>JASDQU010104250.1:483021-496898 GCA_032191745.1 Picea mariana
CCAGAGGAGGGGCTTTAAGCCTTAGGAGATTAATGCTTGGAGGAATTTCATCTTGGGGATTGGATAAACCCTAGCTTGACACTTGGACATCATTGTATCATAGAGCACTCCTTGTGGGGTTTCCTTTTTGGTCACCTGTATGGACTTATGTTATTGTTTTATGTTAGCTTCCCTCACCTATTATATATAAAGGGAAAAGAGATATTTTTCATATCATTATCATCATTGTACTCTATTCTCTTTGTATTGTCTTGTAGAAGTATTATAGGGTGAAAGATGCTAGGTTTCAAGAGGAAACCCTAACATAAGACAAGGAGAGAGAGAGAGAGATGTCTTGGTTGTCCTTGGAGATATTGCTTGTGTGATGCTAGGGTTTGCTCTTGTCAAAGGATAGATTTTGGGTTATTCAAGTAACCCTAAAAGGGAATACGATGTTGTAGATAATGATAGTTCCTTTGGTTCTTGTTATAGCACTAGAGTTTCTACCCAAGTTGAAGGCATGGAAAGTGGAGATAACACCTTGCATGATTTAGTAGTCTTATTCTTGTGTGATTCAAGGAGGACAGGGTAAGATCGTGAGTGTCTACCTTGATGAGTCTTGAGCTTGGTGTGATGCCTTTCTCAGAAGAAGACTCAGTTATTGTATTCTTGATGTTCCATGGAGGCCTTGGCTCTTGTATTAATGCAAGAGTTGAAGATAAAGGGTTTGAGGAATCAAACCATAGGATGATCATGTAGACTTTGAGGCTATCACTAGATATGTCTTCCCATGTAATCGTGTGATGCAAGATAGTTATGGTTTGTAAACCTTAAGGAAGACAAGATTGCTAGTGTGGAGAGCTTGTGTGATACAAGATTGGTGTATGTGTCAAGGAGGACTTTCCAGTGTTGATGCTAACGGGTTGAGGTTATTTGGTGGAATGAATAGCCTTGGTTGGGATTGATTCTTAGCTAGGAGGAGTTGGTGGCTAGGATTTTCTATGGTTTCCCTATCTAGGTTTTGGAGATCTTGACTTGTACCAATTTTGTGATAATGTTGTGGTATGTACTTGTACTTCATCATTCATAGATATATGAAGTTTCTAGTTGTCCAATTTTGTGTACTTGCATATTTGATTTTTAACTTATGTTGTCTTCATGATTGAGTATATTATGGAACTTGTTGTTCATGTTGATTTGACATAACTTATAGTTGAATTGGTTAAGTGATTTAACATATATCCAAAATATAAAATAAAATGTTTTTTGTTGTTACAATTTTCTATAATAATACATTCTATATATTTTATATGCCTAGAAAAGTGTGCCTAAGTGTTGTAGCATTATGGTATTGAAGTACACTTATATGGTATTTATTCTCTTCGGCTACCAAGTGAAATTAAGTTGAAGGGAAGTGAAATATTGTTGTTGTAATTTAATATTTCAGATGATCCCTAAGGCTGAAAGTTCATAGGGAATAGATCCAGGAAACCTCATGGATGAGGTGAAATTTCAAAAGTTGCATTAATTGCTCAATTCTCAAAATTTATGCAAGCTTCCCCCATACCACCATTTATGTAATGTACCAAGCCACTCCAGTACCTGTAGGGATGGTGGGTTACCTGAAAGTTTTTTCCAATTCTCATTATTTCACCATACAATTAACTCTAATACCATATCACTATTCTTCCTTGTCATATAATGCAAATTATACATGCAAAATTACATGCAGCCTCATACAAAATTTATGATAACATTCATATTATAGATGCACATTTATTCATTTAATCATTACAACAATTAAGCACATAAATTCACATAATTAACAACATAAACACATATAAAAGAATATATAATACAATACTTATCTTTAACAATGTTTTACACCAATTGGATACTGACAGGGGCATTCCTCCCAGTTGTAGGCACTATTTCATTTGGTCTTTCTACAACAAGCCACCCCCATACATGGGATATGAGTCCACAATGAAGAAAAAGAACTCTCTCAACCCAGTTCCCACTAATTTCTCTGCCTTTTCACACATGCAACCATGTAGACACATAATGGGAAAACCTAGGGTTCAACACGAATTAACCAACAAAACCCTCAGATATCGGCCCTTTCAACATCACCCACAAGCAGGTGAAGTCTCACCCGAGGTATCTATGGGAACTGCAGGAACCAAGTTTCTGTAGGGATGATGGGAAGGAAGGCAGTCCTTACAATCATTCAACTTAGCATGTGTTCAGTATACCTTATATCATGTGTGCATAAACATAATAACATGTAACATATTCATAGCAACAGAACATACATCATATGCGCAGAAACAAAACAATCACATCATAACACAAGGACACCATGATTTAATGTGTTTCACCCAAGATGGGATACATCCACAACGGTCGACTTCTTATTACATTATTCAAAACATCCATTAAAAAAATTGTGCACTATGCTCATACATTATGTCTTGACATACAAAATTCCCTTGTCGTTCTCTCTCTCTCTCGCTCTTCACTACTTCACTCCTATCGCTCTTCCTTCTTTCATTCTCACATACATTGCACACTATCTATCCCAAAACCCTTACATATTTATACAATTACAATGGGGCTTAGCCCATGTCAATGGAACCAAAATTCCTAACGGCTTCCAACATTCGTCCTTCCTTCGCACGCGTTGATCCATGAAACTGTGTCAATTGTCTTTCTTTCCTTTGTGTGTGTTGCGCAGTTCCTAAAACTGGTCTCCAAAATCCTATCCCAACAGGCCCCCAACACTCACTTTGCCTCATCTCAAGCCACTTAGTCCTTCTGATGCACTCTCTTTCACGTCACAATGAACTTATGAAAAGTTTTCTTTGCAACTGCGACCTTCACCTTTGCTTGTGCTTATTGCATCAAAATCCCCTTTGTTGTTTGTGTGGTAATGGGGGTCTTTAGTTTCTCTACACTGTCTTGCATTTCTTGCTTTACTATGCCTTGTGCAATTGCAAGTTCTTCCATCACCTGAAATGCTTCCTCCTACAACGGCTCAAGCTTATATTCAAGAGTTTGTTGTTCAACTCTTATCTAGTTTATCTCTTGGTACAGTTGCTTATTCTTAACTATTGCAGTCATTCATTTTGTTGGTGGAAGAGTGCTCATTTTTATTGAACTTATGTGCCTTCTCTTGCGCAGTCTATAACCTTTGTTCTAATGATTTTAGCTCTTCATTCTCCAAAAACTGAGTCCACACTTGTGTACTCTCTTCATATAGCTTTTCACATTCCTCATCCAAACTCCTAATATTCTCCATGGTCGTCATAGTTGTCTTCTCTCATTTCTCCCTTTATTCGGGTGGGGTACTTGGCATTGTGAGAGCTTCCAAATAAACTATCTTTGTGTGGAATCCCTAAATGGCTTCGATTATCTTTGTCACTTTATCTTCCAAAGGATTATCTTATTCCATTTGTACCTCTAGGATATTTTTGTATACTTCTTGCACTGCATGTTTCAACCTTTTTGTTCTTTGTGCGGCCTCGTCCCTTTCTAGCATGACTTTACTATACTTTGCATGTAGTACTTCATTATCTGCAGTCACTTTGGCCAACTCCATAGAAGTTGATTCTGCATGCAAAATATTATGAGCCATCGCTTTCCCTGCATAGTGTCCTCTCACAATTCCTTCGTGTGCCTTCGATAATATCATAGGCTGCTCATGCTCCAATACACATCACCGAAGAATACCATATGCACCTAACTTACACAAGTTACCCTCTATAAGATAATACTTTTTTTCCTTTACTATTAATTGTTTCTTTTGTGCAGTTGTAAACTCAAGTGGGGCTACTCATGTGCTCAAGAAATAGACAATATCTGCAAAGTATTCATCGACCATATGTAGTGGGAACAAGTGTGCATCTGGTATATTGTCATCCAAATTTCTTGCATCTTCCTTTGTTAATATGTGCAACAAATGGTCAGGTCCTGTATTTAATTTTCATGGCTTCACAATCACTTCAAAATCATACTCCTGAAATAATAACAGCCATCTGCATATCTTCCCCCCCAACATTAGATTATTGACTAAGTATCTCAGCGCAAAATGGTTCGTGTACATCTTAAATTGTAATCCTAGTAGATAAATCCTAAAATTTTGTAGTGCATACACCATTTCCAGTCCTTCACGCGTTGTAGAAGTGTAATTATGTTCAATAGTCGACAACTTCATGCTGGAAAATGCAATGCGATGATCCAAATCTCCTTCACCTAGCTGAGCTAGAACTGCACCTAATGCTATAAAGGATGTGTCTACATGGACATGGAATTCCTTCTTCCAATCCGGAAATACTAAAATTGGCGCAATAACCAATTTCTGCTTTAAGGTATCCAAAATTTGTTGACATTCCCTGTTACATTGATATTTGACCTCCTTCTTCAGCAATTTTTCCAAAGGGGTTGGGATCTGCGCTTATGTAGTATCCCATATGACCCAATTTTGTTCGTCATTTTCGCACTGAAGTAGGTGGTGGAAGTTCAACAATAACAAAAATCTTCTCAGTATCAACCAAAACTCCTTGTTTACATACTACATGACCCAACAAGATACCAAATGGTGCGTAAAAAATACACTTCTTCAAGGAAATATGGAATTGTCTACATATGTCCAACATCAAGCACAGAGTCTCAACATGGTCATTCAACAAACTGAACATTGTCCAATCATCCAAATATAGTTCTAGGAGTTTATGAATAAATTCTTTAAAAGTTTTGACAACAACTCGGGAAAATATTGTAGGCGCATTTTTCAATCCAAAAGTCATGATTGTATATTGATAACATCCCCATTATGTCACAAATGTTCTCTTATGCATATCCTCTTGCACGATATTAATATGGTGATACCTAGAGAATCCATTAGTGAATGAGTAATCTTCCTTTCCTCCTACATTCTCCAAAACTTCATTTGTAAATGGCATAGGAAATCGGTCATGTAAGAAAGCATCATTCGATTTCCACAGATCAACGCAAATTCTGATTCCACTTGTTTTCTTGTCCTAGACCACTATCAGACTGATCCATTCTGAATCTTCGACATGTTCAATAATTCTAGATTCCAACATCCTATCTATTTCTACTTTCACTTTCTGCTTGTATATTGGGTTCAATCAGTACGGTCTCTGCTTCATTGGCTTGGCATCCAGCTTCAAAGGGATCTTCATCTCCCCTAGATCCCCAACAATCCCTTTCATTTATGAAAATGTAGTTGGGAAAAGGTCCCAGTATTTGTGCAGTAAATCAACAATCTTATGAAAAGTTTCTTCATTCCAGTAATCTCCAATGTTTGAGAACTTAGGATTATCTTCTGTACCAATAATCCCCTTGCATGTTTTCAATGGCTTTGCATACATGATAGATTCAAGATCGGGAACCTCTATTGCACGTACTCCTTCGCTTTATGGTACTTGCAAACTTCTTGGGTCTTCATCCTCCTGGTCTTCTCTAGCAATGTTATAGCATTCCAAAATCCCTTGAACAGTCACATAATATTTGGGCACACTATATAAGGGTACTAGTCTCGTCAAGTCTTCTGATGTAAATATCTTTTTCTTAATAATCTGCAGAGTTGTGTCTATCGAAGGGGCATCATATTCAAACTTGAAAGTTACCTTGAAGTTGTGAGTCAAATCTTTCCAATCTCTTGTTCCTCTGTATACTTCCAGTTCTAAATATCAGTTCTTCGGGATTGTATCCAGAGTGTGTACAAACAAGTGCATTCATTCCTACTTAGGTATTGAGCTCTATGTCGCGGTGCACTGTGTAAGATGATATGTTAGACAACTCAACCCAGTATACTTCTATGCAGCATATTTTGTTCTGAACATGACCTGTAAAAGTCTTTTGCATTGCTACCAATTATCTATTCTATCCTCATGTGCAACCCACCACCCTGCAGGAGTCGCTTTCAGCGCGACATTTAAAGCTAGCAATCTTTGTTGATCTAGTATCTGCAATTCAAATGATTTTACAAAAGGATATATATATATCTGTTAGTACATCATATCTTATGGGATTGCATACCTCAATGCAAATCTGATGCAATGTGCGGGTAATATGAGCACATCTCCTTGTAGATACTTCATGTAATCTATGTTTCCAATGTTCTAAGGCTTCTTCTAAATCCAACGACTAAGAGTTGATACTTCGCCAACTAAGTACACCATCAGCAGTAGGATTAACGTAGTCATCCATCTGTGCAGTCACATTGTAAAGTTTATCAATTTCATTTCCCCTTACCGGTTCCACATATTGCCTTCCTTTTGTGGGATCCAATGGCGCAGTAACTCTCAAATCTCCTATTTCAAAGATGATTTTTCTCTTTTTCAGATTAATAATGGTTTGGTTATCAAAATCCCAATCGAGTCCAAGTAATTTTGGATAGGGTTTACTACCATCCATTATCTCAATTACTTCAAAATTTGTTGTGCTTCACACTCCATCAATATTAGCATTTACCCCTTTCAGTCTTCAAATTGGAATAATATTGAGCTGATTTGCTAGCCTCAACTGAATAGGTGACTAGATCAACTTTGGCTTTCCCATTGTCTCCCATGTCTACTTCGGAAGGAAATTCACATCATATCACATATCCAAGATGATATCATCCATATCATAGTCTCTTATCTGCACATTAATTATGTTCGTCCTTTTCCTGCGTTGTACCTAGTTAATTGCTCATTGTGTAACAAGTGCTTATTTATCTCGCGCGCATTGGTCGATCATTCCAAACAATACGTTTAATATAGTTTCATCCTTCATTAGTTCTAAACAAATCTTTAAGAAACTTTTCAAAGTACTAGCCTTCTCAACAGGCCTTTATGTAATCAAGTGGTCATAGGCTCGAGGCATGGCATACACAGGTTGTGAAGTCGATGCTCCCCATTCTGTTTCTAACAATTCCTTCCTTGCTTTCTTATATGTGTTTCTCTCTTTCCAAGGGTCAAACATCAAAGGAAATTATGCTACTTTCTTGACCCACTGGTTAGTATGATTTCCTTGTACTGTCACATCGGATCATGTTCTTTCTCCTCCGCGTGTAACTGTTGCTACCTTTGGTCGATCATTGCACTCTTCCCCTACTATCATATATAAATTCTAGTTCATTTTCTCTTGCCACTTCACGATTAGCTGTGGATAGTATTTCGTCACATGATCCAGCTGTCTACAGTAAGTGCATGTTGTACAAGGATTCAAACAATCTCGCACCAAATGCCCAAGATGGTTACAATTATAGTAGATAATCGATCAACTTCCTCTATTGAATCCTCCTCTTCCCTGACATTTGAATCCTCCTCTTTCTTTATTGTATCCCCTCAGAGTATTATATTGAAGTAGCCATTCTTATAATCTGTCTTCCCATTGAAATATGTATGCATCCATGGTGTGTTCTCTCATTATATCGAGTGCACTGCAGTCCTTTTCGTCATGTCCCATAGACTTACAAAACTTACAAAATAAGCTTTTGGAATTGCTCTGATACTTCTGCATCAAAAAACATGAAGTTGGGTGATGACCCGTCATTCTGCATATCTCACACCATACCCCTCCTTTTGAGTCTAAGGGATCCAGACCTCCTATATCCAAATAATCTTTAAAGGTTGGGCACTCGTTTTTATGATGACCTTAGTTTTTGCATGTAACACACCAGACTTCTCCGTGCTTTTCCTTCCCTTTAGAAAGCTCCTGCAAATGAATTGTTAATGTTGTTAACTACGACTAAACCCGAGCCATAATTGTGCCATTCTCTCATATAGGGTATGTTTATAACTTTATGGTGATATATAGTGCTTCTGACTACGATGTAATCTTTTGTTGTGTCAAAAGACAATATATATGTGGTAACAATCCCACAATGAACCATTCCCTATGTTGCTTGTTTGGAATCTAGAAGGTCAACCAATCCATCAATATCTTGAATCTCTTATCGAAATCCTATATTGATTCACTCTGCAACTACTTGATCTCTTTTAGTTCCATAATACACTGCAACTCAAACTTTGTTTTTTGGAATTCTTTTAATAGGGATTTCCCGATGTCTTCCAACGTTCTGGTTTGTCCCATAGGTGCAGTGGACTGATACTTCATATACTAGAGTAATGTACGGTCTCTAAATGTCGTCACTAACTGCGTAATTTTCATATTTTCATCCTGGACCTACTTCATGGTCCATATTACTTCACAGAAAAATAAGTGTTGTTCTAGATCTTATGTCCCTGCTCCATGAAAGACACGAATTCTAAAAATGGAGTCTACCCCTGTCATTGTATACTGCACAATATTCTTTCTCAATGTCCCTAACTGAATTTGGGTTGTCGAACTACTTCCACTACTCTGACTACCTTTACTTCTATCTTTACTTCCTTCACTAACTACAAGTGACAAAGTTTCAAATCTTACCTCAGTTCTCAGAGACGCACACAGGGTCGTGGGTTCAACACAGAGTCTGGCCTAAGTGAAGCTACTAAGATGTAATGAATATCCTTCTGGTCGACTAAGCTGGCGTTATTTTTCCTTCTCTTTCCATTATGTGCATGGTATGATCTAAAACACTACGTTGGTGTCTCTTTTCTCAACCTCACTATGTTTCCCTTCTCTATCAGCTACAATCCTCTTCTTACTATACTAAAACCTCTTTCCACTGCACAACACTCCAATATCTTCTTATGTCACACCTTCTTCTTTTCCTAGAATTCTAAGCTCATTCGTTGCTTATCTATTATTTCATGCATCCCTCTTCTCCATACTCTCAGACCATCCTCTGTTCATCCCCCAGTCCCCCTATGTGCGTGAAGTCACCTAGCTACTAGTGCAATCAGATTCCTTCTTCATAACCCCCTTATCACACAATAACATCTTAACCCAAGTAAACAATGATTTCAAATATCTTCTACACAGACCTTTAAAGCACTCTCTTTCAGCAACATTATTTGACTGGGTACAATCTATAGCAAACTCAACAATATAACCCCCCATTACACTATCCAGTCAAAAACCAATTGCGCGCAAGATTCGATTACTTATGGTATTAACTTGTTGAATAAAGTTAGGGGTCCAACTCCTTGGAACAACAGTGCAGAATGTTTCATTCTTTTCAACTAACCTTTGTAACCACTAATCCAAAGCTATCGAGAATTTAGCAAAGAAAATCTCATGTAAGTCTGTAAATACATGCCTCTGTAACCACTTCTCTGAGCTTATCCGCGGGTTCTTATTCTGATCTCTGGAAAAATCTTGCTCCTTTGTCTCTAACCACCGTCCTTTATCTTCCTTATTTGCCCTCCACATTCCACTAATTCTCAGATCTCAGATCTCAGTCCCAACAACAGAACCATTTGTTGGTGCACAATGGGAAGACCCAGGTTTCAACATGAATTCACCAACAAAACCCTTAGATATCGGCCCTTTCAGCATCACCTGCAAGCGGGTGAAGTCTCACCCGAGGTATCTATGGGAACTGCAGGAACCAGGTTTTTGCATTGATGAAGGGAAAGGAGGCAGTCCTTACAATCATTCTACTTATCATTTGTTCATTATACCTTATATCATGTGCACAAAAACATAATAACATGTAACATATTCATAGCAACAGAGTAGACATCATATGCACATAAACAGAACAATCACATCATAGCATAAGGACACCATGATTTAGCGTGGTTCACCCAAGATGGGCTACGTCCACAATGGACGGCTTCTTATTATATTACTCAAAACATCCATTACAAAATATGTGCATTATCCTCATACATTATGTCTCATACAAAATGCCCTTGCCATTCTCTCTCTATCACTCTTCACATTTCACTCATATCGCTCTTCCTTCTTTCATTCTCGCACACATTGCACAATATCTATCCCAAAACCCTTACATATTTATACAATTACAATGGCTCTTAGCCCATGTCGATGGACCCAAAATGTCTAATGACTTCCAATGGTCTTCCTTCCTTTGTACACATTGATCTCTGAAAATGCACCAACTGTATTTCCTTCCTTTGCGCGTGTTGCGCAGTTCCCAAAACTAGTCCCAAAAACACTGTGCCAACAAGTCATAGAAATCCTCATATATATTCCCCCCTTTAGTTTGCACAACCCAAAGAAGTGGACCCCCTTCTTTGCAATGCAATCCCTCAGGATATTACACCTCTTTCCTGGGCTATGGGATAGACATGTCAAGAAAATATCAATGTTGGGATCTACACGGATTCAGAGTATCAATTTTCACAATAGACATACAATTCATCCCCCATTACAAGCTTGGCTCCATTCCTCTTAGAATTCATACCAGATAGAATGATGGTGGAATGATGGTCAACTCCCAAAAACAAGGAATAAGTATGCATGTTTCTAACTTTCCACTTGGCACTTAAGGAAGTCCTCCACGATTGCTTTTGTATGCATTTCAAGGTTAACATGATTTTTCATAAGCTAAGGTAAGGACTTTAGGTTATAATAAATTATTATAATATTATAAAATGTTATAATATTTTTGGTGTTATCCCCTTTTGGCTCCCTTATCACCCTCTCATTCCTCTTTCGTGGAGTCATAGACCCCCATCAATTTAGTCCCTCACATCTTGCATCCAACGATGTATCCTTTTATTAATATGTACATCATTTACATTACTTGGCCCTCGGCCATATTATTTGGCTCACTAGCCTAAATCATATATTCAGATTACATTGCATTTATGGGGATCAAAACTAGGGTGTTACAATTTATATGATTTCCATTAAGGATATCCTTAGCATTATCTTCACACTCACGAAACACTATTTTGTTGTTTTCCCCATTTAAATTAAAGCATTTATGTTTGGGATGTGTCCCATGTTTTCCTGAACATTAGGCATGTAGTGCCCCATTTTCTTGACATTGATTATGTGTTTGATTTGGAAGTTGACCATAGGTAGTTGGGGCAACCCATCGGCTATTTTGATAATGTTTGAGATGTCATGTTGATTATGATTGTATATTAAATGATGCAACACTTCAGCTAGTCAAGATAGATGACTTTACTTGACATTGAGATGTTATAATATGTTATGAGACTTGAATCATGTACTCTTGATCTATACACACATCTATATGGTATTGTTTTGATCATGTTATTTGGCTTGCAAAAAATATTGTGCTAATAGAGAAAAGGAATAAGCTAAAAATCCATGCACAAATAAACCAAGGGTTTATCTTTTGCAAAATAAAGGATATTAAACAATAACATGCATCCAATAATCTAAAGCATAATATACAACAAAGAATGTAAGTACTTTATTTCCAATGGAAACAAATAGACTTAAAAATCAACACCTCAAGATAGTTGTAGAAGCAATGTGGGCTCAAAATCCACCTTGAGGGAGGGTCATTTTTCCTCATTGTGTGCTCCACACCAAGATTTTAATGGTAGAAACAAAATTCCCATGTGGTAGAAAGAATTAGGCTTGGGATGATGTGCTCTCTCTCAAGAAATTTTGGTAGCATAACTTTGCAATGAGTGAATGATGAAATGGGGTGACCTCAATAGATTTATTTATAGATGAAAGAGTGGGCCTCTCTTTAAAGCTAACTTCAATGTGAATAACCCCATTATATTAATGAAGTAATGGGATACGGATAAGTAATGAAGACTAGAATACCAAACTTTATATTTGGAAATATCAGAGTGATAAGGTCCATTTTTGGTCGTTACACCATTTTTTGAAGGTGCACGTGAATTCATGAGCAAAAAAACACTAATCTTCCATTTTAGGGCCAAATCACAAAATTTTAATAATTTGATGTGTGTCTTGTGTGTGGAAAATAGGCCAAATATTGCGCTTCGACTATTTGGTCAAACTTGGGGTTTGACTCACCTCATGATGGCAAGACTAATCACATGAAGATTAAAATGATGGAAACAAGGGCTAAAGCTACCAAAGTGATTCTTTCAATGGAAAGTAATCATGACAAATTAGGTAAGAAAACATAGGCTAGTAACAATAATGCATTGAAGGATCCTTATTCAATGAACCAATGGGGCCCTTAGAAGTGCATGGGTGAAATTTTATCTTTTAGCTAGATCTAACATAGAGAAAAGTTAAAGCTAATGTTTGAATCACAATAGCTTAGATACCTTAGTGAGATCCTATGTTAATATACCAATATAATTGCAATAAGGGTTTTCATTTGTTTTTCCAAGAAAAATTGTAACTTAATATTAAAGCACAAAAAGTTACATTATGTATCTACATTGAGCACAAAGAAACAGAGTCTAATATAAATTCCATTATACAAAAACATGTCTTCTATGTATCCTAAAATAAATATATGTGGCACAAAGACATACATTGAGAAAGAAATCAAAATATTGATCAAACAAAAAATTACAATATCATTGTCGTCATAGAAGTCTAGAAATTCAGTAGATCCCATCAAAGAAAAGTTGCATGACATAAATAGACATGATTAAAAAGGTGGGAAAAATTAGAGGGAGGAAGGTACTAATCCCCTAGCCTCCATTTGTTCTTCAATATTTAGCTCCCCAATTTGGCCATTGATGGTATACGGTGATAGTTTATCATCTATAGCATTGAGCTCTCTATAAACATGTTGGAAACTAATTTCCTATAGTAGGGTGTTATCTTGAGTGATCTAGTCCAAACATTATCTTAGGGAAACATTGTTCATCCTAAAATTTCCCTTTACCCATTCAAATACAAATTTTGAATCACCAAAAGCTTGTATATTGCCTACATTCTTGTCAATGGCCAGATTTAACAAAAAAATTAAGGGCGAGAAGATCAACATAATTGTTGTTGCCTCTCCTTGGCCCTTGTTTGAATTTGAATATAACCTCTTCATTTATAAACAACACTCTATCTAGACTACAAGGGTCGGTATTTCCCTGACTTTCCACATCAAAAAATCCCCATGCAATAGACCTATCAACCACTAACTTACCTTCCTATATTAAGGGTTTATGCTTAGGTGGTAGTTTGATTCCCTCATAATAATATATAATTTTGAGGGAAACTTCAAGTGGTCAGAAAGATATGTCCTAAAAGAGTACAACATTTATTTCATCCCTGGTCCCTGTGATACAACCAGGTTTAGGGATATATGATTCCCAACCAAAGGCTTCACTTCTTATAACTTGCCATTATAGATTGACCTTTCCATGCACATGTAGCCCATGTAATAGAGAGGAATCATTTCCTTATTTCCCTATAGAAGGGACAATCCATGAGAAGATTTTGGATGGCCTCCTCTTCAACTTTGTTATAAAGATGTCTTTGGCCCTTACCATTCTCTTTTTTTAAAGATGTCCCATGTAAGAACCTTGTCGTTCAAAGCCAACCAAAAAAAAAGCCTTGATTTCAAAGAGTCCCAATTCTCATCCTCTTTACTAGTAAGCTCCAAATATCTTGCCCTCTTCCAACCTTGATCACAAAAGGTGTCGATATTCATTTATGTTGCATGTGTAAAGGATCGAATATGTATCTATATAAGTGTTCCAACCAGTTTGTAAGACATCACATGGTCACCATTTTTACCCTTGTAATGATAAATACCTATTTTTACATTCATTACATTCCCAATATTCCATGCCAACCAATTTCCAATGAGGGGGAAGTGAGAGTTAATGTTTTCCACATGATAAATGCTCTTGTAGTTATTTTGGTTCTCGTCGTAATCCAATATTCCATGTAAAGTGATACAATGTACTTGGTATTTATCACCTGCTACCACAACCCAAACTATTTTATTAACCTCCACAAGCTATTATCATCCATTGTTTTTTCAAAGTGGTGGATGTTCTTCAACCCCCAACCCTGCAAGGCTTTAGGATTAGCAATTATTTTCTTCTTAACTAGTA
>JASDQU010104251.1:5079-38453 GCA_032191745.1 Picea mariana
TATTCGTGACAACCTCGGCACTTGAACGGCAGCTGTTCGTAGTCCAACTTTTGTAAATGGTTCCAGACTCCGACTTTGAGCTTGATAGCTTCTGGTAGGCCAACTTCCAGATCTACCTCTACGCATATGCACGCACAAGAGTACTGATCCTTTGGTTCTGCTCGATCAATGTAGCGTCTGAGACCGTTGCCGATTGCTTGAAGAGATGGGGTATTCCAGCAGTGGATTGGGAGGTTGGGAAGTCTAACCCAGACCAGGACGTCTTTGGGGATTTCTGAGGCAGGATCGAAGCTCGGTGTCCATCTATTCAAGTAAAGTCCTTGAGTGCCCATGAAGTAAGGGCTGTTCCTGAATATTAGATCTCTATCCTCCTGGGATATAAATTCGAAGATGAAATATCCCCATCTGACCGCGTAGCTGGTAACACTGTTTGTAATCAACGGTCTCCAGTTTCGTTGGATCCAGTTTTCTGTGGATCTGGCGGAGGGCCAGAGGCCCATGAATTGATCAATGAGGCCGCGTTCAGAGAGGGAGAGGGCGATTTTCATCGGTTGATCAGGAGGAAGATCTATTTCGGGAATATCCTTCAGCTTCTTGACAAAGCTTGGGGCTTCTGCTGTGATCAAATGCTTGGTGCATGCCTCTACCAGTCGGTGAAAGGAGGAGGCAGGGGATGGAGGGGGCGGCGGCTCCCCTCCCTGACCAGCCATGACGGCTAAACCCTAACACACCAGGCTGCGCGAGCTTTCACAGTTGCGATTTCTCCCCCAAATTTGTCATCTTAAAACCTGCATGTAACTCCTTTTTCACCTGTGCAATATGATCATCATTGTTTTGTTAATAGTTGCATGTTATCTTGTATCCTTGGCTCATTTTGTTAGAAACCCTAAGGAAGGGTTAAGATTGTTTATCCTCGTCCCTTACTTCATTCATCTTAAACGTTGTTGAATCATTTAAGACCTAGACTAGGGGTTAATATTGTTTATCCCCCTAGACCTTGTCATGGATAGTTTCTAGTTCTAGGGGTTAAGATTGTTTATCCCTGTAGGGATTGACCTAGTTTCCTTGTTTATATTGTGCTAGAAATCAAAGAAAACATAGGACAACATTAGGGATTGTGAGGGTACATCCCCCTAACTCGTTTTCCTAAAGGATCATACCTAGGAGTTATGAAGGTATATCTGCCTAGGGTCAATCCTCAAGTTTTCTTTGTGGTTTGTCCTCCATTGAAGTTGTCATTGAGTTGATTCCATTTCCCAATGAAAAGACACCAATATTCAATCCTCTAATCATTTTTTTCATACTTTAAAGCTACCCAAAACCATCTTGCCTAGACTTCACTCTTTGTGTCATCTTGAGCTTCTTCACCCTAAGTCCTTGCAATATTAACCTAGGGAATCTCCCCTTGAGTTGGAGCAAGCTGGTTTGAAGTAAAAGAGGGATTGGTGAGGTGACAATGGCCTCCCTCTTGGTTACACCGGATCACATTTGAGCTTCGAGACTTTTTCTCTATAAGTGTGAGTCTGTGCGATAACATGGACTAAGTAATAGCCAAATATGGATGAGATGTGTAACATCCATGCTTCTAAATAAATAAATAAAATTCATAATGCATAAAAGGAAATTAAGAAAAATAATGTGAAGCATTAATTAAGATACACCGACATAAACATAGATCTATTTGAACTGTGTCTTTTAAGCACCGAGAAATTTGTGTCTTAATCTTTTTTATCCTCTCTTTTTGGGTCAGAAGGCATTACCAAAGAATTTAGAATAATCAAAATGGCTCATCCTTATACTATATGATCTCTAAGGATTACATGACTTCATCCTAAATTCCAAGGCTCACCTTTAAGGAGGATTAAATTAACTAGCAATTTAGGTGATCTTTTGAGTTCTAATACACATGATTCGTAAAGTGCTTCAACTATCCCTAATAGGATAGAACATAGTTTCCCTAACCATTTAGGGAACACTAACTCTCACACATCCCATAATGCTTCATGCAATAGAAATATGAACAATGTAGGAAGATATATATGATGAAATATCGGTGGAAATATATGAGGAAATCAAGGAAATCCTTCAACACACCCACCCATTAATAACACATTGTCATTCTTGGCATGTTAAAAATTACCATATTTTTCATGACTGATGAATGATCATATTAGACACGATCCAAACTTGCTTGATATTCCTAGTAAATTACCCTTATATATTCCAAAATTTAATGGAAAATCTAGAGAAGATCCCTTTAATCAAGTAATGACATTTCATTTGTGGTGCTCATATAAAAACATCACAAAAGATAACATTAGATTAAGAATTTTCCAACAAACTCTAACAAGGATAGTTGCTAATAGGTATATTTTATTACGGCCAACCATTATGTCACATTCATGGATTTCATTATAATCTTTTAACACACTTTCAAATTAAGAGCCTAAATCCTCACTTCTTATGACTTGACACCTCCAAACACATATCCCATCCATGAACAAAGTAATAGACATAGATTATATATGGCTAAATTAGATTATCAGTTCATAAATGTTTTCAACAAATAAGGTATTTCCAGACAAGTCAAACACCCTAAGCAACCACTCACACAAATAGATCAAAGATCAATACACTAGTATATTATATGGTTAAAACCCTCAAAGAGAGAAATAGTCCACAATGCTAGCCAACATGGTCACTTGAGGCAATATATTAATGCAAAAGAAAACAATTTTACATATGAATTTCTCACAATCAATTGTCGACAAATGACCCTCCATGCTCTTTAAATAGAAATCATGGACCAAGTTGGTGCTAAGCCACAAATCAATATATCTATTAGTATTGAGGAGAGTATGAGCCATTGGATCACATTATGTATAAAACATATCATGACCGTCAGATTAAATGACTACAAATGCATGCTAAGGAAACAAGCTAAAGAAACACTCTTTACCTAAAGACGCATTAAACCAAGTTGATTTTAACTAACTCCTAAGTGCCTAAATATCCTAACATTCCCCCTTGAGAAAAAATTGGGATAGGATTGAATATTTTTTAAAGGTGACACAATAGGATAAGGAAGGAAGAATTAGAGCCTATCCCCCCTTAATGACAACTTCATGAACTCCCAACATAAATTGAAGTTTTGAAAACTTTGTTTCTGTAAGAGACTTTGTGAAAATGTCTACAAATTGATCAGGTGTAGCTTAATGTGTTTGTCGCACTGATGTTTAATTGGATATTTGGTGAGCTTGATAGCACTCTAATTGTCACACCAAAGTCTTGTCAGATGATGTTATCGGAATCCAAACTTTGAAGGGATCTGTCGAAGCCACATGGACTATTGACTTGCATTAATAGTTGCCTGATACTCTGATTTTGTTGAAGAAATAGTAAGAGCTTATTGCTTCTTACGAGCAATATTGAAAACATAACTTGAACTAATACTGAAACCTGTAGTAGACTTTTGATCATCATGGTCACCATCTTGATAGATCCAGAAAAAAGAATGAAAACATAGTGTATGGTAGACTTATGATCATTAGGGTCACCAACCTAATAATAATTAGCGAAACCATCCAACAAAGGATCCCCCCAAGATGTAATGTATCCCAAACTAAATTGTACCTTGGATACACTGAAGTATCCTTTTTGTTGCTTTTTAAATGGCTCTCGTGGAGTGTTTTCATATATCGAGAAACAACACCAAAAATGAAGGAAATATCTAGACATGTATGATTCAAATATAAAAGGATGTGAGTTCACTGACAATACAAAGTGGCATCTACTTCAAGTGTAATATAGGTGCAACAAGTTTGACTACAAACTCGAAGGGAGAAGAGGCTACTTTACAATCTTCTACATGGAAGCGGTGAAGAAGGTCACATCCATACTTAGAGTGGGAAAGGGAAATTCCTTCCTTGATTTGCAATGCTTGAAGGCCAAGAAAAGAATTCAAACAAGACAAGTATGTCATTTTAAATTTCTTCTTAAAGTTCAATTTCACTTGGTTTAAAAGTTTGGGGTCACTACTAGTGAGAATAAGGTCTTAAACATAAAGAACAAGTATTATGAGATGGTTACCTACTTTCTTGGTATCAACTTTGAGGTTAGAATGACATCTGGAGAAGCCGGTGTGAGAAAGAAAGCTATCCATTTTAGAAAACCAAGCCAAAGGATCTTGTTTAAGACCTTAGAGAGATTTATTAAGGCGACAAGTAAGGCTAGAGTCATTTTGAACATATCCAAAAGGTTGTTCCATGTAAATTTGTTCTTCCAAATCCTCATGTAAGAAGGAAACTTTAACATCCATATGACCAACCTTCCATTTATGTGAAGCATCAAGGTCTAGAACAAGGCAGATGGAATTCATTTTGGATACAAGGGCAAATGTTTCATTATAGGAAATCCATTCAACTTTATAAAAAAAATTATTAAATAATAGGGCCGTATGTCTTTCAACACTTCCATATGATGCATACGTAGTTATATAAACCCATTTACATATGACAAGTTTTTTTTTTTTTGGAAGAGGTACACGATCCCAAGTATTATTCACCATTCAAGAACGATATTCGTCATTCATTATTATGTCCCAATCTACATGGGAAAAATATTATACTAATGTTTCTAGATCATGAATCTCTAAAACTTGATCCAAATGAGAGGAGGATCACTGGAACTATGAACGTGTACGACACTAATTTGTAGGATCATAATTAAGATCAATAGTTGATTCTCGTATTATACAGACCCATCTAGAAGTAGTGGTGTTGGTGTAGGTTCATGTTCAATGGATACAACTAGAGGAAGGTGAGCAAGAGGAGGTGGATTTTTATCCTCATTGGCATCATCTGAAGAAGAAACCAAAGTAGAATCATGAACTAAAAAGTTGGAAATAAAAGATGGAATATATGCAAAAGATGGATCACATGTTGAAGATGGCACAAACAACCATGAGACCATAATCAAAATTAACATATCTCCTAACAATAGTTTTAGTGGAATGAGGTTGAAGAAGTCTGTAACCTTTTACATCTTTCGAAAATCCAATAAAGATGCACTTCTCACTTTTAAGTTGTAATATTTTCCTTTTCTCATTAAGAGCATGAGCCTATGCTTCACTACCAGACACACATAAGTGGATTACATTTGGTTTCATTTTACTCTATAAGTCTCAAGTGTTATATTTCTTAAATCCTTTGTGGGAGTGTGATTGACTATTTAATTGGCACAATTAATGGCTTCCACCCAAAAATGAGTATTAATCCCTTAGATTGCATCATACAATTTATCATTTTCTTTAATGTATGATTCTTTCTCTCAACAACGCCATTTTATTGTAGTGTATATGGAACAATATGCTACATTTGAACACCCAATGCAATGTGTATGTTGTAAAGTTTTTGTTAACATATTTGTCTCCATTGTTGGTTCCTAACTTTTACAGTTGATGTCCATATTGTCTTTCTACAAGGGCCTTATGGGACAAAAACATGTCCATGACTTCACTCTTAAGTTTTAAGAAATAAACCTAAGTGCATTTGGAGAAGTCATCCATGAAATTTAATAATAAATTGAATCTAGAGAAAGAAGTAGAAGGAAACATACCACACAAATCACTATGAACAAGTTGCAAGGGGGCTAAGGTGTGCCATGAGCTACATTTGTCAAAATTTTCCCAATGATTTTTTTCAAGAACACATCCATCACAAACACCATCTCTACAAGAAATGAGAGGAAGACCAATCACCATATTTTGATTGCATAGTTGTTGCAATGAGAAACAACTTAGATAACCAAAGTTCTTGTGCCAATGTTTTCTCAAGTCATTATGATGAGAAATAAAAAATAATGGAAAAGATAATGACCCAAAGTTGTCAAATATGTATAACCTAGTAATATCATCAACAATTCCAGTTGCTAGGACATGTTATCTTTTAAATCCTTGATTACAACTTGGTGAGGTGAAAACTTTATTATTTTACCTTCACCTGAATCAGTGATTTGATATACTAATAGAAGATTATAAGAGAGGCTTGGAACACGTAATACATCATTAAAATGACCATCATCTAGTTGAATTGTTCCAGACCCCACAACACTAAGAGATCTATCATCACCAACAAAACAATAATTGGTGTTACATTTATTAAAAGGAAAAAATGACATTATCCTTGGCCATATGAGAAGATGCTCGAGAATCAATAAGCCACTCATTAGAAGAAGAAGTGGATGTTGCATTGAAGGAAAAATAAGAAATAGAAAGTGCATGTCCCTGATAAGAAGAATTAGAAGAAGAGGAAACAAGACTGATGTTGTGATTTTTCATTATTTTTTTTAAGACGTCCATCTTCTTAAAACATTTAGACTTTAGATGACCATCTCACCCACAAAAGTTGCAATGTCTCTCAATCTTCTTACTTTTTTTGTTTTGGTCCTTTGTCACCATTGGGAGTAAGAGTTGGCTGAGAGGTTTTGGGACCCTTGTTTTTCTTGTTGTTGCGAGGATGTTGCTTCTTCAAATGCTTCATTTTATCCTTCTATTGAGCCACTAAGAATTTTTTAGATTTCCCCGCTGTGATGATCACTCCAAGATGCAAGAGCTTATCTTGATTTCTAATCAAAGAATCATAAAATGGTTCAAGATCGGGTGGTACTTAAGCAACCCCTAGAGATTTTCTAATGTAGTGAAAGGTAGACACAAAAATAGAATATGCAATACCAATCTTAGCAAACATCATATATCAATTGGTCATCCTTCTTTTCTTTGTTACAATCTTCAACTAAAAGCTTGAGTTTTTTGAACTTAGATAGATAATCTTGAATAAAAGAGAACTCACTGGGATTTAAAGAAATTAATTGGTTTTCAAGCTAGTGGGATTGAATCGTATCGTGTTTACCAAATATGATTTCTAAATTTTTTCAAGCATCATCTGATCTGTGAACTCCTTGAAGGTGAAATTGTAAATAACTAGAAATGGACATTCTGAATACTCCATGTGCTTCGTCATTTTTATGATCCCATTTGGATTTGTTTGAAGCATCGGTGGGGGTAGCTTCTTTTCCCAAGGTAATCCAGTAAAGTCCTTTTCTTTGTAGTACATCCTCCATATAGGATTTCCATAAGTAGTTTGAACTATTAAGAAAAATATCACTTGGACTATCCATATTGAAATATATAGGTAATATGGTTTTAAAAGTAGAAAATGAGTGTCTAGATGGAAATATCTCAAAAAAACAGTGAGTTTCAAAAAAATGGCATTGAAAACTCTAAATGTCAAAGTCTTGCCTCTTTTGAGAAAGGCATAAAAGATAACCAAAATTCCATTTGGTAGGTAGGGATTGGCCCACGTGGTGATGGGTGCACAATGAGGTTGTTCAGTTAAAAAAAGTTAAGTTCATTCTCTAACTTTGCCCATAAGGTCACTATTTATAAATAAGTTACATTAACATGAAGTGGCTCACATTTATAAAATAAGCAAGAATCACTTTTACAATGAAGTTACTTTATAAATTAAAGTTGAAAGAAAAAAACAACTTAAAAAAAAACATTAAACCTACTTTATAGTAATTCACTTCTATAACTTAAGTGAAATGCACTTTACATTAAAGTTATGTGATAACTTAAAGTTGTATGGCTTTTTCAAAAATAAACTTAATGAAAGGAAAGATTTGAACTCAAGAACTGTTATTTAATAAAATAACTTAACCAAGGGAGCTAATGCAAAATATATAACAAATATTATGAAAAATAAACTTAATGAAAGGAAAGATTTGAACTCAAGAACTGTTATTTAATAAAACAACTTAACCAAGGGAGCTAATACAAAATATATAACAAATATTATGAAGGAGGAGGATTTGTTTTTTTAACTATTTTCCTCAAAGTGCATGGTTACCTAAAAAAATCCTTGTTTTTACCTAAAAAAAAACTTCAACATAACCACACACAAAAACAAGTGAATTTTTGAAAAAAACCAAATCTGAAACTTAACAAGATCAAGGTTAGATCTCGGTTAACCTACCAAAAAATGCAAGTTTTTTTCTCTATTTCTGATATGCTAATATCACATAAAGCGCATAACAAAGAGCATATATAGAAACTTAAAAACTTTACGCTTTGTTCATGGTTTGTCAATATCACACAAGACGCACAACAAAGAGCATACACAAACCATAAGGGGTAGAAAATAGGGAATATAAATAGAAACATTGAAATAATAACACATCGTATTAAAAAAACGTAATGAAACTCTATAGCTCCAAATCTAACAAAAATGGTTATATCTTGGGGAAACAAAAACCTTTTTAGGTGAAATAAAAGGTGTCTCCAATTGAAAGCAGTGCTCCAGACGTAATGGAATAGCTCACTTTGTTAAAATATTCGATGTTCTTGTTTTAACCATAGACAATGTCACTATTGTCACCCAACCATAGGAACGCAACCACCCTCGATCACCTTAACCTTTGCTAGATAGAATGATTCCGGAAATCCACACTAGAACCAACAGATAAACCCTAGTTGCAACAGTAGCATGAGATGGAACTAGAAAACACCATCCAACTGCAGCAACAACACAAGACAAGGAGAGCACACCTTCTCCAAGGGTAGCGAACAAGAGAGAGAGAGAGTCTCCACAACCACAGAACAAGAACAATACTCAACTGCAGTAGTTGCAGTTGCACTTCTTCCCATGAATAACATTAAGAATATCACCAAGAATATCACCAAGAATATCACCAAGAATACTAAATATAGGGCACATAACTTAGTCTAAATAGCACTAGAGAGAGAGACCAAGAATCACCCCAGAAGATGCACTTTCCTTTCTTGCAAGTACAAATCCAAACTTGCACTATACCTTTCTGAGAGTGTAAGTGAAGTGTGTGTATAAATGATCTAGAGCAACACTTATTTATAGTGGTTCCTGTCGCCTGCCTGGGCCGACTTGTCTTTCTGGAAGATAATACATTTATATTATTTATTCTACTGAGTCGACTTGTCTTCTAGATTTTTTACACATCTGTTTAGGGTTTCGCCTACTTCCAGAATATTTTATTCTAGCCAAAGGTTACATGGAGGTTAATGCCTCCCATGACTACCATAATATCAACACTCCCTCCTAGCTATTGTAATAGTCTCAAACACATCAATCCATTTCACATGGTATGGGGAAGGCTCACATAGTCTTGCAAGCCATTCTACAGGTAACATCATCATAGCTGCACAAGCTATCTCACAATCACATAGATCAAGTCACGAGCATCATCATCATTATCCATCTAGCTGACAATCACTTCCAACACTACTGGTAGTCTCCATGGAAATCAGGTAGTAGCACATAGTTACTACAATGCCATCCAACATATCACAACAATGTCGATCCATAGTAGTACAAAACTCTTATATAGTGGTACATAACCACTCCTAGTAGCACACAACTACTATCTAGTGACACACAGTCACTACCACTGGAACACATCCACCACAGTAGCACATAGCTATTGTCTAGAGACACACAGTCTCCACTGCAATCAACTAATAAATAGACAACTATCACCATGTAGTACAACAGTCTCTATGATCAACTAGTAACCTGGCATCAAATCATATCATCGTCTGCATCATCTCTCAAGGCCATACTCCATATGAGTAATTGGGAATGATGTTGAATAAGTCACGTGTTGGACTTAGGGAACTCAACAAAATATCTCACATAAGTCACTCACTCAACAAAGTGATATAGGGACCATTCTTCCTATCCTAGTCATTGTTTGTGACACAGGAAGAATGATTGTCCCAAAATATGTTGAAAGACATGCCATGGGATACAAGGACCATTCCTCCCACTCTGGTCAATACTCTGAACTTAGGAAGAATGATTGTCCTGGACCATTTTCCCTCCTCTGGCCACTATTGTGAACTCAGGGAAAATCTATGTCCTGCACCAATCTCCCCACTCTGGTCACTATTGTGAAATCAGGGAGACAGACCATTCTACCTATCTAGGAAAAACCCTAGGAAAATAGTTGTCCTAGACAATTCTACCTGTCCGAGAAATACCACAAGAAAATATTTTTCCATGGTACATCAACAATCTGTTAACCTGGACCATTCTCCACAAGGAGAATGCCAGTCCATCATCAATCAGTTCTGTCTGGACCATTCTCCACCTGGATAATGCCTCTCCACCATCACATTGACTATCCATGATGCTATATATCCACACTCCCTCCCAACCGAGGAAGTCATCTCCTCCCTCTCAACCAAGGGAGGTATCTCCACAAGTCCCAACTTGTCCCTCAAGTATGCAAACTTTATCTTGGACAGAGGCTTTATCGAAATATCAGTTGGTTGCTCATTGGTGGAGATGTACTAGAGAATCATTTCTCCCTTTTGGAATTTATCATGGATAAGATAGTACTTGATCTCAATGTGCTTTGACCTGTCATGGAACAGAGGGTTCTCCAAAATCTTCACACAACTCTAATTATCATAATATATCACATTTGAATCCATAACCTAATCAAATAGTCCAGACATCAACTTAGGGAGCCATATTGCTTTCGTACAAGCATCAAAGGCTACAATATACTATTCTTCTACAGTGTTGAGTGCAACCGACTTATGTTTCCTTCTATCTCATGATATCATAACAGAGACCAAACTGAAACATACACCATAAGTACTCTTTATGTCATCTGCACTCGCTGCCCAATCTGAATCAATAAATCCATGTAGTTGTACATCACCATTTGAGGCATGTCTCAAACCATAATTTAGCATCCCACAAAGATATGTCAAAATGTGCTTTGCATCTATCCAATGCTCATGTCTAGGTTCCACTTGGAACCGGCTCAATGTGTTCACAACAAAGAAAATGTTAGATTGGGTATTAACCAAATACATCAATGAGCCAATCAATTGTCGGTACAAGTACGAGTCTACTGGATCAGAATCAAAGTCTCTTAGCTTCTTCAGATATGTCACCATGGGAGTTGCCATGGATTTGCAATCCATCATCTCAAACTTTTGAAGGATCTTTACAACATACTTCCCTTTCCCCATGAATATATCACCACACTTCTACCATACTTTTAATCCTAAATAATAATGCATGATACCAATATCCTTCATATCGAATTTAGAGGCTAACTTCCTCTTACATTGAATAATGAGAGGCTCTACACCTGCCATAAACAAATCATCAACGTATAGTAGCAGGATCATAGGTGCATCATTCACAACCTTGTAACAAAGGTTTGTATCAACATAGCTCTTGGAAAATCCAAGTCTCATCAAGTAACTGTCAATTCGTGCATACCAAGCTCTTGGAGCTTTTCTTAATTCCATACAAGGCCTTCTTTAATCTGCATACATGGGTTTCTTTTGGGTGTACATCAAAACCTTGAGGTTTTTCTATGTATACTTTTTCCTCAATTACTCCATTGAGAAAAGAGGTCTTTACATCCATTTGATGTAAACACCAACCCATGGATGCTGCAAGAGATATTATGGCTCTAATAGAGGTGTATATGAAAACTGGAGAAAATGTATCATCATAGTCTTCTCCTTCCTGCTATGAGAACCGTTTAGCCATGAATCTTGCATTGTATTTATTGATACTTCCATCCACTACATGCTTTATCATGTAAACCCATTTTTAAGTGACTACAGACTTTCCTTCAGGTCTAGGCACAATTTCCCATACATCATTTTTCATGATGGATTGATATTCTTCCATCATAGCTTCCTTCCATTATTTCTTCTTTAATGCTTCTTCAAAGGTGGAAGGTTCTGCATTGACAAGAATTTTCATGAGTGTCGCATAACTAGAGAATCTTTTGGAACTCTTTCTTTCCCTGAAGGTGCCAATGGGAGTTTTATGTCTTTCTGCTTCTTCTAGGGTGGATTCAAGCCATGCTGGTTGTTTTCTGGTCTCAGGTACAATAATTGGTTCTTCCTTGGGATGTTTTGGAGAACATGTAGTTTCTTCCTTGGGACCTTCATGTTCTTCTTCATCCATGGAATATTCTATACATTTCCTGAAGGAAGTATTTTCATCAATATTCACACCTCTGTTGATTTCAACCTTTGGTTGACCTGGAACATAGATTTTGTAAGCTTTTGATGACTCACTATATCCAACGAATATTCCCTTCTTTCCTAAAGGTTCCAACTTCTTTATTTTTTCCTTAGGACCATGAATATAGACAGGACAACCAAAGATCCTCAAGTGTTCAACACATGGATTCTTTCTAGAGAAAGCTTCTTCTGAAGTCATGTTCTTCAATATATGATGAGTACTTCTATTATAAACATATACAATTGTCATAGTTGCTTCTCCCCATAGAAACATGGATAGATTCTCGCCATTCATCATTGCGTTAACAAATTCTTTAATGGATAAGTTCTTTCTTTCTGCCACACCATTCTATTGAGGATTATGTGGGGCAATTATCTCCTTCCTAATCCCAGTTGCTTTACAAAAGGAAATGAGCTCCTTGGAGGTGTATTCTCCTCCATTATCAGATCTTAGTGTCTTGATTTTCTTGTCTGTCAGGTTTTCCATTTCAGCTTTGAATTCTTGGAATTTTTTACTTACTTTATCCTTTGTATCTGAGTGAAGGATGTCCAAAAACTCCTTTTTCTTTACACTCTTCCTTTAGAATTGGTACTTCATGAGATCACATGCCTCACGACTTAATGGATTCATCTGCTCCATGTTTGGAATTGTCACTATAGCTCTGTGTCAGAGCTATAGCTTATGGCCTTCCTGGAACAATAACAACAAGAGAAAAAGTATTTCCAATAGCATTTTTATAAAAACATATCTATGGTAACAAGGATGGTAGTCATCATAGAATTACCAAGGTGACCTGCCCGAGAGAAAAAAACAAGAAAGATATCCTAGTGGAGATGTTAGTTCATTTTGCAAACAAGTGCAATAAGCATCTATATCAATAGTACTTTCATACAACCCAATATACCTAGCAGTAATAGAACCTTTCAAATATTGGTGTCACAACTATAGTGTTTACTTGTATTGTAGCAACTATAAAACTTGATATGTGCAAACTGAAACATAATAGTTTGATCAATCAAACGTGGAAACTGGAACCTCAACTGCTAGGAAGGGTGCGCTTGTTCCTCTGAATGTACTGAATCCAAGATCACTGCTTGGACAAGGTATCTTGTCCATCCCCTGCAAACACACTCATGCTTTGCTGGATTATATAACTTTAAAATCATATACAAGTGCATGCCTTTGAAATTTGTAGCATCGTTATGCTTTTATTCTAATCTGAAACTAGACACTATCTTGACAAGAAGAGGTTAGAAACTGAGTAAAAAAAGTTCAATGATTAAAACAAGCTAGAAACCCTGAAATTTTAGCTTTGACCACAAAATCAATTTTGACCAAAATTTAACCTTTGACTTTGACCTTGACCAAGAACTCAAACTTGGCATTTTTGCTGGCTGAGGGAAACATAGGGTGCGTTGGTAACCCTAGTTGCAGTTGTAACTGGTGCTATAACAACCTTGACAAAGAATTGTCGATCTAGCTTCTAGTGGGGTTAGATTGTTTTGAAGGTAGTGTGGGATCATAACCTGAATATTCGATGTGCTCATTTTAACCATAGACAGTATCATTATTTTCACCCAACCATAGGCACATGGCCACCCCCGAGCACCTTAACCTTTTCTAGATAGAATGATTCCGGAAAGCCACACTAGAACCAACAAATAAACCTTAGCTGCAGCAGTTGCACGATATGGAACCAGAAAATACCATCCATTTGCAACAACAACAAAATACAAAGTGCACCTTCTCCAAGGGTAGTGTACAAGAGAGAGAGAGTCTCCACAACCACAGAACAATAACAATACTCAACTGCAGCAGTTGCAGTTGCAATTCTTCCCAAGATTACCACTAATAATACCACCAAGAATATCACCGAGAATACCACAAAGAATATTAAAGGTAGGGCACATATCTTAGGCTAGATAACACTAGAGAGAGAGACCAATAATCACCCTAGAAGATGCACCTTCCTTTCTTGCAACTACATCTCCAAAATTTCGTTATACCTTTACGAGAGAGTGAGTGAAGTGCATGTACAAATGAGTTAGAGCACCTCCTATTTACAGTGGTTCTTGTCACATGTTTGGGTCGACTTGTCTTTGTGTAAGTTAATATATTTATATTATTTATTCTACTGAGCTAACTTGTCTTCTAGGTTTTTACACATCTGTTTAGGGTTTCTCTTGCTTCCAGAATATTCTATTCTAGCCAAACATTACACATGGAGGTTAATACCTCCCGCAGCTACCATAATATCAACAAACTTAACTTATCAATTCACATAAATAATAGAAATCCTTTGATGTACGCAGGGACATGGATTCAAGATATAAATCCACAGTGAGAATGGGTCTTCATATAGGCTTTGATACCATGTTTGACAAACAAGGTATTTCCACATAGGTTGAACACCTTAAGCAACTACTCACACAAACAAATCGAACATCAATACACTAATGTATTACGTGGTTAAAAAACTCAAAGATGGAAATAGGTCCACGACCCTAGCCATTGCGAACGATTGAGATATATTAATGCGAAAGAAAAGAATTTTACATTGAGTTTCTGATAATGAATTATAAGAAAATGACCCTCCATGTTGTTTAAATAGATATCATGGACCAATCGGGTGATAAGCCATGGATCAATATAGTTGCTAGCATCGAGGGTAGAATGAACCATTGGATCATTTTATGTCTAGAACATATCATGACCATTAGATTACATAACCACAAATGTATACTAATGCATACTAAGGAAACACACTTTACCTAAAGGTGCATTAGACTACAT
The DNA here is from genome assembly GCA_032191745.1 of Picea mariana. Lineage (NCBI taxonomy): Eukaryota > Viridiplantae > Streptophyta > Pinopsida > Pinales > Pinaceae > Picea > Picea mariana. The sequence goes on from JASDQU010104251.1 coordinate 19,968, forward strand.
TGATCTTAACTAACTCCCAAGTGTCTAAATATCCTAAAAATGCCCCTTCTGCCTAGCGAATATTCGAAAGATATATCTCGAGTAACCACTAAGGAACAACCGATCCTTAAACCTCAATAGTTGGATTTAGTCTATTTCCAATCTAGGATGTTGTATAGAAAAATTCCCAATGCCCTTATATAAACCAGAGAGAATTCCACAATTATACATTGTGTTTATGGCTTGGTAGGATCAACAAACAATGTTGATCAAGTTGCATATACGACGAACCAATTTGGAAAATCCCATATGTATGGAGGTATTAGTATGTATGGGTGATCTAAAAATAGAAGGCTGACTTGTTATGCTATGCAAGCACCCTCTACTTCATTAAAATAAACTTTACAGGACCTTTCTTCATATGTTAAAATATGCAAGATAAAATTATGTGCCAAATTTATGTATCTTCTTGTAAATGCTTATGTGTGAGGATATGTTCTTTTAAATGGTTAAATATGTACTTTCAATAAATACACAGCAACATAACTTGCATCAAATAAACCATCAAACTCACAACAAGAACAAGATGATAAAGGAGTTCACCCCTCTTCGGGCTACATCTCCTTGAGCCTCCATTAATGGACTTGGCTCTCTGGGATTAATTTGTCAAAAGTTCTTTTACAAGCTACTTCTCAACTCCAATGGAAATTCTGACTATACCATTGGGATCAGAACACATAAAAACCCCAAAAATGACTAATAAAACTCTGAAAACGGATTATGGCTCATCTGGGCATGACCTCTTCTACATGTGGCCTTAAGCTTCCATGAGCTTCTCTATGGCAAAAACACCTATAAAATCCCTCAAAAGCCTCTAAAACATGTCCCAATGTGTTCAGATCATAACAATTTTCCAAAAAATGACTATTCATTCACAGAAAACAAACTTGGACTCACCAAAACATGTCCTCAATCAATGAGGGCTTCAAGCTCCCTAGAGCTTTCTGAAACTTCAATGGCTAAAAACCTACAAAAGAAGTCTTCAAATGGCCTTGATAACAGTGCCAATGGATTCAGGACGTCCAAAAACCCCTAGCTGGGCTTTTATAGCACCTCATTCGGCCAAAAGATGAAGAAGATAGGCCTCCTGCTATTCTCTTCCTTCAAGCTTGCTGTCTCTGCATCTACAAAACACACCCTTGTTTCATGAACCTAGCACACACACAATTTAAAGCGTGAAAACCTAGCACCGGGCGCAACCGCACCAACGGTGCGAACTGTAGGATGGTTATGGGTGTGCCAGCCCCTAACCGCCTAGTGCTCGGGCACATGAGGGTCATAATACGACCTCGCGCTATGGCAAAAAGGGCTCCATTTTTCCAAACAAATGGAACAATGCCAAATGGTGGGTCGTTGTAACCGTCTAAACCATATAAAAAAAAACCTGCACGCATTCCTGTGTAGCAAAAGGTCATATGAATACAACACATGAAACCAGGGCTAACCTCTACATGCGCTCCAGCCATTACATATATATATGCGCACGTTGACACATGCAATGGTCACATGGCTCTTGTAATATAACCGCGGGCCGGGGCTAAGCCCCGACCCAACCCCCCCACCATACATAACATAACACGAATTTAAATAATAAAAATCCCACATACATAATAAGAACCAACACATGGTATAGTGGTCACACGGACTTTGTTAAAGCTTAACCGGCAGGGGAGGTCTGGGGTTTGACCCCCATGAACCCATAAAATTTTGATTAACAAAACAATAGACCAATAGCCAATAAAGGGGTGCCACGTGGCAGCCCACGACTGGACCACGTGGCACCAAAACATTTTCCAAGATAATGCCACGTGTTGTCAAATGATTCGCCCAAATCTACCAATCTGAAACTGCCACATCATCTCTGCCATGTTAGCATGTACGGTCAATCCACGTCACCTCTGTCACGTCAGTCTATACGGATTGTACGGACTGCACAGTCAGCATCCCCTTTTTTGCCTGTTTGACGATTCGAACAGATCACAATATCTCTTGCTCCCGATGTCCGTTTGAGATGAAACGAGTTGCGTTGGGTTCGCAACAACGAGGGCTATGCTTTTGTTCGTTTTGAGGCAATTCCAAGAATTTTGATTTTTGAGCTAAAATTTGACCCCTGGTCCAGATTTTGATCAATGGGGTACCATTCATTGCTTAAGGACCTTCTACTACCTTAGGCACACAAAAAGTAGAGATTAATTAGTAGATGCATTCCATAAATAAAACCCCTTGAGTTTTGAAGGGATAGATAGGGTTTTAGGGAAAGGTATTGCAGAAACCCAAGAGCGGAGGTTTCTTGCATACTATAAGGAGGAAGCTAGGCACTTGGATTTCTTCTTGTGCATTGAGGAGTTGGTTGATTTTGGGTCAGAGCTACTTGATGAAGTAAACCCTTTTCATGTGAGTCCTTTGGATATTTTGAAAGGGTCGGAGGATGCGGCGGTGAATGACAGGTTAGAAAGCAATGGTGGCGAGGAAGTGATTTTTGATGGATCGGGCTCATTGACCCAAATTGTGGCCCAACTTATTTTCAAAAGCTTGCAAAGAATTGCAAGCCCTTCAACAAATATTGTTATGTCACTTTTTCCAATCATTTACTAAGTATGAAAATATAGACAAGGGTCTCACTAGGAAATGTCTTGTTCAAATGAAGACTTATACATGTCATCTAAGGGTACGCACGAGATTTAGTTTATATTGCAATATTCATTTGGATCACATAAGAAAATATTTCAAGCATGAAGACTTATGGTTTATGTCGAAATATGTTCAAACAATTAACGTTTATGGTTTATTGTTTTATGCTTTTAAAGTTTGATATTATATATGTTGAATCGTGATAATGGTTATAGGCTATGGTATTAAAGGTTCGTGAGTTTGCACGAGGTTGGCCATCTAATGTGTTAAAATATATGGTTGCAAAGGAGTGATGAGAATACAAGTATGATAGTCATTCAACATTTATGGTGATACAATGGAACTTTCAAATCATATTCACTACTAGATTCTTGCACATATGATATAGTTGGAGGCTAGTTAGGGTATTAATGTTGGACAATGGTCTTTTTTGTAATTTTCCTTGAAGATTGCGAACTAGTCAAACCGCCTTACTTACAGTCCAATTTTTCCATGCAAAATTATGTTAGCAATCCAAGTTTTGCAACAGTTTGGGAAACATTTTTAAAGGTTGAGCTATCAAAGGTTACCATGCACAACAAAGAAAGACAATCAGTTTTTGGGTGAAGGTATGCAATGTTGTTTTTGTTGTAGATGTAGGTAGTAGTAGTGTAATTGTATGCTCATTGTTAAATATTTTTCTTATGGCTCTATCTCACCCCCCCTCTATCCTATTTTTCTTCCATTTCACATCTTTAGATTTGAAAACAATGAATCGTATATGGGCTATGTATTCTCCCAATGAATAATTTATCATTTGTATTTTTTTCATATTCTGGGCATAAAACGACAATTATGTGTAAGGAAATTTGAAGTAATGAGCTGAAAATTATATACACCCTATTCTAAGAAAAGTTTTGTTTCCTACAACTCAGTTATATACTTGCTCAACTCTTCAACACATACTTATTCACTACTATGTTTTCACTCTTCTTTATTGAAAATACACAAAAATAGATCCATGCAATCTCCATTTGCAAAAAAAAAATTGGCCCATATACATATGTTTTATAAACCTTCATACTCGACTATTTGTAAAAGAAATGTATGCAAAACAAAATAAAATCAGATATTCCTTGCTTTTAAAATATTTTTGCAAAGAGGCTCAAGATCTTGTTTGACTATATTCATTTTTATAAAAAGTTACTAGTTTCTAGTGTTCATCATCACCCTCAAACTTTATTATCATACATGTTCTTACATGCAGAAATTTGAAGAAGTATAGTGGATTGCCTAAACTCTGTTTTGTAAAATGAGATATGTCTTTGTTAAAAGAACCAAGTATAAATTTTTATACCTTTATATAATGCATGCATCACTTATCCCTTGGAATTAAATCCTTTGTCACCTTAAGCCATCATTAAAATATATAAATGAGAATTTAGTGAAATATTGTTTACTTGTATTTACACGTAGTTAATAGTATGTTACATTAATAGTATGTTACATATTTTGGTGTTTGATATTTAAAGAATAACATTGTTTATGCATATTTCAGATGACTTTTTTCAACAGAGGATCTCAGGGATCCCGAAGAGGATAGGGAAGAATACCTAATGCTATTTGTCAGGAGGGAAAGAATAAGAGAATAAGATTTTCTATTTAGTGTGATGCCAACTCTGATGAATTCAATCATTTCGTGCAAACTGGGCATCTTTTCTTGGGTGGACAACAAACTCTTCCTTAGCCCTTTAAACCTGCTAATACTCCTCTGCAACCTCATCCAAGTATAGTTGAATTTCCTCCACATCCTCAACCTAGACCTGTCAATGATCACTAGGAAGAAAATCTAAATAAACCCGTTTCTTGAAATGCAAACTGGCCCAACAGTCATAAAAAAACAACACGAACATCTTGTTGCTCCTATTGCTACTTTAGCTAATTCTTTTTCTCAAAACTAACCTTGAATCAAGATTAAGCCATCTTCATTAAAGTTTCCAACAAATGAAAAGGGAAAGAAACCCATGGATAAGTCCTCAATCTTCGAGTCTTCATATTCGTCTTTTGTCCACTCCAAGGAAAGCACTAAGGAGTTACAAGGATATAACAAGAGAGAAATTTATCATGTGGATATGTTTCCGAAAATATCTCAATATTGATACTTCATGTTTATGATTACTTCGGTGATGTGTGTGAAATGCTGACTCAGTATGGCATTTTAAATTTTTTGAATTTAAAAACATTATGCTCACGATATTTCAGAAGGATCAAGCTTTCTATCATTGATATATGGAGGGACAAGGCTCTGATATTAATATATTTTGATTCTTTCTTATACATTATGGTCATGAGGTGTGCATGATTTAATATTTATTGTTTCAAAAGGATATATGGAGTGATGATGCAGGAGCATCGTCACCAATCCCATGCGGAAGGACGAATCAACGCCATAGCGCATGCAAAAGGATGACTCAGCGCCATAGTGCGACTTTCTAATTTAAAAAGGAATCTACAAGCTAGCATTTTCTGTAAATCCGTTTTTTAATGGATATGTGAAGAAGAGCGAAACGTTCAGGATCTGAATGATCGCAAGAGATCTGGGAGTTTCACTCTCAGTCTTGAATGTAACTGAACTAGAGTAGCAGTTAGGTTTTTGGGAGTAGAGGAGTAGTTGGAGGGAACCCGAGAGGACCTCTGGGAGACATAGATGCATGGATTGCCCAAATGGGGGTTGGAGTAGTATTGTTGAATAGGAGATAGAATAGTTTTCTTGAGAGAGAGGAGACTATGTTATAGTCCAGCCTGCACATACTGTATTCGGACATTCATTTTAATAGAGAAAAAGTAGTTTTTCTTGCATACAAACTTTCTATATGTGTTGATGTGTTTATGAATGTCATTTGTGCTTATGAATGGAAGTTGTATATGTATGTTAAGTTTCATCTGCAGGGATAGATAGAATTCTATATCTGTTAGTTTGTTGGAATTGTTTCTGGGTTCTTTAGGCTGTGCAAGGAGTGCACAACGGAGTATTGGAAACTATGTAGCCGACGCAAGGAGTGTGCATCTGATTCTCGAATCGAGTTCAGGGGAGAAAGTGCTAGGAGGGCACACCAGAAGGATTCATGGACTCAAGGGGGAAGCCTCAAGGTTACTGAACACCTTGGAGGAGATATTGTGCAGAGGAAGGCATAGAGAGACATAATTGTTGAGTATTCTATAGAGCTCTGCGAGGAGGGCATCGAGTGAGTGCAAGGAGTGCACAAGAGAACTTTGTTTCAAGTGTTGTGAGAGGAAATCTGTCAGAGGAGGAAGCACTTACAGAGTTACTGAATACTCTGTAGGCTCAACAAGGTGTGCTTGAGCAGAAGTTGCCAATAGGGCACATACACCCCTTTAAGGATGCAGAAAGGTCGAGACCCTTAGGAGACTAAGTAAATTGTAAAGCTCAAAAGAGATAACGCTTTCAGAAGCGAAGACGAGATCCCAGAGACCAGAATCACAAGAAGAGAAAAGGATGAAGCCTTTGAACACTTAGAAAATATTCTAAATCGAAGGAGATCGAAAGCTCAGGAGGAGGAGCGACATCAGTCGTCAAATCTGCTGAAGAAAGAGATTTGGACTGTCAGATCATAGTCCAAATAGGAGGAACACGTAGAGGAGGATATTTGATCCCATTCGTAGGATATGAACATGAGAACCAACATTTGTTGGATCTAGAGGAAGTGCATGAGGTTTAACTCTTTAGAGTGCGCAGGAGGAGAGCTGACTTGTGAAGTCGCGAAGTTCCAACATCATCGGGATCGTCTATCATCAGAAGACACATGGCGGAGATCCACGTACGTCAAAAGATTTGCAAGGAAAAGAACCGCAATGATCCTAACCATCCATCAGAGGGGCGCATGGTAGCTGATCAACATTTTGCTGACTCACAACTTGGAGAAGTCAAAGGGAAAGCTTGTGAAAACTCGCAAAATGGGAATTTGCGATTAGATCACAGCCGTTGATCAAGGAGTAATTTGGATCGTTGATTGTCCAGGGATAATTTTGGCATTTCAGGGGTCAGGTGAATGGAGGTGAAAATTCTTTCTACCTCGCGATACACAAAATCCTAATACGCAAAAAGGGGATCTGAACCGTCAGATTTTGGGGATTGTGGACTATTGATCTGGTGCTCTGAAATATTGGCATTTCGGGAGTCGAGATAATTGAGGTGAATCGCACTTGGAATTCTTGATACACGAAATCTTGATGCGCTTGAGAGTTGAGCCTTGGGTCATGATGAATGGTCACATGGACGAAGGCCAAGGGAGGAGCTAAGGAACGTTAAGATCTTTTCAGGATTTCAGGGGTTCAAGGAGTCGAGGTTGGCTCACTCGCAAAGTCCCGACACGTGAAATCACGATGCACCTTTTGTGTAGGTGTGCAGTCACAACCCATGGTCGTGTGGAGGTGAGACTCACGCTTGGTGCTTAGTCGCGCAGGCGAAGTTTCATAAAGGAATTGTGGATTTGTTCATGTGATTCTAGTAGGGAATCGAAGAGCTGCTTCAGCTCGATAGATTGAAGAATGATCTAGTGACTGGGAGGTCAACAGAACTTGTTGAGGTGGGGCACTGCATCAAGTGAGAAGTAATGCAAAATTAATGTGAAGACATAAGCCTCAAATAAGTTAGTGGGGCCCCTATATATCCTACATAATTTCACTAATATAATCTCAAAGTTATTTCATTTTCAATGATCCTATTTCTCCTCTATTTCTTGTAAATACTTATTATATATATATTAAAACAATTGAAAATAATAATTGTTTGAAAGAGTACAAAAGGAGGAGAGTTAATGAAGTAAAGGGAGGAAAAACGTGTGAGAGGTACGTTGAAGTTTTGAGAGACTTTCTACAATTTATTATCTTTCATTCATACTAAGTTTTCTGAGGGATAAATAGCTTTCTTGACAACAGGGATTTATTTGAAAGCGGCAAAGAAAGGCAAAGGAATCACATGTATTAGCAGTAAAGAGGATTTTCAGATATCTCAAAGGAACAAAAGAGTTTGGATTATGGTATCCAAAAGGAAAAGATCTATCACTTATTGCCTACATAGATGCAAAATGGTAGGTTGTATTGATCACCGATGAAGCGCCAGTGGAGCAACGTTCTACTTAGGTGAGTGTTTGGTATCATGGCTAAGCAAGAAACAATCATCAGTATCTCTATCTACAGCCAAGGAAGAGTATATTGCAGCAACAACATGTTGTACACAGGTTCTTTAGATGAAACAAACTTTGACAGATATACAGGTTGAGTATGATGAGCCCATTCCAATATATTGTGATAATACAAGTGCAATCAGTATCTCAAAAAACTCGGTGATGCACTCCAAGAAGAATCACATTCCAATCAAGTATCACTTTCTACGGGAACAGGTTGCAGAAAAGAACATTAGAGTTGAGTATCTGGGCACAAAAGAACAAGTGGCAGACATCTTTACAAAACCACTTCCACGGGAAGCCTTTGAATATATTCGTCAAAGACTTGGAGTTATTTCTACTCCAAAATGAATGCTTTTTGAATTCTTTTTGAATGATTATCTTATATGTCTTAGATGTACATGAGGAAGCACCATAAGAGGACAGTTTAGTCAGGGGGAGCAACCCCATATGGAAAGATACCTTTGCCATTGATGAAAAAGGGGGAGAGATTTATCAGATGCAGAGGACAAAGGCATGCTTCCAGGGGAGCGGATTTATCAGATGCAGAAGACAAAGGAAAATTTATCAGATACATAGGACAGAGGCATGGTTTCAGGGGAGCATGAGTGATATGATTTCAGTATTGCATCAGAGTGTTTCCATCAATGCCAAAGGGGGAGATTGTTGATTAAGGTTGGTTGTTATTGATGTCAACCCTTGAAGAAAGCCCCGTAGCACAAAGGTTTGGGTAATGGACCCAATATTTTTTTATGTAAAGATGACTCATTATTGTCTTGTCATGGTTGATAAGAAGTAAAGATGGATGAACTCCAAAGTGATCCCCTTATGGTGAAAGCCCTCACGGGAAGATGCTTTGCGGAGTAAGAGAACCCATGCTTAATTGTGGAATAATGAGATGAAGGAAAATTAATTTGTCAGGTAAATTATACTAGATGGATAGTTCTTGTCATTCCATTTCCGGTGGTATGTGGAACACCACATAACTCCTCACAGTTAGAGAGTTATGGCCATGAGAAGTTGGAGACCCCAGGTTTGGGTAATGGACCCAAGTTTGTTTGATGGATAGCGTTATGAGTTATGATATATTTTCAGATAATACTATTCTATATGGATATTACATGTCATTTTGTTTCTAGTGGTATGTGAAACGTCACATAACTCCTCACGGTTTGAGAGTTATGGCCTTACGAAGTTGGAGGACCCTCATATGTCATCTAGAAGCCCCAAAAGGTCAAAGTAGTCAAAGTGCTTTAAGAGATTTTAAAAGATAAATAATAAAGTGAATTAATGAGTGTATTATAATTCAAATTGAATACAAAATAAATTATTTCAATAATAAATTTAATGGAGAAATTAGAAGTGTGTTAACCCTAAAATAAGGAAAGTGGGGCCAAGTGACCTAGAAGATGTTTTTAAGGAAGCTACTTGGAGAGTATAAATAAGAGGCAAGGCTCTCCCATTTTAATAACACTTGAGAATATTGAATACCTATAGGTGTATGAGGTAAAACAAGGATATATAAGCCAAAATTCTGAGGAAAGTGAAGAAAAGAAGGCCAAAATGCAAGGAATGATAAATTCTTTTGATGGTGCTTTCTAAGGTATGCTATTTACAGGTCATCTCATCATTTTCGCTATAACTTTTTTTCTATAATGATTTAGATTGTGAAATTTCTACAACATTGAGAAAACATATCCAAGTATCCATGGTAAAAAATTCATCTTGTGGGTCGTTTTATTTTGGGAGTTACACTCCGTGGAAAATAGGGTTTGTGGCTAGTCCTGAAACTAGTCAAAAACAAGTGTTTCGGGTAAAAACGTCATAACTTCTTCATAAAATATCCAAATTCAGTGAAACAAAATGTGTTGGTTATGGTACAGTCTTTAGTATGCTGTGTAATATTTTTAGATAAATTCAACAAATATTCCATGTGGGGAACTCTCTACAAGGTCGCTCTATAGAATAATCCAGAATTCAACAAGGTGTGCCATTTTCGCTATAACTCCTTTTCTGAGAGGTTCCAAGTAGTGACACCTGAAGGAATTGCATAAAACACACTAAATAACAATGTGTATCAGTTTCATATCTTTATACATTAATGGTACAAAGTTATGATTACTTCAAGTTAGGGTTGTTGACTAATCCAAAACTAAGCATGTGAGACTAAAGAAAATTTTGATGAAAATGCTAGTCTCTTGTTGTTGAAGTTAAGGAAGGTTTGCAAGAATGTGATCATATACACTAGGTCTATTACAGAGCTACAAATCAGATTTGTGTGATGAAATTGATGAGGGATTTTGGTTGAGGTACATGTTGAGTAAATGGTTGAGACAAGTAGTTGATGTGTTAGCACATACATGAGGTGTATAGTTGATGATGTTGGTACATATTGATGAGTCATAGTTTATCAGTAGTTGATACATATTGGTACATACTTGATACATGGTTGGATGCACTTGTTTATGCTACAGGTTGATTACAGGTAGTTTGGTACAGGTTGGTGCATGGTTGATGGACTTGTTTATGGTACAGGTTGATTACAGGTTGAGGTACAAGTTGATGCATGGTTCAGATTTATTGGTACAAGTTTACAGCGGTATATCTCACAGTGATAGTGTGATAGTGGTTCCATCATTCTACTTCTAATTCAGGGCGGTTGGACGGGGCAAGGACAGGTGGTTGTAGCCACCTTTCGGTTGTATCCGGATAACATATGGGGTTGTATCCTCCTTCTGGTTGTAGCCAAAGAATTGGGGAGTTGGAGCTTCCCTCAGGTTGTATCCTGAGAAACTAGGGGGTTGGAGCCTCCTTACAGTTGCAGCTAGAAAGTAAAGGAAGTTGGTGCTTCCAATGAATGTAATTCTTCAATACATATAAGAAAAAGCATTATGTGTGGTTTTCTCCCTATTTGGGTTTCCACATAAAACACTGGTGCACTATGTATGTGTGTGTTTGTTCATTTGTTCATTGCTTATTTACTCTGCAGTTATTGGATGATAATGCTTCATTGATATAACAATTGGATTATATGGTTAAAAAGGATTAAATTTCTCTATTACTGATTCACCCCCCCTCTCAGTAATCCAACATAGGCAAGGATTGAAATCCCCTTTTTATGTTTCTATAGATGTGATGAACTGTTAGTATGCATGGTTTTGAATATAGATGTATATATACATGGATGTATGAGAAACTAACAATTTGTTTGGTGGTGAAAATAATGAATTGCAAGGAGAAACAGGGTCTTGGATATGGCAGTATTGTAAGCCCATAATGAAGACCGATTGCCTGTTGAGCCAAACTGCAAGGAATGGTATTTCCCTTTTTGAGAAAGTGAAATTGATTGTTAGTATGCACAACTCTGAATTGTTTGTGATGACGTTATAAAGGTGTAATAAAATATATGTGCATGGTAAACTAACAATTTTTTTGGTTGATTGAAGTTGAAGGTGCAGGAAGAAAAGGGGTCTTAGATATGGTAGCGTTGTAAGCCCATAAGGAAGACCAATTAACTGCTGAGTCAAACTGCTATGGGAAGGAAAGACCCATAATTATGAATCTAGTTCCTGTGTGAAACAAATATGAAAACAAAATATGGAATTTGGAAATCTGTGGGTGATAGATTTACAAGAAAATTTTTGAATTTAAAATTTATGATGATGTCTCATGAATTTATGTATGCCTGTGATGCGGGTGAGAAGAAAGACTTGTCCAGAAAGGACAGATGATGAACAATGGCTACTACTGAGGCATGAAAACCCCGTGATAAGCCATGATCACCTGAGGCATGAAAACCCCGTGATAAGTCAAGGTAATACAAGCTGGAGGGACACCTCGACAGAACCAGTCTGAGGGATGCCTCGACTGTAAGACTCGATAGAGTCTATGGAATTTTTTTTGTGCGAGAAAACCTTGGCAAGGCAAGATGGATCATTCGAGGGACTGTATAACAGTGAAGGGGATGCCTAAGCCTGGGCCTGGAGGGTGAGTGACCGCAAGGAAGAGGAGACCTTAATAGTTCTTGTAAACTATTGGGATCATGCACACGATGGGTAGTTCTTCCTATGTGAAAAAACCTTAGCAAGGCAAGATGGATCACCTGAGGGACTGTATAGAAGAAGGGTTTGCCTGAGCCTGGGCCTGGAGGGTGAGTGACCACAAGGAAGATGAAACCTTGATAGTTATTTTAAACTATTGATTGGGATCATGTACCCAATAGGTATGTCAATGAAAAACAATGAGCCTAGAAACCAAACAACCATGTGGATACAAATCCATAGACTGCGCAGATAATTATTGTGCTAAGATTATGAAAAAATTTCCTAGAAATTTTTATGAAATGTTTTTGCATAAGACTATGATTAATGTGCTTGTTGTCCAAGAATTATTGAAAGCAGGTGACCAAGATTAAGGTTCTGAAAAAGAACCTGACCGAGAAAGAAGGATCGAGATTTTTGAAACAACTGAATGAGAAAGGCATGACAGGTGTTTTTGAGGAAGAACACTGAGGACGGTGTTCCTTTAAGGGGGGAGGGAATTGTAACACCATGTTTCCCCCAGCTTGTAATTAATCATAAAATAGGATTACCATGTGGAGGAATGTGGACAATATAAATGTATTATTGTTTGAGTTGCCAATAATTGACTGTGGGGGTGAAGCCTTGAAAGTACTAGCCATGATATCACTAGAGGAAGAATGTGAAAAATATACGAGAGGGTTCATTATAAAAAATAACCCCAAATTTCCCTTGATGAGGATGAAAAACCTCCCTCGGTTCCCAAGGAAAGAAATCAGTTAATGAAGAAAGGACCAGTGGTTGAATTATCAACCACCCCCATGAATGGGAGCATGGTCTAGCTGCAGAATGTCAGCCTGAAATACCACAGAGATCTGTAGACCCAAGCTTCCTTCTGACAGAAGGAACATGATGGGTCGGGAACCTTCCAAGAGAAAGAAGGTAAGAGAGAGACATGGGGACAACCAGGGAGGGGAGGGGAGCAAAAATCTCGTAAGAGAGATGCGCGGAGCCCTTCGGGGAAAAATTAATAGAAGGACATGAGCTTGATGCTGGGTGAGAATTTGATAAACCTCACGTGGCCATAACAGAAAGAAATCTCTAAAAGTTGCGGTAAACAGAACCTGAGCAGAAGTTGAACAGAGAAAGAATCCTTGAGAACCATGAGAGTTCCCTGGTGATATCATGGCTTGGCACGGGGGTGGCTAGAGTGCTAAGAATGAATGCCTCTGAGCCTATGGTTGGGTGGAAGGATGAACACCCACANTGAGCTTGATGCTGGGTGAGAATTTGATAAACCTCACGTGGCCATAACAGAAAGAAATCTCTAAAAGTTGCGGTAAACAGAACCTGAGCAGAAGTTGAACAGAGAAAGAATCCTTGAGAACCATGAGAGTTCCCTGGTGATATCATGGCTTGTCACGGGGGTGGCTAGAGTGCTAAGAATGAATGCCTCTGAGCCTATGGTTGGGTGGAAGGATGAACACCCACAGTCAGTTGGTTGGATACCACCTGTAATAGATAAGTAATCGCATATCTTGTGTATTTAAGTGGTAATGTGAGTTAAAGTTGGATCTACTATGAATGTTTCATGGATGGTTGTGTTTGCCTTATGATTTATAATGTATTTCCTTCTTTGTTTCTGCCTGAATGTGAAATAAGGAAAGTAGAAAATTTTATGAATTGGATGTGTTTTTATACTCATAAATGCTTGCGTTCCATGGTGGTTTAAGCCAGAGCCACAAACTGTGAGTTCTTCGACCATAGGTATAGTTTCATGTATGCATGTCGACTCTCCTATCGTTTTGAGTCCCTTGGAGGATGGAGTAGGTTAAGCTCAGGAGAGGTAGTGCAGGTATGCACAGGCCCTCTGTGAGGCAAGTAGAGACCGAGAACCACTTAAGTTCTAGACTTGATGAAGGAGCACAAGAATAGTGTAGAATACCCTTCCAAGCGTTACGTTCAAGAGAAAGAGTGCAAACTCTTAAGCCTTTCAGAGCCAAAATCTCAGGAAGAATAGTGAGGTTCAATTATCAAAAGGGAATATCCTTTTGTTTGGAAGACAAACAGATGAGATCTGTTTGGGAGGGCCCAGGATCTGTCGTGACCGTTAGATTTGAAGAATGGGCACAGGCGTTAACGCCTCGACTCCTTCAGTCTTCACAAGATCACACATCGGATGATTCGCACGTTGGCGTGACTAAACTTCTGAAACTCGAAGTTGCGATGTGATCTGGATCGTTGGATCAAGGAAGGTCATAGATTGTCGATCTGAGACAAGAATACCACCAGAGTATGTGGGAATTCAAAATTCCCTAAGAACCAAGATCATAAGAGATAAGTGCAAAGTGTGCCAGGAGGGCCACTAGAAGTCTTCTAAGGAAGCATAGGGTCGAGTTCCCTTAGAACTGAGTAAGTTTCAAAATCTCAGGAGGGATAGCATTTCCCAAATGCAGATGAGACCCAAGGTCATAGGGCTCACAGAGAAAGCAAAGGTCGAGGCCTTTGACGCATCGAAATCTTCCAAGTCTGGGAAGAAAGGTACTAAAGCTCAGGACGAGGAGCGTCGACAATCGTTAGATCAGCTGCAAAGGAGAGATATGGACTGTTGGAACCCATTTCCAGACAACGAGGAAGGAGCGCAGGAGAAGATCGTGTTTGGGTCATAAGATCTGAGCGCATGGACCAAAAATCGTTGGATCCGGAGGAAGGTGCACGAGACAAGTTCCAAAATCATCAGGACTGTCCATTGTCAAGGAGGGCATGTGGTGAAGGGTCATCATTTCGATGACTCACAGATTGAATAATTCAAAGAGTAGATTCGGGAGAGTTCGTGAAGTGTAAAATCACGAAAATATCACAGTCGTTGGCTATCCCGACCTCATCAAAGCCGTCCATTTGGAGAGACGCATGGCAAGAGACCAACATTTTGCTGACTCACAGGAGGGAAAATTCAAAGAGGGAAGCAATGAGAACTCGCGATACACAAAGTTCCAACGTTCTTTAGAGGTAGGACCGAGGTCATAGTGAATGGTCACATGGATGGAGGCCAAAGGAGGAGCTAAGGAATGTTATCCCTTTTCAGAGCTCGGGAGTTGGGAGAATCGAGGTGGCTCATTCACAAAGTCCCAATACGTGAGATTGCGACACGCCTCTTGCATAGGCATGCGGTCAAAGCCCGTGGTCACGTGGAATAAAGGTTGACGTCGGGTGCATAGGAGAGAGGACTAGCGTTTTCTAGGCCCTTAGTCGGATTTCAGGATTTAGGAGGTTGGGGAGTTAGGTTTGTAGCACACAAATATTCCCTAGGTCATGAGACACAAAACACCTTTTGGGGTGGACCGTGGTCATAGCGTCGTGTTCACATGGGAGAAGAGCTTGCGCTTCGTGCTAATTCGCATAGTCGTAGTTTTGCACAAAGACCTGTGGATTTTGTTTAGTGAAGGTTCCAGCAGGGATCAAAGAGTTGCTTCAGCTCAAGGGGAAAGAATGATCTAGTGACCAGGAGCTCAGCAGACCCTGCTGAGGTAGGGAGTTGGGGTGACTCACATGTAGAATACCCGACATGAGAAGTCCCGAAACGTGTTTTGAGTAGGCGGGTGGTCATAGCCTGTGGTCGCGTGAGAGAAACTTGTGTCTAG
Organism: Picea mariana; assembly: GCA_032191745.1. Lineage (NCBI taxonomy): Eukaryota > Viridiplantae > Streptophyta > Pinopsida > Pinales > Pinaceae > Picea > Picea mariana. The sequence continues at coordinate 35,484 of JASDQU010104251.1, forward strand.
TGCTTGTTCGCTCAGGCCGAGTTTCAAAAGGAGCTAACGCCCAACACTCTGAGTTTTCGCGGCAGGGCGGAAGGGAGGGTCATGTGTGCCCTCAGACCTGTACCAAGAAACTGAAAGGTTCTGCGTTTAACTATAGAACGAGACCATCAAGGTCTCATAGAATTTTTTGGCTTCAGACCCTTGACTAGGAAGTCGGACTGGTTCCCTGACCTTCCACATTAGGAACCATGAAGGGAGATTTTTCCCTTTAAGAAAATCAAAAAATTTCATGCCCTGTTGTGGGTGTGTTACAGGTGACGTTGACGGAGCCGCCGTCATGTTGAATTTGCTTCCACCAGGAAGGGAGACTCCACTTGAAGCAATCGTTGATACTAGAAAATTGGCTCCCATGGATCTGGGCGAGCTTGAGGAGGAGGGCGACGCGAAAAATTTGGCCCCACCACATTCTAGGAAATTTGCATTAAACATTACACACGTAAAATAAGGGTTGCATGGTAGCTTAGTCCCTGCCAAGTAAATTTGAAAATGGAGTGTACCTAGATGGGATCATTGAACTAGCTAGAGTGTCCCAACAATTGTCAATTTACTATAAAACCACTGTCAATTTGTTGTAATTATTATTTGTCTTTATTAAATAAAAATTCAAAATTAATATTAAAAGGGAAATAAATATATATACATTTTCTATATCATTTTGTTTTTCATCTTTAACTATAATTTTACTAATTTATTTTCATTTAAAAAGAAATTCAAAATTACTATTAAAAAAAATTACACATATGTCATCATACCTAATTATATGTATATCATTTTGAATTAATCTAGTAGGAGTGCACTTTGTATTAATGATAAGAGAAATCTTTAAAATATGAAAAAGCATAAATGCACTGATAATGAAATAAATGGATAGTAATAATGAGAGAACACATGGCATTTTTACATTTTTTTCTTAATTTTTGATATAAAAGGTACTAGGTACTTGTAACTAAGTTTATTGAAATGCAATAATAATGAAATAAATGGATAGGAATAATGAGAGAACACATGGCATTTTTACATTTTTTCTTAATTTTTGATATAAAAGGTACTAGGTACTTATAACCAAGTTTATTGAAATGCAATAATAATGAAATAAATGGATAGTAATAATGAGAGAACATGTGGCATTTTTACATTTTTTTCTTAATTTTTGATTTAAAAGGTACTAGGTACTTATAACCAAGTTTATTGATTATGTAAATAATTTCAAATATTGAAATAAGTGAAGGCAGCAATAAGACTCGAAATATATTAACCAATTAGAAATGAGAAAAACAATTTTTTTTATTATATCAAAAAATATATATTTTTTTTCTTAAGTTAAACATTACACTTTACATACAAATTTAAAATACAAGGAAAATTAATGTCAAATCAATAGCAAACTCATTGCTATAGTCCCTTGGCCAGGACTAATAACTATTGAATTTATTAATATATATTATTATTCATAATTTTTCATTCAACCCAATACAATACATGTGAAAGTACATTTAAGGAGAGAACAAAAATAATCTTAACACTTATTGTTTTTCTAGTATTTTTTGTGTAGAATTTACAAAAGGAACATGACGTAGGATTAAAATTCTTTTCTACCCCAAAATGCAATTTTTTACAATTGTTTTTTCAATGTTATACAAATGAATTAATGTTATGATTGATTCACAKATGACATTGGTTGTATAAAGTGTGAAATGTGTGACATTAATTGTATTAAGTGACACTAAACTATGTATGAGATGTGTGACATAAATGAGAAATGTAAAGAAGGAAATTTAAGGACTTTCTCTAATTATTGTTATTATGATACACAAACATAAAGTAACTAGTGTTCTTGGATTTGATGATCATAAGATTTTTGTGATCAATATTATTGCGTAGAAAGATATAATAGAATTTTTTTATAATTCTTAGTTCCTTGTCAAGCTAAGAGGGAAATCTTGTACCAACCAAATTAGAGCCATCACAACCTACTTCTTCCACAAATTCCTTTAACTTGTCAATATAAATACCAAAAAAGATAGGGTACAAAGGACAACCTTTCCTACTCCTATATTGTAATTATGTCTTCTTACCAACCCACCGTATTCCTCAATTTATCAATTACTTTTTAAACCCTTATCATAACAATGCTCAACTTAAAAACAACATTTATATCTTCTAATATCTTCCATAAGTTATTTGTAGTCACGTTATCAAAAACATTCTTAAATTCAAAGAAGTAGTCAAGACAATTGGTTTTATTTATTTATTTATTTATTATTTATTTTTTTGGGCGGTCTCGTACTTGGCGTGACCGGGGGGGGGTCGATTCCGACCGCTACCACTATAACCTCTAGGTGCCATACATAAATCAAGGGGATTTGAACTCACATAACCTCATCGAACATAACACTTCATCAATTGAGCTGCCCCACGGGGGCTAAGACGATTGGTTTTATTATTTCAACAATCCTTTATAATTATCCTAAGAGTAATTAAGTGTTCTATGATATTGAATTTTTAACCATATGCTATCTTCTTTATGACTCCATATAACTTAGTTAAAGAAGACTAATAATTATGATCTTATAATTGAGAGGTTATCCTTTCCACCACTTTTTAAAATAAGAACGATGGGTATTTTAAAAGAAAGTTCAGAACAACTTGTTTTTACTTCTCTATTGAAAAATCTATAAATACTATATGTTTAAATAGAGTCTCCATTTTTTAGGTTTTATGATGTACAACATTTGGTGTTTTTAATTTTTATGTTTCACTCCAAACTCAATATCATTCAAAATAAAAACCTAAATAAAAATTGTCAAGCATAAAAATTATATATTCTGTTAAACATAAGTATCTACAAATCTAATGTGAATAAAAATAAAAATAAACATTTCTCTATATTAATAATTAAAAAAAAAAACTTAATATCAACTATCAAACTAA
>JASDQU010104251.1:38473-68901 GCA_032191745.1 Picea mariana
CACTCCAAACTCAATATCATTCAAAATAAAAACCTAAATAAAAATTGTCAAGCATAAAAATTATATATTCTGTTAAACATAAGTATCTACAAATCTAATGTGAATAAAAATAAAAATAAACATTTCTCTATATTAATAATTAAAAAAAAAAACTTAATATCAACTATCAAACTAAATTTTAAAAATATAAAATAAATATAATTCAATAAATGAAAAAAAAAGGCTAAACTTTCACCTACTTATGAATTTATATGAATTACTCATTAGGCATTGTAAACCAAGTAAATCCTATAACTTATACCCATTACACATTTCTTTACAACTTTAAATATTAAAAATACTTTTAATAACAAGTTTAAACAAGATGTTTCTTCTTTCATCCACTGCTTCACGGTGAACTTTTCCAGTCTGCTTTTCTTTTCTCTTTCTCTCTGTATTCTTTTAAGATGTTATTTCACCTTCCCCTCGTCCTAATTTTATATATTGTAATTCATCCACTGCTTCATTGTGTGCTTTCCCAATATGTTGTTATTTTCTCTCTCTCTTTGTATTATTTTAAGATGTTATTTCACTTTCCCCTGATCTTACTTTTATATATTGTAATTCTTAAAAACCTTTTAAGAATTAAGATGTTATTTCACCTTCCCCTCGTCCTAATTTTATATATTGTAATTCATCCACTGCTTCATTGTGTGCTTTCCCAATATGTTGTTATTTTCTCTCTCTCTTTGTATTATTTTAAGATGTTATTTCACTTTCCCCTGATCTTACTTTTATATATTGTAATTCTTAAAAACCTATGCGCTAATTTTGATCTTTAATGAACATTAATATATCATTAAAATTATCATAAAATTATCTTATTAAAAAATACTTGAATCCATTGTTCAAAGAGCAGCAACATTACATCGAACTATTTGTAAAATAATTTTTCATGAGTTCCGTATCGTGATGGAAAATAGGACAGAGACATGTGTGTTTGAATGGCCTTAGACAATTCTGCACTACAAGGTCTCAAATCGGTGCATTCTCTCAAGCAGACAATCCGCACTAAAATGGCCTTATTTCAGTGTATTTTCTTGATCAAGATGTATGCATGTAGGGTACATTTTATCATAACCTTTGTCCAAATCTGCAACTTTGACACCCATTGTTAACCCAAAAATTAATTCCATATCGCATCATGTTCGCTTGTGTGATCCATCTCTTATGTTGTGCTCCTTTTCTCTTTGTGCCTGTATAATCCAATATGTCCTCAACAATTCATATAACATGACTGTGACACAGGACGCTTGAGCTGCAAGCAAACCCACCCAGGAAGCGATCTCCACCCTTTGAGGCATTCTTTTGATGGCATTTGCCACGATTTCTTATATGCACCCAATAAATAAAGGTAGCATATCAATGTCAATACCATATTGAAATTTGTACACACTGTAGCCAGAGCGGCCCCCTGAAACCCCATATTTAGATACACGACTAAGAGAAAATTGAATGGAACATGAAAAAAAATATCAATCGTTGTAGACCATGGTAACGATGGTGTAATGTTCTGAGTTCTCAGGTAAATCCTGAGAGGATGAAGGAAGGTCTACGTTATTAGATTAGGCAAGGAGAAGACAATGCAAGTGCTTGCCAAGCTAGTAATGTTTTTTTCCTGGCCACAAAATAGAAGAATTGGCTCCATATTACACCACAAAATTCCAATAGAATGAGGATTGTTCTTTGGAGTGTTAGACCTAGAGTATCCCATCATTTTTCTCCAAAGGCCTGGCCACATATGGGATCCATTCCCATGTCCAAACTTGATATGATAGAATACCCTGATATGTTTGTGAAACCCATCGAAAGAGAGCTAGCCGCTAACTCCAACTCTCCTAGGTAACCTAGGAACATCATTGACACCATGCCTCTCAAGTATAGAAGCAGGCCCATCACTACCAATGGACCTGTAATTTTTCCCAACGTCACCATCTCCTCTAATACCTACAAAGATAAGGTCATAGAAATTGCTTCTCACTACATTGTCTAGTAAATTCTGCTATAGATCGGGTTCAACTGACCGACATAAGGAAACAAAATCAGAATTGCAACCAAATCAAACCAAAAAATATTGCAAATTGAAATACAATGTTTATCACCTCGTTAACCGTTCGCCAACGCTTGAGCTCGTCAGAATTATGGTTCGATTCTTGATCTCGGGATTCAAAATAGTAATCCACGTGCTCAACAGTAAGTTGACCAATGGGTGTAAGTTTAATAAAATTGAATTTTAATAAAACAGTAAGATGACCAATGGGCATGCTCAATTTCAAATTCAAATTGACCATGACGAGCATGCTCAAATTCGAATTCAAATTGACCATGAATGTTGTCCTCCCCTCACCGAATCACCAGGATATGTTTGGCTAAGGGCAACCTTGTGTGGGATTATTTTAAATTCAAATTTTAACAAGGTGGTGGTTGTTCGACATTAATCAAAATCCATCGGATATCGCCTCAATCTTTTCATTCAGTGTACAACATGTCACCATTACTCCAATCTACGATCTACCCTAACTAGCATCCATGGGTTTGACAAGATAGTGAGCATACAAAATTGAGATGCACAGACCCATACCATCTATAGTTAACTGTCGGAAAGTGTTTTCCAAGAAATAGTTATACCCTCATGCAAAAATTAGTATGGTGCATCCTCATTAGTCGTATTGAGATGGGGCATATGCATGGTGAGAAATATCCATATCTATATCCATCGGCTAATAGAGTCTTAATGAATCTGCAACAAGATGGATATTGCTCGCCTACCATCTAAAGTTAACTGCCGAAAAGTATTTGCCGAGAAATAGTTATAACCTCGTGCAAAAATCAGTATGGTGTGTCCTCATTAACCGTACTGATATGGGGCATATACATGGTGAGCAATATCCATCAGCTGACAGATTCTTAATGACTCTGCAACAGGTTGGATATTGCTCACCTGTTTGGAGGGTTTACGCCCACTTTTGGAGGCCCTCAAGACTTGAATGACTTTTCAATTGATTTGGTGTAAAAGGGGATACTTGAATTTTTGCAGAGCTTTGAAGTTTCTTTAGAGGCTCAAGGCTGCACCAAAACCCCACATTTCCCTTCATTTTTGAGAGGGTTTCTACCCCTCAATTTTGTACATGTTATTTATTTTTGAAGAGGGTCTTTTTCCCCCTCCATACGTTAGATTAGGGGATTTTAGCCTTAGAAATTAATATTTTATTTTGAAGAAAATTGAGCACCTCCTTTATAAATAGAGGTGCATTTCCTCTCATTTGAACACAACAACTTGAGGGAGAAATCCTTTAGAAGGTGAAATTTCTGAAAATTTCTTGGAGCATTTTGTCTTTGATTGGTGCTTTGGATGGATGATTAAAAATTTATGTTGGTGAGATCATTTGTGGATTATTTTCTTGTCTTTGGTGGATGTTCTATGAAGTTGGTTTTTCTTCATGCATAACAACTTTATTAAGTGTCCCTTTCAAGTTTAAGCCTTGGTTCATGGTATATCACGGTGGATGCTCTATTAGATGATTAATAGTTGCATGATATCTTGTATCCTTGACTCATTTTGGTGGAAACCCTAACGAACAATTAAGATTGTTTATCCCCTTCCCTTACTTCATTCATATTAAACTTTGTTGAAGCATTTAATACCTAGCCTAGGGATTAAGATTGTTTATCCCCCTAAACCTTGTCTTGTCTAATTTATAGTTCTAGGGGTTAATATTGTTTATCCCCCTAGGGCTTGACATTGTTTCCCTTTGATCATGTGCTATAAATCAAAGAAAACATAGGACAACATTAGGGATTGTGAGGGTACATCCCCCTAGGGTCAATCCCTAAATTTTCTTTGTTGTTTTTCCTCCATTAAAGTTTTCATTGCTTTGACTCCATTTTCCAATGAAAAATACATTGATCCCGAGCCCTATGATCATTTTCATACTCTAAAGCTACCGCAAACCATTTTTCTTGGACCTCACTTTCCACATCATCTTGAGCTTCATTTCCCTAAGTCCTAGCAATCTTAATCTATGGAAACCCCCTTGAGCCAGAGTAGAGCTAGCCTGAACTGAAAGAGGGTTGGTGATGTGATAGTGGCCTTCCCTCTCAATAAGTTTGGTGTTCAAGCCTTCTAGGAACTACATCTCTAATTTATTTTAAAGTAAGAAACCATTGGATTTTTTAACTTGTTAAACTACATCCCCTCTTGAAATTGGCACCACTCAGGTTTGCATGCAAGCTATAAAGGTTTATAAAATATGAACCTAAAACACTTAATAGTGGAAAATGTGGATGACCAAAATGGCTGTATGTGAGTTTTTTCAAAACTATGGTGAGAAAAACCAATCCGTGGTTGGGGGCTTTGGAAAAATCCTTTGAAATTTAGGCACGCCAGCTTCACAAGGAAAAAAATAAGAGAAAAGTACTAATGGAAAGGGAATTATCTATTCCTTCGGTGAACACTAGCACTAGGGTTTGGTTGGACGATTTGAAGAGGAGTTTTTCGATGTGGAGGTCGTATAGAAAATTGGGTTGGTGAGTGCATCGTGATTCTCACTTGACCCATTTATTTGATTATTTAGGGAATACTATGGCCAAGTGGTCAAAGGGCATTTGTCAAGGTAGATTCCTTCTTAAATCATTTTAAATTGAAAAGTGGAAAGGAAATTACTTACACCTTGTTGAAAGTGAGTACATACCCGAAGGAAGATGATTGGGGGGTCTTGGTGAAGATACATACAATAGATTACATAATGGATTCAAATATCCATGCACTCGGTGGATTTGAAAAATTTGATGTGCTAGAGGAGGGGAAAATTAAGAGCGAAATCGATGAAATGGTAAAAGAAAATGGGCGTAGGTTATTTTTTTATAAATAAAAGTGACATTTTTTACCTTTTTAAAATTTTAAAATATGACACATCAATGCTCAAATCAAAGTTTTGCACGCGTGGAAAACTTAGTGAGGTGTGATAAAGGCCCAATGTCGCAACTTGAAGAAAGTTGTCAAAGGTGGGATAAAGAAGACTTGTCACGGAGCTTCAAGGTTTGGCAAGTTGTAGTGTGTTACAAGGGAAAACATTTTCTGGTGCGATACATCACGAAAGAGGAAAACTTCGATAAATTCAATATGTCACAATGAAACTTATTTTCCATGTGATATGTTGTATCCTTGGAATTTTTCAAACATCGCAATGCATTGCAAGGGAAAATTATGTCAAGTGGGAGACATCACGAGGGACAAAAAATTTCGAGAGATCTGACACGTCAAGATTTATAAAAAAGTTATAAGTATTTTTGTATCACGGGGAAAGCAAATTTCCATGCAATGTATTGTACCTAAGAGACCAAAGCAATTTTTTAAAGCCTAGTGAAGTCCGATAAGAGTGTCGAAGACCTATTTCATGAAAATTTTCTAAGCTAAATGTCATCAGTTCAAAGCCAAGTCCATGAAAGCTCAAAAATCTAAAAATTTAAGGAGGGGCCCTAATCCATTTTTTCCTTCATCAAACAAAGAATACAAAAACACTATGGGGAGGTTGTTGCTTTCTCAACAATTGTGGACACACTGAGCGAAGACATGAATCTCCTCCACAAATAAGCTTTAAGACAATTGTTAATCCTCTTAAGGAAAAATTTACCTTTGGTAAAGCATCCAAACTTCAACTCAATAACTTCCCACTATACCTTGCACTTCAGATTAGTTGAGTGAGTGTTCATTTCCAACTTGAGTAGATTACTGGTAATAGTTTCCAAGCCAAAGTATGGAATTCCTTCTATAATTAGTTCTTCCTAAGATGCCAATATAGCGACATAAGGTCATTACAAACAAGAGATGTTGAAGATTGAAGCTAATTATTCATGTTCTACCATTTTTGCTCCACTGCCAATGAGTGTCCATAGCCCCGATGGAGTCAATTGTGTATCAAAAACCTTCCTTTGTTTTCAATGAGTGTCCATAGCCCTCGAGAAGGTGCATGCATGCCCCACATGATTTTAAATGCCTTTCCCAAGCCTTTACCTTTTGATTTTATTTTAAGAAAGAGGTGGAAGGGGGATCTTAGTTATCCTTTAAAGGCATGTGGGATGATACTTGTTAGTTGCAAACTATTTCATATATGCTTGTTTTGACGATAATAATCTTCCTTGTATATAACACCCTAGAATATTTTTCAACCTTATGAGTCAAATATCAATGACTATTAAATGTATGGGTGGACCCATGAAGATAACCAATAGCCTGTCTCGATCTGGACCTGAGCTACTCATAGCCATCCATTATTCAACCAGTGTTCCACCATTGCATCAAAGGTACAGATAGAGAATTGAGAACCAATGTCTTATACATTAGGCTTAGAGTGGATTTTCGTGATTTTTATTAGCCACACTTAGGGATCCTAAAGAAAACGAGGTACTTGCAATAGATAGTTAATCAATATATGGAAAAGGTGTAAGGTACCAAATGTAATATAATATGCATAAACAAGAATATTCAACATATATAAATAGAGAAACAAAATATGAGAAGAGAAACACTAGAAATAATATATTTATTCAAAGAAAGCAATGTTCACTTGCCTCTTCGATGGGGTATCCTCCAATAGAGCAGAGCTCTATTACAATAATTCTCAAGACAAAATTTTGCATGCCTCCTACTTTTATTTATTCTAATTCTATCTTCTAAAGAACATTCTAGAGGAAGATCTTTCTAGAAGCAAAAGCTTCTATTAGGTCTTCTTACATTGACTTGTTCACATTTATTAAATACGCCTTACTAACTAATGTCGGCCTTTATTACATGGAAAATACATTTAGGCGTTATTAACTAATGTCGACCCTTATTAAATGGAAAATATATTATTCTATCTACATGAGGGGTTAGGTCCCTAACATTCCCCCCCACTTGAAAAATAGTCTTGTCCTCAAGGATTAAGATGAAGAAATTGTTGTTGAATGGTAGTCAATTTCTAGGTAGCATCTTTTGGTGGAGTATCGTTCCAGTTAACCAAAACTTCCTTGATTGTGCATTGACGGAGACGACGCTCTCTTTGGTCCAATGTGGCTTGTGGATGCAACCAAATGGAACCTTCTTCATCCAACTCGGGTAGGTTGGTCTGGGTGTGGCATTTGTTTCCAATCACTTTCTTCGGGCATAAGACATGAAAAACAGGATGTAGCTTGGAGTGACTGGGAAATGCTAACTGATAGGCCACTAGCCCCACTTCTTATGCAAATTTTTAAAGGTTGGAATCATTTTGGAGGTAAACATGCACCTACAGGAAAGTTCACAGCGCGTGTTGTTAAAGGTGCTATGAACTGGTATTTTTGGACAGTTTGCAACAAATTAGTACACAACAAAGTCATTTTTTCATCATAAATTTTAAATGTTGATCTAGGCTCTTCTAAATTTTTTTTTGAAGATGAATCATAATATCATGGACCTTCTAACCAAAACTCATCCCAACCCAATTCATCGTTTGGGAGAAAATTTGAAATCATCATCTACATGAAAGTTTGGAGCGAATCCTGAAATTGCACTGCAAACTCTAATAGTTTGATAAATCTGAACTGTAGGAGGGATGCCACCTGTCTGAGGGGGTTAGAATGGTTTCCTAGGAGGTATTTGGACATGAGGGACATGTGTTCCATCACCAGATCAAGTAGCATGACCTATTTCAAAAGGAATTTTTCACAATAGACAAGATCCAAAAAAATAGGAGCTAGGTGGATTTTCCGTTTCACCTTGTTGTAACAACTCCTAGAGAAAAGAGAATCTAATACAACCACTTGGTATTCGACCTCTTTAGAGTAGTAATGATTGATACACTATAGATAACAGTGTTTTTTTTTAGGAAAGGGTTGGATTCATGATCCAAGAGAGGAGAGAGTTGGAGGAGCAGTTTAGTTGCTTATTTGTAAGCCTGAGGGCCTGCTTGTAATAAACATTTATGCCATTAAATATTCATGAGAATTGTTTATCAGATTGTATTATTTTTTTTCCATTTCTCTTGTCATCCTCTTGCTTGAATGTATTGCAGGTTTTGAGGATCATAGCTGCCATTGATTGACGGATTCATGAACAATAGAGGATATGTTGTAGCTTTCCCATTAATCATTGTTTATTGTTTGAGCAATCTTTAATCTATTTGCAGAAAGGATATTTGTATAATGGATGTTCTTCCTTTTTTCATATTCTCTATGCTTCTACCCATAATTATATAGCCCTTTTTTTCTGGTATACAGTTTAATTTCCTTTGATCTGTAGGATGTTATGACTCCATGCCCAATGGAATGCCTCTACAGACAGTGTATTGCTCTCTCCCTTTATTACTTATTCTTGTTGATCCACTCAAGTATAAACCTGTTTTAAATCATTTATATTCTGATGGGTACTAGAATTACACCTACAACAGTCTAGGTGTGACTTCTAGTGCTAACAATTTTGGCGTTGTTGTCAGGGACAAAGTTGAAGATATTCCCTGGGTTGTACGACACAGATTACTACCAGTTCTTGATGGTGAGAAAGGATTGGTGATAGAACATACTACAATTGTTCACCATGGTGATGCCACACATTTGAAGAACTTTCTAGTGATTCAAATCAAGTTACAGGACTCCACTGAGGAACGAGCTTGAACGAAAAAGGGAAGGAAGACACACGAAGTCCAGGTATCAAGATATAAGTTTTCTTCAAGAGCTCATATTCTTTTTTAGTTCTTTCATGTCCTTTCCTTCATATATCAGGAGAATCATCCTTTTCTTTGTTTACTCTAATGACCACAAGCCTACTACTGTATACCCCTCTTTGAAAGAACAAGGTTTGCATTCTTCTTACATAGTTGATATGGACCCTAGTCCTTCATCTGAAACATATGAGAATAATTTTTGTATTCAAATCCTTCCTAAACATTATCATCCATGTAACCATGTGAATGATACAACTGATTCACCACCTTCTCTGATCATAGTACCATCTTCTACCACCAATGTTAGAATTTGCAATCAATCCATTGAACCTCACTTTCAACGTATTGATGTTCAGTCCAAAAAAGAGAAAAAATGTTTAAACCCTTAAAGATGTCATCTACTCTTCATCCTTACCCTCCCAAGTTTTTAGAATATATGCATTGTTTAGTTGGATAAGATCGTATTATAGCTGAGAAGCATTTGGGATCTTTTTAGAATGTCATTGACAGTTTGGAAATCATGCATGAGGATGTTGTTATGAGGTTATTTTCCAAATATTTGGTTGAATATGTTGCTTTGTGGTTTAAAAATATAGAGGTTGGTTCCATTGGTTCATGGATTGAGTTATTTGGTGCATTTTAAAGGTATTGGGGAGAGAAAAAATCTCTTGATCAGTACTTAGCTGAGTTTTATGTTTTTAAAAGAGGGGAGGATGGAGCTCTTCCTATTTTCAATAGGAGATTTTATAGTTTTTATTGTAGCATGCCTTTAGATATATGAACTCCTGAAACTATTGCTAGACTGTGTTATGTAATAGTTCTTCATCCAAATTTGTCTCTTCTTCTCCTAGAAAGGAGATCTGTCACCATGCAACAAATGTTCATTGATGCTCAAGAGGTTGAGGATAATCTCAAAGCCTATGGAAATTTTTTAGATCAAGTTAAGGATGAGGAGTGGAATGCAGACATAGTTGACAGTGAACATGAACAAGAAGGATGCCATGAGAAGGAGTTGGCAGAGCAACCCGTTGAGGAGCAAGATGTTGTCTCTAATTTTGTTATTTATGATATTCAAGTATCCTTTTGTTTACCTGTATATGATGAGTACAATAACTATGATGAGGCTGATTTCCAAAAAACATCATAAATATCCTTTCATCCATAAAATGATGATTTTCAATAGTCTTATGAAAGCATTCGACCCATTTATGACAGTTATGACCTCTATCATAGGTAAAATTGTGACTTAGTTGGAGGTAAATCATTTCCCTTATGCTTTTATTCATTTAATCTTTTGAAAGAAAAATTTGAAGTTGCTTATAGAGCAGAGAGAGTTGAGCTGCAAAATCACACAAGTTTTTTGGAACAAAATGATAACATTATAAGTCAACAACAACCTTTCCATGTTATTAGTGATCCTATGGTTCTCTATACAGAGAATTTTATTGAGGTTGAAATGCATGATAAGTAAAATAATTAGATTGTTTCCATTTGTACTGAGAATGATCTTGCATTTGAAAATTTAGACAAGAAAAATCAACATTTGAAGAACAAAATACAGTGAAGAAAGAATCATGTATGTTACTATATACTTGTGAACATGAAGGAACTATAGACACAATATGTCCTTTCCTTTTTATCGATTAACAAGTGGTATTCACACATATTCTTCAAGATCCTTTTGCATTTCTGTTGGAAACATCAGAGAAAGAGACCTTTACGAGTTACCTAGAATTAGTCAATGGAATTGGTTCTTCAAAGTGGATGAGTTTTCAGATTGGATTTAATTTTCAATTTGAATTTCCATTAAGCAGGGTTATTCAAGGAATTCAATCAATAGACAAGGTCATTGCATTGTTGCACTAGATTTTTTATTTCACCTGATCAAGCATCTCAGAGATCAGGGTAGAAGTAGGGGAATAAGCTCATCATACGAGCATTTTTTTATTTCTTTTAGTTTCTTGGTTTGCAGTAGATCAACAATAAGGCTATGTATCCCACTAGATAAGGCACTAGAAATGCAATGTTATTGGCAGCTCACAAGGAGCATGTCATCCCCTATGGAGCCAATGTTAGCACATGAAATGTTCATGAGTAAAAAATTCTGACCTTAGTCCATGTAAGAGTCTTGGTGTCATGATAGTGTTCATCATCTTGAAAGAAATATGGGTCAGAAGTGGTTTCCTAAACCCTGGCCATTTTCAATTTTGTTATACCAAAGGAGAAATTTATAGTTTCCTCTTGCAATGGTAACAGTATCCACTATATGATTGTGCACTGCAAACTATGCGCTGCAAACTGGCATTGCAAACTCTTTGTTTTCTGATAGATCAAAGCCTCCTCAACTGAGATTCATCTAGGTCCAAGGTTTTAGCCTGTAAATTCATATTTTTCTCCTCAGACATGGAAAATCTTGCAAGCTTTTCATAAAAACCTAGTTCAATTCGCACTGCAAACTGGCGTTGCGAACTTAACCACTGGCACTGCAAACCCTCTGTTTTACACATAGTTGCTTCATTTCTATCTATCTACAGCCTCATCCAAGTTGGATTTATGTTCTTCTTTTCTCACCTACTACTTGTATCATTTTCATCCTCCAACTGTTGTTGTGCATACAATTACAACTTTAGTGATGATTTTGGGTCTTGAGCTAAATTTAACATCTTCATATGATTTGTCCAAGGTTACTTCATGTTTCAAGAGGTTTGTAGCAGGATTTGGAAGGTTTTTCCCAACTCCTAATGAAATTTTTTAAAGGTTGGAATCATTTTGGAGGTAAACATGCACCTACAGGAAAGTTCACAGGGCGTGTTGTCAAAGGCGATGTGAACTGGTATTTTGCAACAATTTGCAACAAATTAGTACGCAACAGAGTCATTTTTTCATAAAAAATTTTAAATTCTGATCTAGGTTCTTCTGAATTTTTTTGTGGAGATGAATCATAATATCATGAACATTTTGACAAAAAATCAGCCCAAACCAATTCTTCGTTTAGGAGAAAAGTTGAAATAATCATCTACATGAAAGTGTGCAGCAAATCCTGAAATTGCGTTGCAAACTTTAATAGTTTGATAAATCTGAGTCGTAGGAGGGATCCCACCTATATGAGGGGGTTAGAATGGTTTCCTAGGAGGTATTTGGGCATGAGGGACATGTGTTCCATCACCAGATCAAGTAGTATGACCTTTTTCAAAAGGCATTTATCACAATAGACAAGATCCAAAAAAATAGGAGCTAGGTGGATTTTTTGGTTCACCTTGTTGTAACAACTCCTAGAGAAAAGGGAATCCAATGCAACCACTTGGGATTCGAACTCTTTATATTAGGAATAATTGATACACTATAGATAGCAGTCATTTTTTTGAGGAAAGGGTTGGATTCATGATCCAAGAGAGGAGAGAGTTGGAGGAGCAGTTTAGTTGCTTATTTGTAAGCCCGAGGGCCTGTTTGTAATCAACATTTCTGCCATTAAAGATTCATGAGAATTGTTTATCAGATTGTATTCTTTGTTTTCCATTTCTCTTTTCATCCTCTTGCTTGAATATATTGTAGGTTTTGAGGATCATAGCTTCCATTGATTGATGGATTCATGAACATCAAAGGATCTATTGTAGCTTGCACATTAATCATTTTTTATTGTTTGAGCAATATTTAATCTATTTGSAGAAAGGATATTTGTACGATGGATGTTCTTCCATTTTCCCTATTCTCTATGCTTCTACCCATAATTATATATCCCTTTTGTCTGGTATAGAGTTTAATTTCCTTTGATATGTAGGATGTCATGACTCCATTCCCAATGGAATGCCTCTGTAGAAAGTTTATTTCCCTCTCTCTTTCTTACTCAATCTTGCTGATCCACTCAAGTATAAACCTGTTTTAAATCATTTGTATTTTCATGGTTACTAGGATTACACCTACAACAGTCTAGGTGTGACTTCTAGTGCTAACACCAAGGATGAAATTTGTTGTTCCAAGAATTACTTGAGGCTTTGATGATCTGTTTTAATTTGGAAGTCTTGTCCCAATAGATAAGGGTGCCAGAAATCCACTGCATGCAAAATAACCATCATTTCATTTTCATAAATCGATTGGCCCAAATGTCGCTCTGACAACTATTTGTTGGTGAAAGCCAAAGGTTGTCCCAATGATACACATAATAACTCAACAATGGAAAATGAGAAAAAGCATCCATTCTATCTCATGGGCAGAAGGGGATGATGCTAATCCCCAAATCTCGAAAAGACAAACTCTTTACAATGAAATTAACCTGGGGAAAGAAACCAAATCTAAAGAAGATGAACTACTCAAAAGACATCCATGATGAATGAACTTCCGTGATGTACTCAAAAACTATGGATCCTGTAGAGCTCGGGTTAAAAAAATTGTTTTGTACACAACAATTAGAATTTTGGCATGAATAGTAAGCACAGTGGAAGGAGGGCCCAATAGACTTGTGTGTCAAAAGAATATGGTGAAATTTGGTTTGAAGATACACACATAGTGATTCTCCTTGTACATTGGAATTGCAGTGAGGCCGACCTAAGGTTGTTTTTAAAATACATTTTGAATTTGAATTATTAGAGAAGTGCAGGGCCGACCTATACTTTGGTCAAAGGAATAAATACAAGTGCAGGGTCGACCTATACTTTGGTCAAAGGAATAAACACAAGTGTAGGGCCGACCTATACTTTGGTTAAAGGAATAAATACAAGTGCAGGGTTGACTCAAAGCATGTTGTGCAACACACTATTTTAGAGTTTTATATGTCAGCATGTAAGGGAAGCAATCCCTTGGGATATCACTTGCATGTTCGGTGGATGAGACAACCATTAAAGTTGAGTTGTCACATTGAAGCCCACATGTTACACTTGGAGATTATGTTTGCTGATTTAGTGGAAGTGAGGAATTTTGAAGGGAATTTGGAATCTCGATGTTGTGTCAAATCCCTCCATGTTGTTGGGAAAATCTCCCTATGGACTAACAAATAGAGTTCAGACTTTGCATGCAGATATAACCGAAGAGAAACTACTTTCTACCTTCATCCCTAGATTTAAATCCCCTTTTCTTAGTAAATGCATGGAAAGATCAACCTACCTCATTCCCGGCGTTTGATGTCGATCCTCCGTTGTGCTTGATTACTTGTTCGCAATACTCCTTCCAAAGATGACCTGCATCCAAGACAAGGAATAACTATGCATGCATACTACTTATATACTAATGGGTTTGAAATCCAAACATATACTGATCAAACTATAAACAGTTCATGAATTGGGACAAGAAAAACATTTTCTTTATTACTTTGAATGAGTCAACTTACAAAAGTTGAGACTGGCCACCACTCCTTGAACCTGATCCTGGGCTCCTCTTCTTCTGTCCTCCAACTGCTTTGCTTTGAATCTCCTTTAGCACAAGGAAAGGCTAAAGGGTTGGAACAATGGGAATACGTAAATGGGCAGAGTTTCTTTGCTATATTTTTCCCTTTCTAAATGGGACCCCTACCCCTTCTTTTATAGGCTAGAAGGAGCTAGGTATTTGGACGAACCCTCGGCCATGCATGGCCGGGAGTTTTAGTTAACTCACCCATAGCTTTTGTGCTCCGTCGACAACTTTCCTTTTTTCGTGCTTTTTTCGGTCCACGCGGGTTGTTTTGGGTCAGCCAGCATGTACACGCATGTAGTAATGGATTAGGGCACGTGGGCCTTTATAAGAGAGGATTTTCAAAGAGTTGTTCAGCGGTGCTTTGGTAAAGAAGAGATATGAGTTGGCATGATGCTAGGTAAGCATGTGTGGTGCAATTTAGGGTTATAACAGATGCCCCCTAATGTGTGAGGTCAGAAGAGCATCTGATGGCCGAAATACATTACCAATCTTTACTGATGTGCCAAACGATTGAGCCCAAGGATGAGGAACCGAGAGGTGTCGTCTGCAAAATAACAAATGTCTCACCGAGGCAGGCATACCCATGCTCGGGATAAAATAGAATCATGGCTACCAATCAAATACACTGTAGATCCATGTCAAATAACTATAAAGAGTAGCCACGAACAATACACAACAAAGCTACATCTTGAAATCAGAAAGATATACATATAGAGTATCCATCTTTCAAAAGTTGATTCAGCCTAATGGTTGGAGATGAGATATTCAAATCTTGAGCAACAACTTCAAAATCTTCAAAACTTGGGTAGGAGTGTAATATGAGTGTACGACTGCACTACCCGAGTTCTTCGATGGCTCGTCGGTCATGGACTTGATAATCTTGATGATCAAACTGAAGGCTTCAGTGATTTCGAATAAGGACTTGATTGGATGTTCAGGATGGTCAGGTATGAGGACAAGAGACATATTGCGAAGGGGCTGACTCAGGCTGGGTGAAAAACTTCCCTTGGACAATAGCATGACAAATGATGAGACTCAGGTAGCATGTATGTTAATCGTAAGTCTACGAAGCAGGAGGCAACACAAACTCTCCATATGTTTGGAAGGATAACCAAATGGTGGAGGACACAACTCTATATAGCGAGAAAAATCTTCCTAAGGTCGTACTACATCCCATAGTTTGATGAACAAACGAACATATGTGCTTTATCCAAGGGCGACTCATTATGCTGCCAATAAAGAAAATACTTTTCCCTTCCTCTTTTTGGGGTATATTTGATTTTTTTGTTCTTTTCAATAATTGTGGAAAAAGAATAAAGGAATATTACGTTACAAAGGAGGAACAAGTGTTGCAAACATACAAGCTCAAGGCACAAGGACAAGACTGATGTTCTAGTAGAATGATACTCGAGAAAAATCCTCCGGGGGCCAAAGGTGTTAAGACGCAAAAGCAAACTGTTACAAGGCTGGCGTATAAGGTATGCAAAGGCGGTTAAAAAAAACACACAATGATAACGTCCTTCGATGTAAGTTTAACGAGCCCAAAGAAGTTAAGCTCAATGGTTTTTCATATTTAGAGAGTCTGAAAAAACATAAAAGGAGACTCCATTGGGGTACCTTTTTCGAAGATAGTCTAGTCATTTCAAAAAAGGGGTAAACTAGCACCGACAAGATGTCTATTCAAAACCATTTTAACGAGTGTGATAAAGACAAGGTCACTCGGCCATTTTTTCATTTTTAAGGAGTCTGAAAAAATCTTAACTATGGACTCCGTCAGGAATATTCTTCTGGACTAATTTAACAAGTGTGAAAGAATAAGGTCACTCGACAATCTTTTCAATTTTAGGGAGTCTGAAAAGAGCTGAACTATGGACTCTGTGGGGGTTCCTTCTTTGTAAGTTTAGTCCCTCAGGCCCGAAAAAGGGATAAAATTATACCTGAGAGTACTCTTCTATAGAGCTAAAGTTCCATAGAGTATACCTTTGTTCGTACAGTTGACTGTCCGGACTGAAAAAGGGGTAAACTATCGTTGGATAGATGTGACTTCAAATCTCAGTTTAACGAGTGTGAAAGGCCACAAGATTGCTCGGCAATCTTTTCATGTTTAGAGGGTTTGAAAAGGGCTTAAAAGGAGACCCATTGTTTTTTGGGAGTCCTAAGGGTGAGATCAAGAGCGAAGAAGAATCATGCAAATGAGGCTCAAACTCATATTCAGGAAAGTCTATAAGGACTCCTGAGCCTACAATGTTTTAGAGATGGCATGGACACCATAATGCAACCAGGACCTGCCTAGGGCATCCATGTTCTGGTAAGCTCTACTGCCAAGTTGTGACACTTCTAAAGCATATATGATGGTTCTGTGTCACAACCTGATGGGATCGATCCTATGGCAGAGGAAAAAGACAACTAGACACAAAAGTCAGGGTAATAACCTAACCTATATGCTCAAGTTGATTCTTGGAAAAAAATTCATGGACCGTCAAAATTTCCTCAAAACTCAAAAAAAATGTCCCAATACCCGATCAAATCCCTCCCATATAACTCCTAAATCACTCTAAATGATTTTTGGTATAAAGAAACTGATAAGGGAGGCCAAAAAAGTGACAAAAAGAGGCCAAAAAGTCTATAAATAGAAGCTAGCAGTTCATTATCACCATTGCTGATTTGGAAATTGACTCTGGAGCCAAAAGACCCCCTTCGATAAAAACGATGATTCTGGGAGCTACCGTGGATGAAACGAAATTCCGCTTGGACCAAGTAAGTACAAACTCCCCTATCTAGCTATTCAATTCTTTCTTTTTACTTTTGATTTCATTTTTTGGGTGGGCGTCGACCTTTAAAAGGTTGGCCCTAGGGCCACGCGGGCTGTCTCTGGACAGGCCACGTGTACACTTGGGCAGAGTAAATACTGCCTGCGTGTACATGCGAATGTCACCTAAACAGCACGCGTGGACCCCCTTTTATAGACAAAAAGAACTAAAGAGCAGTCACTGACCCTCCTGAACTTGGTTGTTTTGGTAGGATGTATGTCCACTGGAGGGAAAGGGAGCATGAAGCAATTAGTGAGTTGGTTGTGGGAGATCCAAAAGTCGTGGCCGCATTGATTCAATGTGGTTTTCTTAAGTTCTTCCTGTGTCCGTTTATGCGAGCGCAACCGAGGCTACTGAATGCCTTGGTTGACTATTGGCACCCTGATGCAGAGGCCTTCATGTTAGAGGGGAAATCACTGGTTCCCACCACCGAGGATATCTATTTTTTGACTGGCCTCTCAAGGAGAGGGGAACCAGTCAATTTCAGGGTGTTTCCATCGGGGCCACATAACATAGCGGAACTGATAGCCCTACACTGTGAGGCTGGGACAAAATGTTTGAGCTCCTAGGTGCCCATAAGTAAGATTACTAACCTATCGCTGCAAGCGATATTATTGCTTATTAGGCGGATTATTGTTTCAACGGCCTTGCATCAGGCATCTTGCGCACAAATGAACTGTGCTATCCAGTGCTTGAATGTACAGATTTTTTATTGGAGTACCACACTACTAGAGTGTATGAAGAAGCAATTGAGATATTGTCAGCAGCGGACATAGAGGAACTTCGGGTTCGAGACAATTTTGTGTTCATTCTTTTTCGAGAGAGTTCTGAGCTTTAGTCCTTGGGAAGTGGTACGAGGACATCAGGCCTCTTTTCCTGTAGTATGTAGATGGGCAGTATTACTGCCGCGACAGGGTGGTGGAAGGACCAATGAGTCCTTTGATGATGACTTTTTTTCATGGTTGTCAAGGCAGATCCCTGTGATCGAGGATTACCCATATGCAGGGATAGATTTTTCTAGAGATCCTGAGATACCCGTGCCTCCTGGTGAGGAGCGAGGGGAGATGGGTAAGTCTCCACCTTTGTAGTTTTTTTTGTTGTATATGTAATTTTTATGTCATTTTTGTTATATATATCATTTTTTTTTATATGCCAGAGTATTTGATGGATATACGTTTGTTGCATGCAGATGTGGGACCAGTGCGACCCGTCGATTATGCATAGAACAGGCGTCGTCCTCGGCCAGAAGCCGCAGCTGCCACTGCCGGGGGATCAACAGTAGCGGGAAACCTCCCAGTCGGGGAGGCTGAGAGGGTACTCAGACGAGTTGAGTGGAACTTTACTACACTCACTCGCACAGTCCCGATGGCATAGATAGAGGACCTACCGCCATCCATGCAGCCTCATGTAGTGGGGGCACCTCGGACATGGGTCTGATTGTTTAGGTGTTTAGCCCATGCTGTGGACCATTATAACAGGGCCCATAGGCCCTGAACCTATTTAGATTTTTTTTGTGCCACGAGCACTACTTGTATATATTTTTTGAGGGCATAAGCCCTGTGACTCGTTATTGGTCCTATTTTGAGGCGCTTGCATCCATCTATGTACTCTAGTTACTTTATGATATTATATATGATTTTTTTGATCTTTTTTGTCATATGGATCACGTGTGCAAAAATGTATTTACATGTCTATGTCAATGTTCCTTCATATGTGTGCAAGATGCCAATCTAAAATTTGATTAGCTAGAGTATCTGTAATTTGGTTTAATCTCCTAGGAACATGAAAATATGTAATATAATCAAAGTTTTGTTCTAAGAGACGTACCCTAAGGAATCGTCGGTGTAAGGTTGGATCATGAACCCGATATATTTTGTTTAACTGAGACACAACCAATTGAGCGACAAGATAGACCCGGAGATGAGAGATACCCAATGACAAGGCGTCACGAAGCAACTCAATAACTACACTATACTCAGAGACATTATTCGTGGTGTCACCTAAGCATATACCTCCGGAAGATAACAACTGGCCCTGAGGTGTAAAGATTACCCAAGCTGCGGAGGCAAGCCTTCAAGTGTGTCAACTAGCACCGTCTGCATACCCAACGAACACTTCAGAATCACTTGACATCTACCATATTGACGAAAGATAACATCAATGACATGTCCATGATATTTAAAAGAAACTAAAAAGTAATAGTACAAAGACTATACATATGTTACAAAAAGTTACCCACAGTGACCTGCCTATGAGTAATAGTTCTTGAGGTAGAGCCCATTTCTAGGCTCCGCCAAAGCATTCCCTTCAAAATCAACCAGACGATAAGCTCCCTTTTTTAATACCTCTTTTATGATGAAGGGTCCGAACCACATGGGTTTGAATTTTCCTACCCCCAGGGGGTCCTTATCTTGGTCATAGACCAAGACAAGGTCGCCTTCAGAGAAAATCTGAGGACGAACAGACCTATCATACTGACACTTGACCTTATGTTTGTGAGCCTCATTGGCCAGGGCCGTATCACGACGTTGCTCATTGAGCTACTCGAGGTGTACTAACTGTTCTTCAAGTGGAGAAGTGTCTGGAAATAATTGTACTGCCAATTTTAGAGATGGTAACTGACATTCGATGGGCAAGACTGCCTCCAACCCGTAAATGAGTTGAAAAGGTGAGAAACCGGTTGTAGTCTTAACAGGTGTTCGGTAAGCCCATAATGTCGAGTATAACATCAAGTGCCAATTTGACTTGGCTGAGTTGATGGTTCGTTGTAGAATAGTCTTAAGAGTTTTGTTTATAGCCTCCACTTGCCCATTGGCTTGGGGGTAGTAGGGTGATGAATGCTCTTGCCGTAACCCAAGATTTGATGTTAATTCGGTCATCATTTGGTTCTAAAAGTGACTGCCATGGTTAGTAACAATCTCTCTCGGGACGCCGAACCTTGCTATGATCTGGTTGAATAAAAAGAGAGCTGCAATCTCTCCATCATATTTAAACATTGGCATAGCTTCGACCCACTTAGTAAAGTAGTCTACAGCTACGATGATATAGTGGTGCCCCCTTGCTGAAGGGGGGTTGAAAGTAGTGTAATCAATCCCCCACTTGGTGAAGGGAACAACTGTGATGACAGGAAACATGGGAGCGGGATGTGCCCTCATCTTCCAAGAGAAGATTTGGCTCAGATGGCACTTCTTGACCGATTCTATACAATCTTTGACAAGTGTCGGCAAGAAGTAACCTTATCATAGAATCTTTTGGGTTGTTGACAACCCAGACAAATGACCACCACAAGCTCCGGTATGGAAATCATTGAGCACGATGACTACCTCCTCATGTGTGAGACATCAACGTAAGATGCGGTCTACACCTCTCTGATACAATGTATCATCGAGAATGAGATAATTCTTAGTTTGATGGCGTATATGCCGATGATCATCACGAGAAGCAGAAGTCGGGCACTTCAAAGTCTGGAGATAGATAAGTATATCTCCATACCAGGGATCTAAAGATGTGATAAAAAACATATCTCCCTGGATAGGCGATTCTTCAGGCACATCACCTGACTCAACCGAAAGTTCCGAAATAATCTCTATGAAGACCAATGAATTTTTGGACTTTGTTGAAACGAAGTCTAGGTCAAACTCCTGGAGGATGACTATCCATCTACTGATTTTTCTGCCTATTACCCATCGTGTCAACATGTAATGGAATGGATTCATGACAACGATGACGGTGGTCTTGCGAAACAGAACATAATGACGGAACCATTGAACAACATGAACTGCTGCCAACGCAAGTTTTTCGATATCCTAATAATTGAGTTCTAGTCCTACGAGGCCTCGGCTCAGGTAATAGATCACGTATTCTAAGAATAAATCATCTTCCTGAACTAAAACCATGCCAATGGTTGACTCTGCAGCAGCCAGATATAATAAGAAATCTTTGTTATAGTTAGGTGGTCGTAGCAGAGGGGTCGTTGTGAGGGCATGTTTTAATGTGTCAAAAGAGCATTGAGCGGCATCGTCCCAGTAAAAAGGAACGTCTTTCTTTAGTAAACGCATAAAGCCCTTGGTGATTTCGGCATAGTTGGCGATGAAGCGTCGTAAAAAGCTCGCCTTGCCTTGTAGACTCTGAAGTTGAAGGATTGTGCGTGGGGGGGGCAACTGCATTATTGCCTCCACCTTAAGAGGATCGACCATGATCCCTATTGTTGATACGGTGAAACCTAACAAACGTCCTGACGTTACGTAGAAGTTGCACTTGTTTGGATTCAAGCGAATCCTAAAGTAGTGACAGCGTTCAAAGATAAGTTTAAGGTGTGTGGGATGACCCATTTTCTTGCGAGATCGTAATGCTAAATCATCTAGACAGGCCTCGACTATATGCTTGAGATCATGAAAAGCGAAAGACATGCCCCGCTAGAATGTGGCTCCAACACTTTTGAGACTGAAAGGCATCTTACGATATGCGAATGTACCCCAAGGACAAATGAATGTCATTTTGTGTTGGTCTTCGGGTTTGATTTGGATTTGATTATATCCGGAAAAACCATCCATGAAAGAAAAGGCTTCACAACCAGCACATTCATCAATGATCTAGTCGATGAATGGTGTTGGAAAATTATCTTTGGGACATGCCTTGTTCAAATCACGGAAATCGGTACATACACGAATCGTGCCTTGTTTTTTATTGACCGTCACAGGATTTGACACCCATTGGGTCAAATGGATAGGATAGATAAAACCTGCCTTTAGCAATTTCTCAACCTCAATCTTGATGGTTGCTGCTTTCTTAGGATTAACTGGATGAAGTTTCTGTCAAACAGGCTTGGCATCAGGATACGTTGTGATTTCATGTTCAACTATTTTTGGATCGATACCTGGCATTTTCTCAAAAGACCAGGCAAAAACGTCGTGGAATTCTTTGAAAAGATAGGTGTAGATTTGAGTCTCTTTGGGGGAGCAATCCGCTCCGACGAAGACGTTCTCCATGACACCAGGGTTTCGGGAGATGTTGATTGGTATAGTTTCAGCGATAGTTTCCATATTGCCCTCAGCATAAATTTCATGTGTAGCTAAGAGATGAATAGGACACGACTGATCTCCCGTCATGGTCACAGTGAGTTCTCCTACTTTGATTCAGCTTAACTCTGGGAGAAAATATGATCTGTGATGAAGATTTTCCCAAGGTTTGTCCGGACTAGTCATTGCTTCAATTACTACTTCATCATAAGGCAAGACTATGTCTAATGAATCGATGTTAGCAAGAGAACCCTGAACCCAAATAGGCTCTAGAAGTGGATCTAACTTTTGTGCAGGAGTCAGATCAGTGTTAGTTGAAGGTTGCTGGACTAAAGATTACACTACTTCAGCGGCAGACAAGGGTATGGACATGCCTGGGTGCCCTATCTCATCCATCATGGCCGATGGGTAAGGAAGTATCCATGGATCCTCGAAGTAAGTCGTGCAGAACGACGAAACTTGAAAAATATCAACCTTATGGTGATTTGATATAAATTTGATATCATCGTGAGGAGGTGGGTAATCGAAGGTTCCCATCAAGGATGGGCACAAACCAAATCCTACATTGACGACACCTGGTTGAGGATTATCAATCATTGGGACCGTGGATGCCCCCAAAGCTGGGTCAGGTTTGGAGAAAGACAATTGATCAATGGTCACTATCCGGCCCTCGTGTGGAAACAACAAGACCCAGAAAAATGTCGCAACCACAGCTTGCATAGCATAAGTCCAACTCCAGCCTAACAAGAGGTTATAGTCGAGGGGAGCATCGACTACCTCTACTTTGACACACATAGTCTTCCCTCCTAACTTCACAGGGAAAGAAGGAACGATGCCATGTGGTCGGAATGAATGACCGTCAAAAGCAGTGAGGAGAGTAGGTGATGGAGACAAAACGGGATGGCCAATGGCCTTCCAACATGCCAACGACATAACGCCTGTCGAGGTGCCCTCATCAACCACCATGCGGAAGATATTCCGAGTAAAAGTTTTCATGGAATAAGCCACTACTATCTGAAACGCTACGTGGTAAGACAGACGGGGTTTTAAGTCGATTGTATCTAACATGATGGTACCCGGATTACAAGTCTCAGTAGAGCCCAAAGAGGTTAACAAGGCTTTCCTCTGAGCAAGGCAACTTTGGAGGACCTCTAAAGTAGACATCGCACAAGGGGTTTGTGATAAATCTTCCACCACAGAGTAGTTCTGGGCGGCCCTTGCGTTTGGGTTATGAGAAGCTTTTTTAAATGCACCTTTTGGACTGCATGTCATTGTTTCCCCCAATGCCTTCTCAATCTGTAAAGGAAGAGATGGGAGGTCAGCTTCTTTACCTTTCTCAAAAGTGTTTGGTTTACTATAGTTGTGTGCTCTAGTCGATATAAAAGCATCACCCCTAACCATATATACGTTTGTGGATGCGGGGTTGTTCGAAAGCGGGCAGGTCTCTTGTCTGCCCCCTTCCATGCTTGCATAGGCTTGAGTTAGATTTTGCCCATGTTGAAATGGATTAGTCAACATTGCCTGTTGTTGCTGCGTGACAAATTTTTGGGCCTCTGCAAGTTGAGGACATAGATGGGTCGGGTGGTCTTCCGTGCACAAGTTGCATGGATACCTCGCCTTCCGCTTTTCAGTGTTGTCTCCGCCAGCATTATCAGTGGGTTTTTTATCCCCCTTACCCTTCTTTCACTGTTTTTTCTTCCCTTCAGGCTGTTGGGTGGCCTTTGGGTTAGTCAACTGCACTGTGTGTACTTCTGACGTTTTGGTAGGGGGAGAAACCAAAGCAGTAGTTTGGTTGGCCACTGTGTGTTGTATAGATAACTGTTGCAACTGCTTCGTCAATTGCTCAACGGGCTTTGTTTGTGCTGAACCAACAATACCATTGGCATGTGGTCTAGCCCTCTGTCTAGTTTTATCCAGTATTGAACGTGGCGCATATGGCAAGATGTTGTATAATAAACTGGACTGAGAATAGATGAGCTCAAACTATTGAGCCCTCATGATGGCATCTTCTTCGAAGAAAACTCCGGACGTCGCGACGTCTTTGGATAGTTGTGGGACCAAAGACTTAAGGAACCACTCAAGCAGGAATGTTGGTGGGACTAGTACCTTGATTAAACTCTTCTGGTGTCTCCATTCTCGGATGTGATCAAAGATATGGTCCGTTGTTGTCTGTTCGAAATTGGCAAGCAGCTCTGTGTCAGCGTCGTATCTCACAGGTAACTGGAAATGGTTCAGGAAATCCATCACCAGTTCGCCAAAAGAAGAGTATCTTGAGCGATCGAGCTCAATGTACCATTTCACGACACTCCCAATGAGAGTACGTTGAAACAATCACAACTGTATGGAGTCATCTTTCAATGAGTTAGATGAGCACCAAAGATGGAATGTAGTCACATGACCTCCTAGATCTTCATTAGGCTTGGCTTCAAACTTTGGAATGTCCAAGGGCAACTTCATCGGCATAGGAGGCCAACGCGGATCATGACAAATAGGGTCATTCAACAACCTTGTCAAATCTGGCAAGTGTAAAGTCACTAGGAAAGGTAGTTTGGGTTGTTGCTGATAACTTGGGAAAAGGGGGCCTGGAGTTTGACTGGCACTAGGTTGCCAGAAAAAGTTTGGTTGCTGGCCCAGATTCTGGTAGAAACCATGGCCCTGGCCAGCGTAAGGATTTTGCATATGTGGAGACATCATCAGCTGGTTTCCCAAATAGGACATAGATGGTTGGGCATGCATTATATTCGAAGGACTTTGGGAAGGATTACCCCATGCTGGTCCCGTGGGGATAGGCATAGTAGATTGTCCGGGGTTCCATTGATTGTGGAAAGAAGTACCCCAGTTCGGCATTCTGAATGAGGGAACGGATCCCTTCCCTGAATTCCAAGGTCCTGCTAGGTGTGCCTCCTGTGCAGGAAAAGTACCCTGCACAGGAGTAGATTGTCCAAAAATGGGGTTGCCCCCAGTCGGGAAAGTGACTGATGAGAAGGTGTTGTTACCAAATGTTTCGTTCCAAGAAAACAGTGTCGAACCTACTGGCATACTATGCGAAGGTGTCCTTGACTCCCCGCTCCAAATAAACTATTGTGTGTAGGTTTCCCAGCGGATTGTTGATGCGAGCCACCGAGTGAAGGGGACAAAGGAGGGATATGACCTCCTCTATATGGGAAGGTGTTAAAAGGAGCAGGAGTGCCCCCCATGTGACCTTGAAGAGGAGTGCTAGAGCTCCTTGCCCCCAGACCCAAAGTTTGTAAAGTGGCGTAGGAAAGTACAGGACTGGTACCCAAACTAGGCATTTTGTATGAGAACGGAGGGCCTGTCGCACTAGGTGTGAAAGGGGTTTTGGCCACTGCCAAAGACAGGATCGGACCACTGTGAGAAGTAGTTGCGATCGAGACCATGGTGGCTCAGACCGACGACGGTGGGTTAGGAGATAAAATCTCTCCTGTGGTGACAACCGAGGTGGGAATTGAAGAATTCCCAGAAGGAGTAACATCATTTGTTTCCATTGCTGTGTGCAACACTATCTGGCACTCGTGAAATTGAATTGGTACAATGAAAGGTGCCAAGAGATTAGTGGTTGGGGTTTCAACCAGGCCAAGAGCGATTGCTTCAAGGTCCAGAATGTTTGATTCCTCCGGGGGTTGGTCGGGCACAATGCTTTGTAACCTGGTCACTTCAAAAGACCCTTGTTGGTCTAGATTTCGCCTTAATGGTGGTGGGGGTGGCTCCAGTGTAACCGGCGGCAGGCCAAGAAGCCTTTATGACTGGCGGAGCTTGGGATCCTCCACTATGTGAGAAGATCCAAGACACTCTAAAGGTATTCTAAACGTTCAAAAGTAACACACACTTAAAAATAATCCCTAGAAGATAAGATATGCAAACACTAAATTAATTGGAAGAACAGTTACAACAACCAACACTAGAGCAACTTACCGGTGCAAGTGCAACTTGAACATGGAAGCACCATCTGGGTATACTCTACAAAGCATGGCCTGATGTCTGTCCTAGGTACCGTGGTATACCCCCACAGTCACCTGTGTATGTCCCTAAAAATATTGGCAACTAGGTTGCCATCACGTGAACAGTCACCAAGCAGGTACAGTCAAAAGTCGGGTAGACCACAATGAGCAGGGAATTGAGCCCAAAACCTGTCAAGGGTATCGAGACCAAATGGTACGGAAGACAACTAAGGACCTCAAATGGATTCGAGACCCACGAAGCCCCGTGGAAAATGCAAACGACGGAATCCCAAAACAAGTCATCTATATGTGTTCTCCACTACGATTGGTCCAGCTTTAGAGGGGTTATCTCCGCTACCTTTTTGCATGCGACCTCGTGTTTATCCCCTGTGTTAGAGGGGGGTCCCGGATAACTTTCACGACACTGGAATTAGACACTCCCTAACTCAGACTCCAATGTTTGTTTTTCAGATGGCCTTGAAGAGTTTCCTCTCCAACCTAATCCAAGGCCCTAATCCTGAACTAGTTGGTAAACCCTACAAACATAAAAGTCTAGTAAATTTTAAATTTAGCGTTAATTTTATGGCTTTTTCTTACATCAAGGGGTATGAAGGTGAAACTAATTATGTAAAAAATACGAAAGCAATGAATGAATAAAAAAGCTAGAAACAAAACTTTTACTTAATGCAAAATTTCGACAACTTTTCAAAAAAATTTTTTTTTTTTAACTTTTCTAAGATTTTGGACAACAAACTCAAAAGAAATTTCACCTGAATACAAGCTACTTATGCTCTAAGTAAACTGCAAAAACTTATGAAATAAATGACTTTTCACTGGCTAATGATGCAGAAACACACTCTTCAACCAAATACGAAAATGAAAAGAGATTTTTTTTATATATTTAAATGCTAGTAAAGCAAGAAAGGAAAATTATCGACAAGCAAAAACCAAGAAAAACAATTCTGGCCTAATCACAGATCGCAAAGAATTAGGTCAAAAATC
The DNA here is from genome assembly GCA_032191745.1 of Picea mariana. Classification (NCBI taxonomy): domain Eukaryota; kingdom Viridiplantae; phylum Streptophyta; class Pinopsida; order Pinales; family Pinaceae; genus Picea; species Picea mariana. The sequence goes on from JASDQU010104251.1 coordinate 65,362, forward strand.
ACACACTAGCAATTTTCTTTAAAAACAATGACTCTCACACTTGTCTAAAAACCTTAAAAATTCTTTTATTTTTATGACAACTTTTTAACTCAGAAAAAGAAGGCTAAGGGTAAGATTAATCCTAAGCTACTAACTGCTCAAACAAAGATTCAAACACCTGAGAGGAACATTTTTTATCAAAGGAAAGGATGACTGCCTTACCTTCAACAAAAGTATCCTGCACAAGCATGCGACTGTTACTCAAACAACACGTGTGCGAACACACGTTGGATATAGACAGAGGGCGTGTACACGCGGGCTGACCTTGTACAGGCCATGTGTATATCTAAATTCTGAGAAAAAATGAAAATAGACAGATCAAACCAAGAAGAGACCACTGATATTGATAACTAGGATCCCTTGAAGGCTTGGACACTCTTTTTGACAGAAAAACAAATAATGTAAGGAAAAAATGATAAGGCAAAAACAATCTGAGATAGGACTGCTAGCAAACAAGACTCAAATAGAATTTCAGAAAAACCCCTGAGAATGTGTGATTCCGACAGGGAAGAGGATGATTGCCTCTGAAGTTCTCTGAACTCTACACGCTATTGCTACCTCTTTAGCTAGCATTCACACACGGGTTGTAAGAGCGTAGGGCACGAGCACATGCGTGCAGACCTTATATAGGCCACGTGTACCTCTGTGGGTCCCAACAAACACATTCAAGCAAATCAGAGAAAGCTGGTATGGAAAACCAGACTCTCTGCTAGCTCAGACCTTACAGAAATTAAAAGAAAAAATAGGCAAGAAAAACTAGTCTTTAAAAATACCCAAAAACTAAATAAAATTCCAAAAACCCTATGCATACTACTTATATACTAACGGGTTAGAAATCCAAACATATACTGATCAAACTATAAACAGTTCATGAATTGGGATGGGAAAAGCATTTTCTTTATTACTTTGAATGAGTCAACTTACAAAAGTTGAGACCGACCACCGCTCCTTGAACCTGATCCTGGGCTCCTCTTCTTCTATCCTCCAACTGCTTTTCTTTGAATCTCCTTTGGCACAAGGAAAGGCTAAAGGGTTGGGACAATTGGAATACGTAAATGGGCAAAGTTTCTTTGCTATATTTTTCCCCTTCCAAATGGGACCCCTACCCCTTCTTTTATAGGCTAGAAGGAGCTAGGTATTTGGACGAACCCTCGGCCATGCATGGTCGGGAGTTTCAGTTAACTCACCCATATATTTTGTGCTCCATCAGCAACTTTCCTTTTTTCGTGCTTTTGTCGGTCCACATGGGTTGTTTTGGGTCAGCCAGTGTGTACACACATGCAGTAATGGATTAGGGCATGTGGACCTTTATAAGAGAGGATTTTCAAAGAGTTGTTCAGCAGTGCTTTGGTAAAGAAGGGATATGAGTTGGCTTGATGCCAGGTAAGCATGTGTGGTGCAATTTAGGGTTATAACACCCTATTCCCTTCATTTATGGAAGATAGGTCATGTTTCACTTTCCCCTTTAGTTCGTGTACATGTGTCGTAAAAAGCTCATTGATTTTGCATTTTTGATTAATTAATTATTATGAGGGGCAACCACTCACACAAATATATCAAAGATCAATACACTAGTATATTATATGATTAAAACCCTCAAATAGGGAAATAGTCCACAATGCTAGCCAACATGGTCACTTGAGGCAATATATTAATGCAAAAGAAAACAATTTTACGTATGAATTTCTCACAATCAATTGTTGACAAATGACCCTTCATGCTCTTTAAATAGAAATCATGGACCAAATGGGTGCTAAGCCACAAATAAATATATCTATTAGTATTGCAGAGAGTATGAACCATTGGATCATATTATGTATAAAACACATCATGACCGTCAAATTAAATGACTACAAATGCATGCTAAGGAAACACGCTAAAGAAACACTCTTTACCTAAAGACGCATTAAACCAAGTTGATTTTAACTAAATCCTAAGTGCCTAAATATCCTAACATCCCCCCTTGAGAAAAATTTGGGATAGGATTGAATATTTTGCAAAGGTGACACAATAGGAGAAGGAAGGAAGCATTAGAGCCTATTCCCCCTTAATGACAACTTCATGAACTCCCAACATAGATTGAAGTTTTGAAAACTTTGTTTTTGTAAGAGACTTTGTGAAAATGTCTAAAAATTGATCAGGTGTAGCTTAATGTGTTTGTTGCACTGATGTTTAATTGGATATTTGGTGAGCTTGATAGCACTCTAATTGTCACACCAGAGTGTGGTCAGATGATGTTATCGGAATCCAAAATTTGAAGGGATCTGTCGAATCCACATGTACTATTGACTTGCATTAATAGTTGCTCGATACTCTGCTTTTGTTGAAGAAATAGTAAGAGCTTATTTCTTCTTACGAGCAATATTRAAAACATAACCTAAACCAAGACTGAAACCTGTAGTAGACTTCTGATCATCATGATCACCAGCTTGATAGGTCTATAAAAAAGAATGAAAACATAGCGTATGGTAGACTTATGATCATTAGGGTCACCAACCTAATAARAATTAGAGAAACCATCAAACAAAGGATCCCCCCAATATGTAATGTATCCCAAACTAAATTGTACCTTAGATACACCAAAGTATCCTTTTTGTTGCTTTTCAAATGGCTCTCATGAAGTGTTTTCATATATCGAGAAACAAGACCGAAAATGAAGGAAATATCTAGACATGTATGATTCAAATATAAAAGGATGTGAATTAACTGACAATACAAAGTGGCATCTACTTCAAGTGTAATACAAGTGGCAACAATTTTGACTACAAACTCGAAGGGAGAAGAGGCTACTTTACAATCTTCTACATGGAAGTGGTGAAGAAGGTCACATCCATACTTAGAGTGGGAAAGGGAAATTCCTTCCTTGATTTGCAATGCTTGAAGGCCAAGGAAAGAATGCAAACAAGACAAGTATGTCATTTCAAATTTCTTCTTAAATTTCAATTTCACATGGTTTAAAAGTTTGGGGTCACTACTAGTGAGAATAAGGTCTTAAACATAAAGAACAAGTATTATGAGATGGTTACCTACTTTCTTGGTATCAACTTTGAGGTCAGAATGAAATCTAGAGAAGCCGATGTCAGAAAGAAAGCTATCCATTTTAGCAAACCAAGCCAAAGGATCTTGTTTAAGACCTTAGAGAGATTTATTAAGGTGACAAGGAAGGCTAGAGTCATTTTGAACATATCCAAAAGGTTGTTCCATGTAAATTTGTTCTTGCAAATCCCCGTGTAAGAAGGAAACTTTAACATCCATATGATGAACCTTCCATTTATGTGAATCAAGGTCTAGAACAAGGCAGATGGAATTCATTTTGGCTACAAGGGAAAATGTTTCATTATAGGAAGAGGTACAAGTTTTTTTTTCTTTTGGAAGAGGTACACGATCCCAAGTATTATTCACCATTCAAGAATGATATTCTTCATTCATTATTATGTCCCAATCTAGATGGAAAAAAGATTCTACTAATGTTTCTAGATCATGAATCTCTAAAACTTGATC
>JASDQU010104251.1:75356-122969 GCA_032191745.1 Picea mariana
CATTTCAAATCGACCATTTTGCTGACGAAATCGAACGTTTTCGGTGGTTAATGAGCGCGCCGGGGGCTCGCCTAAACCACCGAAAGTCACTTTTTTCCACCTTTTGGATAAAACCAAGTATCAAAAATTTTATTGAACTATGAAAACAGAAAACTAGCTGAACATGCAACCAATACCTTAGGATATCCTCTACAAAGTTCAAACGAAAGGACGTTTTTACTTTGGGAGTTAACAACTACCATAATATCAACACTCCCTCCTAGCTAGGGAGGTATTAATTGTAATGGTCTCAAACACATCAATCCATTTCACATGGTATGGGAAAGGCTCACATAGTCTTGCAGGTCATTCTACGGGTAGCATCATCATAGCCGCACAGGCTATCTCACGATCATGTAGATCAAGTCACAAGCATCATCATCATTATCCATCTAGCTAACAATAACCTTCAACACTACTGGTAGTCTCCATGGAAATCAGGTAGTAGCACATAGTTACTACAATGCCATCCAACATATCACAACAATGTCGATCCACAGTAGTACACAATTGTTATCTAGTGGTACACAACCACTCCTAGTAGCGCACAACTATTATCTAGTGACACGCAGTCACTACCACTAGAACGCATCCACCACAGTAGCACATAGCTATTGTCCAAAGACACACAGTCTCCACTGCAATCAACTAATAGCTACACAATGATCGCCATGTAGTACAACAGAATCTATGATCAACTAGTAACCTGGCATCAAATGATATCATTGTCTGCATCATCTCTCAAGGCCATACTCCATATGAGTAATTTGGAATGATGTTGAATAAGTCATGTGTTGGACTTAGGGAACTCAACAGAATGTCTCGCATAATTCACTCACTCAACAGAGTGATATAGGGACCATTCTTCCTATCCTGGTCATTGTTTGTGACACAGGAAGAATGACTGTCCCAACGGATGTTGAAAGCCATGCCATGGGATACAAAGACCATTCTTCTCACTCTAGTCACTACTATGAACTCAGGAAGAATGATTGTCCCAGACCATTTTTCCCCCCTCTTGCCACTATTGTGAACTCAGGGAAAATCTATGTCCTGCACCGATCTCCCTACTCTAGTCACTATTGTGAACTCAAGGAGACAGACCATTCTACCCATCTGGGAAAAACCCCAGAAAAATAGTTCTCCTAGACCATTCTATGTGTCCGAGCAATACCCTAAGAGAATATTTGTCCATGGTACATCAACAATCTGTCAACTTGGAGCACTCTCCACAAAAAGAATGTCAGTCCATCATCAATCGGTTCTTTCTGGACCATTCTCCACCTGGATAATGCCTCTCCACTAGCACATTGACTATCCATGATTCCATATATCCGCACTCCCTCTCAACCGAGGAAGTCATCTCCTCCCTCTCAACCAAGGGAGGTATCTCCACAAGTCCCAACTTGTCCCTCAAGTATGCAAACTTTATCTTGGACAGAGGCTTTATCGAAATATCAGTTGGTTGCTCATCAGTGGAGATGTACTAGAGAATCACTTCTCCCTTCTGGATTTTATCGCAGATAAGATAGTACTTGATCTCAATGTGCTTTGAACCATCATGGAACATGGGGTTCTCTGAAAGCTTCACACAACTCTAATTATCATAATATATCACATTCGAATCCATAACCTAATCAAATAGTCGAGAAATCAACTTATGGAGCCATATTCCTTATGTACAAGAATCACAAGCTACAATATACTATGTTCGACAGTGTTGAGTGCAACCGACTTATGTTTCCTTCTATCTCATGATATCATAACAGAGACCAAACTGAAACATACACCATAAGTACTCTTTATGTCATCTACACTCTTTGCCCAATCTGAATCAGTAAATCCATGCAGTTGTACGTCACCATTTGAGGCATATCTCAAACCATAATTTAGCGTCCCATAAAGATATCTCAAAATGTGCTTTGCATCTATCCAATGCTCATGTTTAGGTTCCACCTGGAACTGGCTCAATGTGTTCACAACAAAGCAAATGTTAGATCGGGTATTAACCAAATACATCAATGAGCCAATCAATTGTTGGTACACGTACGAGTCTACTAGATCAGAATCAAAGTCTCTCAGCTTCTTCAGATATGTCACCATGGGAGTTTCCATGGATTTGCAATCCATCATCTCAAATGTCTGAAGGATCTTTCCAACATACTTCCCTTTCCCCATGAATATTTCACCACGCTTCTTCCATACTTCTAGTCCCAAATAATAATGCATGATACCAAGATTCTTCATATCGAATTCAGAGGCTAACTCCATCTTACATTGAATAATGAGAGGCTCTACACCTGCCATAAACAAATCATCAACGTATAGTAGCAGGATCATAGGTCCATCATTCACAACCTTGTAACAAAGGTTTGGATCAACATAGCTCTTGGAAAATCCAAGTCTCATCAAGTAACTGTCAATTTGTGCATACCAAGCTCTTGGAGTTTTGCTTAATTCCATACAATGCCTTCTTTAATTTGCATACATGGGTTTCTTTTGGGTGTACCTCAAAACCTTGAGGTTTCTCTATGTATACTTTTTCCTCAACTACTCCATTGAGTAAAGTGGTCTTTACATCCATTTGATGTAAACACCAACCCATGGATGTTGCAAGAGATATGATGGCTCTAATAGAGGTGTATATGAAAACTGGAGAAAATGTCTCATCATAGTATTCTCCTTCCTGCTAGGAGAACCGTTTAGCCATGAATATTGAATTGTATTTATTGATACTTCCATCCACTACATGTTTTATCCTGTAAAACCATTTTTAAGTGACTACAGACTTTCCTTCAGGTCTAGGCACAATTTCCCATACATCATTTTTCATGATGGATTGATATTCTTCTGTCATAGCTTCCATCTGTTATTTCTTCTTTAATGCTTGTCCAAAGGTGGAAGGTTCTGCATTGACAAGACTTGCCATGAGTGTCGCATAACTAGAGAATCTTTTGGGCCTCTTACTTTCCCTGAAGGTGCCATTGGGAGTTTTATGTCTTTCTTCTTCTTCTAGGGTGGATTCAAGCCATGCTGGTTGTTTTCTGGTCTCAGGTACAATAATTGGTTCTTCCTTGGGATGTTCTGGAGAACATGTAGTTTCTTCCTTGGGACCTTCATGTTCTTCTTCATCCATGGAATATTCTATACATTTCCTGAAGGAAGTATTTTCATCAAAATTCACACCTCTATTGATTTCAACCTTTTGTTGACCTAGAACATAGATTTTGTAAGCTTTTGATGACTCACTATATCCAATGAATATTCCCTTCTTTCCTAAAGGTTCCAACTTCTTTATTTTGTCCTTAGGACCATGAATATAGACAAGACATCCAAAGATCCTCAAGTGTTCAACACATGGATTCTTTCTGGAGAAAGCTTCTTCTGGAATCATGTTCTTCAACATACGATGAGTACTTCTATTATGAACATATACAATTGTCATAGTTGCTTCTCCTCGTAGAAACATGGATAGATTCTTGTCATTCATCATTGCCTTAGCAAATTCTTCAATGGATCAGTTATTTCTTTCTGCCACACCATTTTGTTGAGGATTATGTGGGACAATTAGCTCCCTCCTAATCCCAGTTTCTTTACAAAAGGCAACGAGCTCCTTGGAGGTGTATTCTCGTCCATTATTAGATCTTAGTGTCTTGATTTTCTTGTCTATTAGGTTTTCCATTTCAGCTTTGAATTCTTGGAATTTTTTACTTACTTTATCCTTTGTATCTGAGTGAATGATGTCCAAAAATTCCTTTTTCTTTACACGCTTCCTTTAGAATTGGTACTTGGTGAGATCATATGCCTCACCACATAATGGATTCATCTGCTCCATGTTTGGAACTGTCACTATAGCTCCTTCTCAAAGCTATCGCTTATGACCTTCCCGGAATAATAACAACAAGAGAAAAAGTATTTCCAATAGCATTTTTATAAAAACATATCTATGGTAACAAGGATGGTAGTCATCATAGAATTACCAAGGTGACCTTCCCAAGAGAAAAAAACAAGAAAGATATCCTAGTGGAGATGTTAGTTCATTTTGAAAACAAGTGCAATAAGCATCTATATCAATAGTACTTTCATACAACCCAATATACCTAGCAGTAATAGAACCTTTCAAAGATTGGTGTCACAACTATAGTGTTTACTTGTATTGTACCAACTATAAAACTTGATATGTGCAAATTGAAACATAACAGTTTGATCAATCAAACGTGGAACCTGGATCCTCAATTGCTAGGAAGGGTGTGCTTGTTCCTCTTAATGTACTGAATCCAAGATCACTGCTTGGATAAGGTCTCTTGTCCATCCCTTGCAAACACACTCATGCTTTGCTGGATTATATAACTTTAAAATCATATACAAGTGCATACCTTTGAAATTTGTAGCATCGTTATGTTTGTCTTCTAATCGGAAACTAGACACTATCTTGACAAGAAGAGGTTAGAAACTGAGTAAAAAAGGTTCAATGATTAAAACAAGCTAGAAACCCTAAAATTTCATCTTTGACCAAAAAATCAATTTTGACCAAAATTTAACCTTTGACTTTGACCTTGACCAAGAACTCAAACTTGACGTTTTTGCTGGCTGGGGGAAACAGAGGGTGCACTGGGTTAGGGCGCACTATAATACCCAAAAATTATGCCAAACATTTCATTTAAATTTCCCAAAGAATTATGTTAGGGTTTGTTGCAGCTGCAAAATAAAAAACCCTAGTTGTAGTTGTAACTGGTGCTATAACGACCTTGACAAAGAATTGTCGATCTAGCTTCTAGTGGTTAGATTGTTCTGAAGGTAGTGTGGGCTCATAACTTGTTAAAATATTCAATGTTCTCATTTTAACCATAGACAATATCATTATTTTCACCCAACCATAGGCACATAGCCACCCCTGAGCACCTTAACCTTTTCTAGATAGAATGATTCTGGAAAGCCACACTAGAACCAAAAAATAAACCTTAGTTGCAGTAGTAGCACGATATGGAACCAGAAAATACCATCCATTTGTAGCAACAACAAAATACAGAGCACACCTTCTCTAAGGGTAGTGCACAAGAGAGAGAGTCTCCACAACCACAGAACAAGAACAATACTCAACTGCAACAGTTGTAGTTGCAATTCTTCCCAATAATACCATTAATAATACCACCAAGAATATCACCCAGAATATCACTGAGAATACCATGCAGAATAGTAAAGGTAGGGCACATATCTTAGGTTCACATATCTTAGGGCACATATTTATAGTGGTTCTTGTCACATGTCTGGGCTGACTTGTCATTGTGGAAGTTAATACATTTATATTATTTATTCTACTGAGTCAACTTGTCTTCTAGGGTTTTTACACATCTGTTTAGGGTTTCTCTTGCTTCCAGAATATTCTATTCTAGCCAAACATTAAACATGAAGTTTAATACCTCCCGCAACTACCATAATATCAACACACTTAACTTATCAATTCATATAAATAATAAAAATCCTTTGATGTACACAGGGACATGGATTCAAGATATAAATCCACAGTGAGAATGGGTCTTCATATAAGCTTATACCATGTTTGACAAACAAGGTATTTCCACACAGGTTGAACACCTTAAGCAACTACTCACATAAACAAATCGAACATCAATACACTAATGTATTACGTGGTTAAAAAACTCAAATATGGAAATAGGTCCACGACCCTAGCCAATGGGAATGATTGAGGAAATATATTAATGTGAAAGAAAAGAATTTTACAAGCGAGTTTCTGATAATGAATTATAAGAAAATGACCCTCCATGTTGTTTAAATAGATATCATGGACCAATCGGGTGATAAGCCATGGATCAATATAGTTGTTAGCATCAAGGATAGTCTGAACCATTGGATCATTTTATGTCTAGAACATATCATGACCATCAGATTACATAACTACAAATGTATACTAATGCATACTAAGGAAAAACACTTTACCTAAAGACACATTAGACCACATTGATCTTAACTAACTCCCAAGTGTCTAAATATCCTAAAAATGTCCCTTCTGCCTAGCAAATATTCGAAAGCTATATCTCGAGTAACCACCAAGGAACAACCGATCCTTAAACCTCAATAGTTGGATTTAGTCTATTTCCAATCTAGGAAGTTGATAATTCCCAATGCCCTTATATAAACCAGAGAGAATTCCACAATTAGACATTGTGTTGATGGCTTGGTAGGATCAACAAACAATGTTGATCAAGTTGCATATACGACGAACCAATTTGGAAAATCCCATATGTATGGAGGTATTAGTATGTATGGGGTACCATTCATTGCTTAAGGACCTTCTACTACCTTAGGCACACAAAAAAGAGAGATTATTTAGTAGATGCATTCCATAAATACAACCCCTTGAGTTTTGAAGGGATAGATAGGGTTTCGGGGAAAGGTATTGCAGAAACCCAAGGGCGGAAGTTTCTTGTAGACTGTAAGGAGGAAGCTAGGCACTTATATTGATTCTTGTGCGTTGAGGAGTTTTTTTATTTTGGAGCTACTTGATGAAGTAAACCGTTTTCAAGTGAGTCCTTTGGATTTTTTGAAAGGGTTGGAGGATGCGGCGGTGAATGACAGGTTAGAAAGCAATGGTGGCGTGGAAGTGATTTTTCATGGATCGGGCTCATGACCCAAATTGCGGCCCAACTGATTTTCAAAAGCTTGCAAAGAATTGCAATCCCTTCAACAAATATTGTTATGTCATTGTTTCCAATCATTTACTAAGTATGCAAAGATAGACAAGGGTCTCACTAGGAAATGTCTTGTTCAAATGAAGACGTATACATGCCATACTCCTTGAAACAAGAATAGAGTATATATATATATATATATATATATATATATAAGGGTACGCACGAGCTTTAATTTATATTGCAATATTCATTTGGATCACATAGAAAATATTTTAAGCATGAAGACTTATAGATTATGTCGAAATATGTTCAAACAATTAACATTTATGGTTTATTGTTTTATGCTTTTAAAGTTTGATATTATATATGTTGAATGGTGATAATGGTTATAGAATATGGTATTAAAGGTTCGTGATTTTGCACGAGGTTGGCCATATAATGTGTTAAAATATATGGTTGCAAAGGAGTGATGAGAATACAAGTATGATAGTCATTCAACATTTATGGTGATACAATGGAACCTTCAAATCACATCCACTACTAGATGCTTGCACATATGATATAGTTGGAGGCTAGTTAGGGTATTAATGTTGGACAATGGTCTTTTTTGTAATTTTCCTTGAAGATTGCGAACTAGTCAAACCGCCTTACTTACAGTCCAAATTTTCAATGCAAAATTATGTTAGCAATCCAAGTTTTGCAACAGTTTGGGAAACATTTTTAAAGGTTGAGCTATCAGAGGTTACCATGCACAACAAAGAAAGACAATTAGTGTTTGGGTGAAGGTATGCAATGTTGTTTTTGTTGTAGATGTAGGTAGTAGTAGTGTAATTGTATGCTCATTGTTAAATATTTTTCTTATGGCTCTATCTCACCCCCCCTCTATCCTATTTTTCATCCATTGCACATCTTTAGATTTGAAAGCAATGAATCATATATGGGCTATGAATTCTCCCAATGAATAATTTATCATTTGTATTTTTTTCATATTCTGGGCATAAAATGACAATGATGTGCAAGGAAATTTGAAGTAATGAGTTGAAAATTATATACACCCTATTCTATGAAAAGTTTTGTTTCCTACAACTCAGTTATATACTTGCTCAACTCTTCAACACATACTTATTCACTACTATGTTTTCACTCTTCTTTATTGAAAATACACAAAAATAGATCCATGCAATCTCCATTTGCAAAAAAAAAATTGGCCCATATACCTATGTTTTATAAACCTTCATACTCGACTATTTGTAAAAGAAACGTATGCAAAACAAAATAAAATCAAATATTCCTTCTTGCTTTTAAAACATTTTTGCAAAGAGGCTCAAGCTCTTGTTTGACTATATTCATTTTTATAAAAAGTTACTGGGTTCTAGTGTTCATCATCACCCTCAAACTTTATTATCATACATGTTCTTGCATGCAGAAATTTGAAGAAGTATAGTGGATTGCCTAAACTTTGTTTTGTAAAATGAGATATGTCTTTGTTAAAAGAACCAAGTATAAATTTTTATACCTTGAGATAATGCATCCATCACTTATCCCTTGGAATTAAATCCTTTGTCACCTTGAGCCGTCATTAAAATATAAATGAGCATTCAGTGAAATATTGTTTACTTGTATTTACACGCAGTTAATAGTATGTTACATATTTTGGTGTTTGATATTTAAAGAATAACATTGTTTATGCATATTTCAGATGACTTTTTTCAACAGAGGATCTCAAGGATCCCTAAGAGGATAGGGAAGAAGACCTAATGCTATTTGTCAGGAGGGAAAGAATAAGAGAATAATATTTTCTATTCATTGTGATGCCAACTCTGATGAATTCAATCATTTCGTGCAAACTGGGCATCTTTTCTTGGGTGGACAACAAACTCTTCCTCGACCCTTTAGACCTGCTAATACTCCTCTGCAACCTCATCCAATTATAGTTGAATTTTTTCCACATCCTCAACCTAGCCCTGTCAATGATCACTAGGAAGAAAATCTAAATAAACTTGTCTCTTGAAATGCAAACTGGCCCAACAATCATAAAAAAACAACATGAACTTCTTGTTGCTCCTATTGCTACTTTAGCTAATTCTTTTTCTCAAAACCAACCTTGCATTGAGATTAAGCCATCTTCATTAAAGTTTCCAACAAATGAAAAAGGAAAGAAACCCATGGATAAGTCCTCAATCTTCAAGTCTTCAAATTCATCTTTTGTCCACTCCAAGGAAAGCACTAAGGAGTTACAAGGATATAACAAAAGAGAAATTTCTCATGTGGATATGTTTCCAGAAATATCTCAATATTGATACTTCATGTTTATGATTACTTCGGTGATGTGTGTGAAATGTTGACTTAGTATGGCATTTTAAAATGTTTGAATTTGAAAACATTATGCTCACGATATTTCAGAAGGATCAAGCTTTCTATCATTGATATATGGAGGGACAAGGCTCTGATATTAATATATTTTGATGCTTTCTTATACATTATGGTCATGAGGTGTGCATGATTTAATATTTATTTTTTCAAAAGGATATATTGAGTGATGATGCAGGAGCATCGTCACCAATCCCACGTGGAAGGATGACTCAGCGCCATAGCGCACGCAAAAGGATGACTCAGCGCCATAGTGCACCTTTCTAATTTAAAAAGGAAACTACAAGCTAGTGTTTTCTGTAAATCCATTTTTGAATGGATGAGTGAAGAAGAGTGAAGCGTTCAGGATCTGAATGATCGCAAGAGATCTGGGAGTTTCACTCTCAGTCTTGAATGTAACTGAACTAGAGTAGCAATTAGGTTTTTGGGAGTAGACTAGTAGTCGGACGAAACCCGAGAGGACCTTTGGGAGACGTAGATGCATGGCTTGCCCAAATGGGGGCTAGAGTAGTATTGTTGAATAGGAGATATAATGGTTTTCTTGAGAGAGCGGAGACTATGTTATAGTCCAACCTGCACATATTGTAATCGGACATTCATTTTAATAGAGAAAAAGTAGTTTTTCCTGCATACAAACTTTCTATATGCGTTGATGTGTTTATGAATTTCATTTGTGCTTATGAATGGATGTTGTATATGTATGTTAAGTTTCATCTGCATGGATAGATAGAATTTTCTATCTATGAGTTTGTTGGAATTTTTTCTGGGTTCTTTAGGCTGTGCAAGGAGTGCACAATGGAGTATTGGAAACTATGTAGCCAGCGCAAGGAGTGTGCATTTGATTCTCGAATCGAGTTCAGGGGAGAACGTGCCAGGAGGGCACACCAGAAGGATTCATGGACTCAAGGGGGAAGCCTAAAGGTTACTGAACACCATGGAGGAGAGATTGTGCAGAGGAAGGCACAGAGAGACAGAATTGCTGAGGATTCTATAGAGCTCTTCCAGGAGGGCATCGAGCAAGTGCAAGGAGTGCACAAGAGAACTTTGTTTCAAGTTCCGTGAGAGGAAATCTGTCAGAGGAGGAATCACTTACAGAGTTACTGAATACTCTGTAGGATCAACAAGGTGTGCTTGAGTAGAAGTTTCCAAGAGGGCACTTACACCCCTTTAAGGACGCAGAAGGACCGAGACCCTTAGGAGATTGAGTAAATCGTAAAGCTCAGAAGAGATAACGCTTTCAGAAGTGAAGACAAGATCCCAGAGACCAGACTCGCAAGAAGAGAAAAGGACAAAGACTTTGAACACTTAGAAAATATTCTAAGTCAGAGGAGATCGAAAGCTTAGGAGGAGGAGAGACATCAGTCATCAGATCTACTGAAGAAAGAGATTTGGACAGTCAGATCATAGTCCAAATAGGAGGAACACATAGAGGAGGATATTTGATCCCAGACGTCAGATATGAACACAAGAACCAACAATCATTGGATCCAGAGGAAGTGCACGAGGTTTAACTCTTTAGAGTGCGCAGGAGGAAAGCCGACTTGCAAAGTCGCAAAGTTCCAACATCATCGGGACTGCCCATCATCAGAAGACACGTGGAAAAGATCCACATACATCAGAAGATTTGCAAGGAAAAGAACCGCAACAATCCTAACCATCCATTGGAGGGGCACGTGGTAGTCGATCAACATTTCGTTGACTCGCGACTTGGAGAAGTCAAAGGGAAATCTTGTGAGAACTCACGAAATGGGAATTCACGATTAGATCACAACCATTGATCAAGGAGTGATCTGGACTATTGATTTTCCAGGCAGAATTCCATTGATTGTCTAGGGAGAATTTCAACATTTAGGGGATCGGGAGAACGGAGGTGAAAATTATTTCGACCTCGCGATACGCGAAATCCTGATACGCAAAAAGGGGATCTGAAATGTCAGATTTCGGGGATTGTGGACTGTTGATCTAGTGCTCTGAAATATCGGCATTTCAGGAGTCGGGATAATTGAGGTGAATCTCATTGGGAATTCTCGATACGTGAAATCTCGACGCGCTTGAGAGTTGAGCCCTGGGTCATGATGAATTGTCACATGGACGGAGGCCAAGGGAGGAGCTAAGGAACGTTAATATCTTTTAGGGATTTGGGGGTTCAGGGAGTCAAGGTTGGCTTACTCGCAAAGTCCTGACACGTGAAATCATGATGCACCTTTTGTGTAGGCGTGCAATCACAGCTCGTGGTCGTGTGGAGGTGAGGCTCATGCTTAGTGCTTAGTCATGCAGGCGGAGTTTCATAAAGGACCTATGGATTTGTTCATGGGATTCCAGTAGGGAATTGAAGAGTTGCTTCAGCTCAATAGATTCAAGAATGATCCAGTGACAGGGAGGTCAGCAAACCCTACTAAGGTGGGGCACTGCATCAAGTGAGAAGTAATGCAAAATTAATGTGAAGACATAAGCCTCAAATAAGTTAGTGGGGCCCCTATATATCCTACATAATGTCACTAATATAGTCTCAAAGTTATTTCATTTTCAATGATCCTATTTCTCCTCTATTTCTCATAAATACTTATTATATATATATTAAAATGATTGAAACTAATAATTGTTTGAAAGAGTACAAAAGGAGGAGAGTTAATGAAGTAAAGGGAGGAAAAACGTGTGAGAGGTATCTTGAAGTTTTGAGATACTTTCTGTAATTTATTATCTTTCATTCATACTAAGTTTTCTGAGGGATAAAAAGCTTTGTTGATAGCAGGGATTTCTTTGAAAGTGGCAAGGAAAGGCAAAGTGAGGTTGGTTTGATCTTCTTCTTTAAGGTTATTTACTGTGTGATTTTCTCTCTTTTGAAGTTTTGATTATGTTCAGTGCTAATCAGTGTTATCTTATGTAGATTATGATTGTGTGTAACATAATACTTGAAGTGGTTTGAGTCAGATTGTAGTATCATTTTTCTTTTCGTGAAATCAGTTGCTTTTGTATGAATTTGATTACATCTTAAGCTTCCAAAGAACTCTTTGGTCCAAGTTCTCAAAGGGACTTGAAGAAGTTATTTTGTCAAAATTGATATATGATTAATCAATAAATATCATTGCATTTCTTTTATGGCTGAGTTCATTCATAGTTTAAATGACTTATCTTAAGTTCTCTATATTTACTTATGCCATGTTTATAATTTCTTATTTCAACAAATCTATTTTTATTTTCTTTTTTTATTTATTCTTTAAGTATTTTGCACTTTTTTTGGTTTACTTTAATTCTATAAGTGCTTTATTAATATTCATTCATTTTATTTTGTACATATTGTATTTTATTGAATTTACTTTTAAAGAAAAATAAAAATAAATAAAATTATAAAAACATTTTAAATTAAAGGTTTTAATGTCGAGACTCATGAACATGAATTCCCCCACATATCCTTAAGGCTTAAAACTTAGTGTACCATCCCTTCTTACCTCACCTAGCCTAATGAGGTACAAGGTGTTTTGGATGAAACATTATAGTTTCGCTCTCAACAAGGCTCTGACAAGACTAGTACTACAGAGCATGAATTGGAACTCTTTAGGGTGTCTAGGTAGAAAGGGCAGATCTCCAAGCGGATAGGTTTTTATGATGAGGCAGAGGGAGTAAAGGTAGTATATCCATCTACTCTTACTGTGAATCTGGTGGTTGATGGCAGTCATTACTCACCAAGTGTCAATTGATCTTCGAAGAACTCTCCAGATTTGGTTAGGGTTTTGTTTATGGAAACATTATGCTTTGGTAGTGGCAGTAGTCGTGAATTTTCTTTGCATGCTATATATTTTATAGGTAGCTTGTTGGATGTGATGGATTTGATGGGGATTGTAGAGGTGAGAACTAAGATCTCAATGGAGAAGGATAAGACTACAGAATTGAAGAAGAGAAACAAGACCGTCAAATGAAGGAATGGTAGGGTGAAAATGACAGTGGGTGAGGAATTGAAGATTAAGCAGGTGTTTGACTATGTTGGGGAATATTTGGTGGGGTGTTTCTTTGGGATATCCATCGCAGAGGACTCTATTCAAGACTGGGTTGAGTTTTCTTGGGAGGGATTGTTGGGTTACGATTTGAAGTTTCACTTCTTCATTAAAAAATACTAAACAAACACTTACTCAATAAGAATATGTCAACCTCCAATAGTCATTCACCAATAATTCATTCAACACAAGCATTCAACTGGAACTATGAGAAAAAATACAAAATGACTAAGATATGAAAAATATAGCATCATAAATAACAATGAACAATAGACAAAATATCACCATATTTGACACTAGATATTTGGGCAATGCCCCTAGAAAAACCCCAAAGGGAAAACCAGCTAAGGAGAGATCTTTCTTATTGAGCTTGCATAAATTTTCTGAGTTTATAGCATTAAAATTTTCCAACATTACATTGAAACTACTTATCTCATAATCCAAGCACAATATCCTCCTCGAAAATAGTGCCACTACTGTCTTGAAAAATGTGCCACTATTGTACGACCTGTAAAAACCTGTATATTCTACACCATCTCCAAAACATCCTCGAAAATCATGCCTAAGATCTATCATACTTTCACTACAGACTATACGAATTTTTCCTACAACAAATGCCTTGAAAATTGTTCCCTTGTCTCCTGCCTCAATTTCTTTGCATAAACATGTTGTAGGGCCTACTAAATCCGTATTCTACAACCTCCTTAAGTGTTGTACGATACTGTTTTCATGAATTTTGAACTTATTGGGATGCATGCCCTCTCTTTTTCTTGGGATTTGTGCCCCACTCTTGCTGCTTATTCTCCCTTTATTTCAACTCAATCTTTCTTAGAAATTGTGCCTCTTTACATTCCTCTCAACCTTTCCTTGAAAAGTGTGCCCCATCTCCCTCAAATGTTGCCTTTATTCACTCATTAATGAGTAATTTCCCTAACCATAGATCTCCAAAGAGATAGATGGTCAAGATTAGATCTTTCCTTCTTGAGATCAACGATCGTGACTTAATCTTTCATTGAGTTCACTTAAATCACTTAAGTGAACCACACTTCATAAAGTCACTTTTACCCATCAAATATAAAAAGACCCTAACTACACTTTATAAAATCATTTTATAAAGTCACTTAAGAGATACTTTTTCTCATCACCGCCAATGCAAAAGTACCTCCAAGCTACAAAAACTAACACTCCCTCTTAGCGAGGGAGCTACTTCTAAAACCTCCATGAGAATCTGCCTCCAACCCCATCATCTCATTTGATGTTGTAGCTTCTCCCTCTCAACTAGAATCCACTACTACTACCCGCGCTGAACTCTGATATGGAGACATGTCAATCCAAGACATGCTCCTAGAAGTCTCCTCACTCCTCTGAGCATCCAACTGTGTCATCCCATACTAGTTGAGTCGTCTAAGAGTACTGGAAGAAGCCTGAGTCCTCGATATCAACTCACTCTTCTGATCAACCTGCTCACTCTTTCAAACTGACACAGATTCTAAGTCCAAGAATCCACTGGATCCATCCACAAGTTGTCTCAGTAACCTGTATAACCTCTCATGTTGGACAACAAGCAATACTATTGTGTCTAGAGTAGCTCCCTCTAGATATAGAAACATCAATCCATGGAAGAACACAACTCCACATCCATCAACCTCCAAACCTGACACTAAGAGTTAATTCATTGGAAACTCTGAAACATATAACACCTCGACCAACTTCAGAAAACCTCTTGACTCCACCTGGAATCTCAAGTTTCCAACCCCTTTCACTGCAAGTTTGGTGCTAGCCCCACAACCCACATAGAAGCCTGAGTCTATCTCTGTAAAACATAGGAACAAAGACCTCATTCTTGTCATATGCTGAAACGCACCATTGTCCACAAACCACACTCCAATGTCCCCACACTCTACACTACCACTGCTTGAAAGGGAAATCATCAGAGAAATTTCCATCTCAAATTTCTCAGTGAACTCAACAACCTCAGTTGATGTTGATACCTCTAGCTCCTGTTTCTTCTTATTGTTCAGATATTGACTAGCGTAGTGGCCAGTCTTGTGACATGAAAATCATTTCACTTTGTTCATGTCCTTCTTCTTGTCTTTTCTCTTTCCCATAAGAGAAACATTCTGCTCATTTTCACTACCCTCTACCTTCTCATGTTCTCTACTCTAAGAACCCTCCCGGATCTCCTCCTAATTAAAGTCATCTCATAGTCTGCTCCAATATAGGAGCTTCTCTCTCCCCACTAGAAACTTCACAAAAACATCCCACTCTTTGGTGAAGCCCTTCTAGGCTATGCTCACCAAATTTGAGTCTAGAATAATCTCCCCTATAGCTTCCAAATCATCCTTCACTTGTCTAAGTCAGGTGAGATAGGAGGCCACACTCTCTCCCTTGGCCATCCTAGTGTTGTGGAGTTTATCCCTTAGGGCCATCTTCCTGTTCTCATACAATTTTTTCAGTGCATCCCACATCTTCTTGGTTGTTTGCTTCTCAACCAAATGTGGAATCAGGTGGTCTCTCACTCAATCCAAGATTATCCTCTGCACCCTTCCTTCATTCACCTAATGGATTTCTAGGGCAATGTGATCTAATGAAGGCACTATCACTATGGTACTCACAGATTCCCACAACTTGTTCTCCCTGAGAATAGTTTCAATCCTCACCTTCCACTACAGGTAGTTGGAGACCCCCTCCAACCTATCCTTATACCTGAGACTGTAAGTCATCCTTATCCAATTGACAAAGACCCTTTTTCCCTTCTTTCTTCCAAGAAAAAACCCCTGCAAATCACTTTTATCCAAGTGCCAAAATCTGTCCACTAAACCTCAGATCCCAAGCTTTGATACCATGTTAAAAAATTACTAGACAAACACTTAGTCAAGAACAAGATCTCAACCTCCAATAGTCATTCACCAATAATGCATGTTAACACAAGCATTCAACTAGAACTATGAGCATAAATACAAAATGACGAGGATCTGAAAAATATAGCAGCGGAAATAACAATGAACAAGAAACAAAATATCACCACATTTGACACTAGATATATTGGAAATGCCCCTAGAAAAACCTCGAAGGGAAAACCAGCTGAAGAGAGATCTTTCTTATTGAGCTTGCAAAATTTTTATGAGTTTATAGTATTAAAATTTTCCAGCATTACAATGACAATACTTATCTCACAATCCAAGCACAATATCCTCCTCGAAAATAGTGCTACTGTTATCTTGAAAAATGTGACATTGTTGTACAGCCTATACGGCCCTGTACATTTTTCACCAGCTCCAAAAATTCCTCTAAATCATGCCTGAGATATGTTGTACTTTCACTATAGACTGTACATATTTTTTCTACAACAAATGCCTCAAAAATCATGGCCTTGTCTCTTGCCTCGATTTTTGTGCATAAAAACATTGTATGGCCTGCTAAATTCGTATTGTAAGGCCTCCTTAAGTGTTGTACGATACTGTTGTCACAAATGTTGAACTTCTTGGGATGCATGCCATCTCTTTCTCTTGGGATTTGTGCCCAACTCTTGCTACTTCTTCTCCCTTTCTTTCAACTTAATCTCTCTTGGAAAGAGTGCCTCTTCACATTCCTCTCAACCTCTCCTTGAAAAGTGCACCCCATATCCCTCGAATGTTGCCTTTATTCACTCATTAATGAGTAACTTCCCTCACCCTAGATCTCCAAATACATAGACGTTCAGGATTATATCTTTCCATCTTGAGATCAATGATCGTGACTTAATCTTTTGTTGAGTCCACTTAAATCACTTAAGTGACCCACACTTCATAAAGTCACTTTTACCCATGAAATATTAAAATACCCTAATTACACTTTATAAAATCACTTTATAAAGTCACAAAGACATTTGCTCATCATTTTTGCATGTTGGGCACCACCAATGTAGAAGTACCTCCACACTACAAAAACTAGCATTCTTAACTAGGGATTGGCTTAGCTTCACTTTTCAATCTAAGTAGGATATGATGAAGATATTAGGGGATCAATGTTCTAGGGGAATTTTCCCCTCATTCTTAGGCTATGGCATCCCTATTTCGACCTGAGGAAGGAGGTGATGTGGTCAAAACCAATCTAGGTGAAGCTTTTGGGACTTCCCCTGGAGCTCTTGAACAAAGAGTTTTTGTGGGATTTGGGAAATTACTTGGGGAAGACTATGATGGTTGACCCTTCATACAAGTACTCTGTGCAAAGGTCGGTGGAAAAGGTATTGGTCATCATTTATTTATCGAAATGGATAACAAAGAGCATAGATGTTTACATACAAGACTAGGAATACACCCATGTGTTGGATTATGGAAATTTCCCTTTCCATTGTGTGCAGTGTTATGTGGTTGGCCATCTAGTGGAAGACTACGAAAGGTAGTTTGTTAAAAAGATATTGAAAAGAAAGGATTGATCCCTATCTGGTAGCCTAAAGGGTAGGAGTTCATTGGTATAGGATCCTGATAGTTTAATGGGGTGAATCCAAAACCTCACATGCACTATTAGTAATACACCCCTAATTTTGACAGAGGATTTTGATTCATTAAGCCAGAAAGGGACCAATGTGCGTCAAAAAATGGATTCATTGGGATCAAAAGGTATATAAAAGTCCCTGAAAGCATTGATGTGGGAATTTCAAGTTCTGTAGCTAAGATTAACAAGGACGTAAGGGAGGTTACTCCAAAATTTGCTCGTTCTTCAAATAAAATGGGTTCTGGGGAGTTTGGAACCTTCAGTGGTGGTTCAACAGGCTCGAATCTAGAAGTTTGGGATGAAAGGTCTTTGGGCACGATGCTATCCCATGGCAGACAAGTCAACAAACATACGATGGTCGATTAATCCAGGATTAAGGGATTAGGGTTTTGGTTTCTAATCCCGGATTAAGGGATTAGGGTTTTTCTATTTTTAGCGATTTTCTAAATTAATCCTAGATTAATGGATTAGGGTTTTGGTATCTACGGAATACCTAAAAACATTGTATATATATTGTATGGTGAATGGTGAAATTAATACAATAAAGAGTTGAAAGGTTTTCTCTCGGTTAAGGGTTTCCAGTATAAATCTCTGTGTACTATGTGTATGAGCCATTGATTAATTTTTGTTTTTCTTAAGAATCTATATGCATTGCTTTACTTCATAGGTTTAAAACTTTCATGTGGTATCAAAGCTCATTTTTAGCTTCAGAGGGACGCCTTTGTTGCTGAGGGTTTGGCTCGGTCTTGATAGATCAAGTTTATCTTGGATTTGTGATAAACCCGGGTTTAGTGGGAGCTTTTGTAGTGGTTACTCGAGTGTAGAAAGAGGAATGGAGAGATCTTATAGAATCGAGATTGAGAAGTTCAATGGTAAAAACTTTGAACTATGGAAGCTCAAGATGGAGGACCTTCTTGTAGACAAAGAAAAATGGATCACTGTGGATCCTAGTACATAGCCTACTGGTACGTAGCCTACTGGCACACAGTCGACTGGTACACAACCTACTAGTACACAAACTACTAGTACACCACCTCCTGGTATGTCGAAGGAATATTGTGAGAAGTTGGATAGAAGAGAAAGGAGTACTATTCGACTCTGCCTGGAAAATTCAGTGTTGTTGAATGTCTCGGGAGAATCTACAGCCAAGTAACTATGGGATAAGTTAGGGAATTTGTATCAATCAAAGTCCCTGATAAACAAGTTGTTTCTTCGAAAGAAGTTGTATCATCTTAGGATGGAAGAAGGAGATTTTTTGACAGAACATCTAAATGTCTTTAATACTCTGGTAAGTCAACTTGTCTCTGTTAATATTACAATTGTAGAGGAAGATAAGTGTATTACTTTGTTATGTTATTTTCCAGACTCTTGGGATAATCTGGTTGTAGAAATTGATAGTACCACTCAATCTACATTGAAGTATGAGGATGTAGTTGCATCCTTGTTATGTCAAGAGACGAGGCAGAAAAGCATGGATGATCATAGTACCGATGCTTTATCTGTAAGAGGTTGTACCCAAGATAGGAATCCTGGTAAGTCTTCGGGGGGAAGATCTAAATCTACAGGTAGATCTAAGTCTCTAGGAAAATCTTTGAGAAAAT
Source organism: Picea mariana (assembly GCA_032191745.1). Lineage (NCBI taxonomy): Eukaryota > Viridiplantae > Streptophyta > Pinopsida > Pinales > Pinaceae > Picea > Picea mariana. Next base: position 94,488 of record JASDQU010104251.1, read on the forward strand.
GGTGGAAGTGTGGTAAAACAAGGCATTATAAGAAAGATTGCAATTCTAAGAAGGTTGATAAACCAAAGGGATCTAATAGTACCTCTTCCACAGAGTCAAAAACCTCCACTAAAGAAGGAGGTGATGTTTACCTGGCATCTATAAGTACACATGCAGACCATGATGTATGGTTGATCGACTCAAGTGCGTCATACCATATGACCCCTCATAGGGAGTGGTTCTTTGAATATGAAAAATATGATGGTGGTGATGTATTCCTAGGATATGACTCGACAATCAATATCATGGGATGTGGAAGGGTTAAGTTGTTGCTAAAAGATGGAAGGATTAGAACTCTCCCTGGGGTTCTGCACATTCCAAAACTAGATAGGAGCCTGATATATGTAAGCAAGTTGGATGATGTAGGAGTGGATACTGTATTTGGAAAGGGAACTTGCAAAATGGTATGAGGAGAAATGATGTTGATGAGGGGAGTTCAGTGTGGAACTCTATACAAGTTGTTGGGAAGCACTTATACTAATGGGTGTAACAGTTCTATAGTCCATGAGCAGGAAAATAAATAAGACAAGACCAATATTGTCCCTGGAAAGAATACCATGATGTGGCATCAGACTAGGGCATATTGGAGAAAAGGGATTTTGAACACTACACGGTAAAGGTATGGTTGAAGGTATGTCTAAGTGCACTCTGGATTTTGATTTCTGTGAACATTGAATATATGGTAAACATAATCGAGTAAGATTCCCATCTAGTGCTTCAAGAGCAAAGGGGATCTTAGAGTTGATACACAGTGATGTGTTTGGACCTGTGCATGTTCCATCACTAGGTAAGTTTGTGTATTATGTTTCATTCATAGATGATTTTTCAAGGAACACATGGATTTATTTTCTTAGAAAGAAATTTGAGGTATCTGATAAATTTATAGAGTTTAAGGCTCTGGTAGAAAATCATACAGAAAATAAAATAAAGGTATTGAGGACAGATAATGGTGGAGAATTCTGTGGAAATGAATTCAAAGAATTATGTAAGAAGTGTGGTATAGCAAGGCAGAAGACTACTCCATACACTCCTTAACATAATGGATTTGCAGAAAGGATGAATGGGAAACTAATGGAAAAAGAAAGGAGCATGCTCAGCGGTGCCAAGTTAGGACAAGAATTTTGGGCAGAGGCAGTGAGTACAACATGTTACCTGGTCAATTGATCACCCTCATCAGCGTTGGATGATAAAACTCCACATGAGGTATGGACTGGAAAGAAACCCTATCTTGAACATCTTAGAGTGTTTGGTTGTGATGCTTATGTACATGTTCCAAAGGAAAATAGGAGTAAGTTGGATAATAAAGTTGAAAAGTGTATCTTTATTGGTTATAAACATGGTGTGAAAGGTTATAAGCTTTGGAACCCAGAAACTAAGAAGACTATTTACAGTCGGGATGTTGTTTTTAGAGAGGTAAAAGATGTTTCCAAATAGGAATTCCTACCAAGGAAAGAAGAACCTAAGAAAATAGAGCTTGAGTTGGATGATACAAAATCTGAATCATCCAAAGAAGATGAAGCATAAGAAGAAGAAGAAGAACCTCATACCCTAGTATTGAGGAGATCAGTGAGAGAAAGAAGGCAACCAGAAAGGTATAGTCCACCTAATTTCTGTTCCAATTTTGCTTTATCTATTACTGATGATGATCCTAGAACTGTCAGGGAAGCAGTGAATTCAGAGGATAGTAAACTATGGAAGAAGGCCATGGTTGAAGAAATGGACGCCTTGGATAAGAATGAGGCATGGGATATAGTTGAGTTGCCAGTTGGAAGAAAATATGTTGGTAGCAAATGGTTGTTTAAGAATAAGTTTAATGCAGAAGGTAAAGTGGATAAATACAAAGATCAGTTAGTAGCAAAAGGTTATTCCCAGGTAGAGGGAATTGACTTTGGTGAGATTTTTTCTCCTATTGCCAAGTTAACATCTATTATGTTTCTTTTATCTATCATTGTTGCTTTTGATATTTAAGTGGAACAGATGGATGTGAAGACATCATTCCAACATGGGGATATCGAAGAAGAAATCTATATGAAGCAGCCATAAGGATTTGTAGTGAAGGGAAAGAAAGAGTTGGTCTATAAGCTAAAGAATTCACTATATGGTCTGAAACAATCACCTAGGATGTGGTACCAAAAGTTTGACACATACATCCTTGGATTGGGATTTGTGAGAAGCAGGGTTGATCACTGTGTATATTCCAAGCAGGTTGGTAATCACTTCATTTATGTAGTGTTGTATGTTGATGACATGTTGTTGGTAGGAAATAACATGGATGTTATCAAGGAGGTGAAATTGCAACTATCCTCCAAATTTGACATGAAGGATCTCGGTGCTACTAACTTCATTCTGGGAATGGAGATTAAAAGAGATCCGAAAAACAGGAAACTCTGGTTGAATCATAGAAAATATGTTGAGACGATGTTGTAGAGGTTTAATATGCATGGAAGTAAACCAGTCAAGGTTCCTATTCCTATAGGTGTAAAGTTATCTGCAGATCAGTGTCCCAAGACACAAGAAGAAGAATAGGACATGTCCCGTGTTCCGTATGCCAGTGCAGTTGGCAGTTTAATGTATGCAATTTTATGTACTAGACCGTACATTTCACATGCAGTGGGAGTTTTGAGCAGGTATATTTCAAAACCAGGGAAGGATCATTGGACAACATTAAAGAGGGTCTTCAGGTATTTGCATGCCACTACCAATTATGGATTGTGCTACCAAGGAAGACTAGGATTGGACAGAGTGGTGGACATACATGGCTTTGTTGATGCAGACTGGGCTGGAGATCTAGATTGAAAAAGATCTACAAGTGGGTATGTGTTTAAACTATTTGGAGGAGAAATCAGTTGATGAGCAAAAGATAGGTTTTAGTGGCACTCTCAACTACATAAGTTGAATACATGGAAGCCACTCATGCAAGCAAGGAAGCAGTATGGTTACAGAGATTGTGTTCAAGTATTGGGTTGGTACAACAAACAGTGAGAGTACATTGTGACAGTCATAGTGCAATCTTCCTGGAAAAGAACCCAGCTTATCATTCGAAGACAAAGCATATTGATGTTCAGTATCACTTTGTGAAAGACATGGTTGAAGAAAAGAAAGTGTGGTTGGAAAAGGTTGACACTTTGAAGAATGTTGCGGATTCATTGACAAAGTCTATGAGCATAGAAAATTTATCCTGGTGTAGAGTAACAATGGGCATTGTTGCCATGTATTGTTGACTATATAATCCTGTGGACCCCTGGATGCAAAGAAAACAACAAGTGGGAGAATGTTGGGTATGTGTTATATTCTTTGCATGTGTGTGTGTGGGCGGGTCAGATTCCCCTAGTAGTGTTTCTTTTGTCGTGTACGTTGGGTGCTTCCTAGGGGGGGGCAGGTATGCCCCCCCTGGTTACACGCAGCGTTCGACAACGGGGTTTGGGGCAGCACCCCAAATTTTTTTTTGGGTGGTTTTTTCTATTTTTAGAGGTTTTCTAAATTAATCTCGGATTAAGGGATCAGGGTTTTGGTATCTACAAAATACCTAAAAACATTGTATATATATTGTATGGTGAATGGTGAAATTAATACAATAAAGAGTTGAAAGGTTTTCTCCCGGTTAAGGGTTTCCGGTATAAATCTCTGTGTACTACATGTATGAGCCATTGTTTAATTTATGATTTTCTTAAGAATCTATATACATTGCTTTACTTCACATGTTTAAAACTTACACGAAGGACTCGATGGAGTCCTTATGCAAAATGGACATGTAATTTGTTATGAATCCATAAAATTGAAGGAACATGAAATAAATTATGCCGTGCATGACTTAGAATTAGCAGCCATAGTACATGCCTTAAGAATGTGGAGGCATTACCTCATGGGTAGAAAATTTGAATTAAGTACAGAACATAGTGGTTTGAAATATCTATTTGAACAACCAACACTAAATGCTAGACAAACTAGATGGATGGAATTTCTTAGTGAATATAACTTTGATATCAAGCACATAAGGGGAAAAGAGAACAAGGTGGTTGATGCACTCAACATAAGGGTACATAAAATGCATGCTACAACCATTAGTATGTGCACGACAGATTTAAAAGAGAGAATTTTAGAGGTTGTAACTGCAAATCAACATTATGTGCAAGTTAAAGAATGCTTACAATAGAATGATAGACAACAGAAATATAAGGATTACAAGTTGGAAGAGGATGGAATCCTCTTATTTCAAAATCAATTTTATATTCCTAATTATCATGAATTGAGAAATTTAATCCTAAAAGAAATGCATATTGTGCCATATGCAGGACATCCAGGATATCAAAAAACTATTACAGCGGTAAGAAGCCAATATTTTTGGCCTGGCATGAAGAAAGATGTCACTGGTTATTTGGCTAAATGCATGGAATGTCAGAAGGTAAAGGCTAAGCATAGACATCCAACAAGATTGTTGCAGTCATTTCCCATTTTTTAATGGAAATGGGAAGTTGTTACTATAGATTTTATTACCAAATTTCCTAGGACAACAAGGCAACATGATTCCATCATGGTAGGGGTGGAGAAACTCACAAAGGTTGCATATTTCATTATGGTAAAAGTAATCCATAGATGGTAAAAATCAAGAAGAATTTAAAAGTTGCACAAGAATGATAGAAGAGCTATGTTGATAGAAAGAGAACAAATAGAGAATTCAAAGCGGGAGAGCATGTGTTTTTAAAAGTTAAAGCCAAGAGAAGCTCGTTGAAATTGGGAAGTTGTTCAAAGTTGGCAGCGAGATATTGTGGGCCTTTTGAGGTCTTAGAAAAGATATGACCAGTCACATATATGCTAGCATTACCCGCATCCATGAGAATTCATAACATGTTCCATGTGTCTTTGTTAAAAAAGTATGTGCTTGATCCTAATCATGTCATTGATTGGAATGTGATCCAAGTGGAACACAAAGAGGATTTCCGGGTGGAACCAGTGCACATCCTAGACTGGAAAATCAAAGTGATCAGAAACAAATCCATAGGCTTGGTAAAGGTTCAATGGACTTGTTACGGTTATGAAGATGCTACATGGGAGCACGAGGAAGCCATGTGGGAAGCATAACCGCACATTTTTGAAAATTTTGAAGAAAATTAAATCTACATTTGTACATAAGCAAAAGAAGACACTATTTTGGTAGTTGGAGTTACTAGAACCACAATTTCGAGATTTCATGTCCAATTGATGTGTGGGTTGAGGGGAAAGAGGGATTATTGGTTGGAATTGTTGCATGAGTCATTAAGTTGTATAATTATCATGTATTTTGATGTAATGTTTTTATGTATGTCAATGTGTAAACTATATGGTTATGTGCAATGAGGACAATGCAGTTTGTAGGGGGAGGGTAATGTAACATCCACATTTTCAAACCCCAAACTAGCGATGTGTATTGTAAATACAACATGTGGCTGAGACCCAAGCAATGTATATTGTAAATTTGATGTATGGCTGAGAGCCAATATGTAAACGATATAAATTGAAATATAATGAATAAAATGTATCACTAGCTGCAAATGAATATGGATGGAGATTGAGGGATAATATCCACAAGAGAGGGTAGGGGTCCAAGGGGAAGAGTTACCCATATCTATTAAACCAAAACTCATTTCCTATTTTTCTCTAAATTATCCTTGCCATGAACCTTCCATTAGTTGTTGAGTGTTTTACAGCCCAATCATTGAATTCATGTAAGAGGGTTGGTGTGAGAATCACTTCCCATAGTTATTGAGAGCATGGGGGATAAGTACAATCAGCTTGGGGAAGAGTGCAAGTCAAGCAAGAAAGAGAAAGAGAGGAAATTCATATGGGTGGGACACCAGTTTTTTTACACATTCACGTTTTTGCATAGAGAGTTGTTTTTACATGGAGTTTTTTTTACCAACAATAGAGTTCTGAGTGTGGGATATTGTAGGAAGTTGTGTGGACATGTTTGGCTACTATTTGGAGCTGTAATTTCATGTAGAAAGAGGTCGCGTGCGTGGGAGTGAAAATTTATTCGAAATTCATCTAAGGAGCATGCATTTTGGCTGTTGGGCGAATTTGTGTTGCAGCTGTAGAATTCTTAAAGTCTGAGGAAGTAGAATTCTTGTCCAACCTGTGTTGGAAGCCCGGTCCAACTTCTATTTCTTGTTGTATGTTAGTTTTTGCATTTAAATCGGTATCATAATTTTATTGGGTCCTTTTAGTATTGACATGACCCAACTAGGGGTCGGGTATGTTACAAGGTCGATTTGGGGATTTAGTTTCCTTGGGGATCGATTTTTCCTATGAAGGGCTACCTTCAAGAAAACCCTTTATAAACCTTTCCATGCCATCAACCCCATTAGAACCTTCGTCCTTACAGTCATGTAAGGGAGCATATTTTTGAAAAGTTCACAAACCTCCTTGGCCGAGGATGGTTGTTTAATAAACACTTATCAACTTTGGTCCAAGGGTCTGGTAAATTTTAAGGATTCATCTATGGATGGGGGTCTAGGGTTGGATCCTAGCAGGGGAGGGGAAAGCCAAGGGTGGGTAGGAATCCCCTTATCTTACATGCATAGAACAAAGCAGCAATGGAAGCCTTACAAGGTAAACAAAAAACTCTTAAATGGCTCATTGGAGATGTACAACCCTTTGTTAAGGTTGCCAAATGAAGCTTCTATTATTAAATGTGAGGGAGTTGAGTAGCCCTTATAAAATAATTTCCCTACATAAGTTAGTAGAAAAGGAAAAACCACAACTACTACTTGTTCAGGAAACAATGTGTATGAGTGAATTTATTGTAGGTAGTGTGAAGAAATTATTTTCCAACTGGGGATTTCTTTAGATGGACTCAAATGGGATGTCGGGGGGTCTCCTCACTAGATGGGGTTTGTTTGATCCTAAACCTGATAAGCTCTTTCTCTATGAATTAAGAATTGTGCATGGAGTTTAGGGTTGAAGACTTGGACATGTAGATTATTGTTTTGAATCTTTATGGGCCATATGATAGGAACAAGAGGTTTTGGGACTGAGTGTTCTCATCGTCCCTCTTGAAAAAGGCTAATTTGGTAATTGATGAAAACCTAAATTTCACATTGAGTTGTAAGGAGATGTGGGGTGCTATATTGGCACGCCCAGATTTACAAGTAGATTTTTTTTTACATCAAATCAAGAGCACTAATCTTATGGATGTGGATCCAGATAAGCTTAAACCAACCCGACGCAATAAAAGGTTGGGGGCAGTAGGGGTTTTGAAGCGGTTGGATCACTTCTTGGTGGTGCGTGGTCTTTTAGGTAGTGTGGTGAATTTTAGAAGTTAGCTTGGAACAAGTGGGAGATCAGACCACAATCCATTTTTTCTAGAGTTACTTAAAGCATAGGAGAAACCATCAACTCCCTTCAAATTTAATCCAATTTGGTTGGAGGAAGAAGAATTATTGGATTTGGTCAGGAACAACTGGGTGCCTTATAACCGGTATCTAGGGGTCTCAACAAGTAGGTAGTTCATAGACTCCTTGCTAAAGGTTAAATGGAAGGTGATGGAATGGTTGGCCCTCAAAGTTAAAAATCGAAATCATTCATTAAAAGAGGTGGAGACTACCATTGAAACTCTGTTCAACAATAATTTAGAGGGGGTATTCTCAGATCGATAACTATTGGAGGTGACAGAGTTAGAGACAAAGAGGAAAAAATTACTCTGCGATAGGGAGGCAGATTGGCAGATGAAAAGTAGAGTTGTGTGGATGGAATTGGGGGATGAGAACACCAAATGTTTTCATAGGTTTTCCAACCATAGGAGGAGTGTGAACACCATCTGAGAGATTAAGGGTGTGGTGGGATCTCGTGTCTGGGGGCTTAAGGATTTGGCATAAGCAAGGGTTCAACTATTCAATAATATCTATCAAGAAATGGAGGGAGAAAATATGGAAGAGATAGTTAAGGTATGCTCTTACTTTCCTTGCTTGGTATTAGAGGAAGAAAATGAAGAGATATTTGTTGAAGTCATCTTGGCAGAATTAGAGGGAATTTTATGGACTTTTCAGAAAGGGAAAAGTCTTGGGCCCAACGGGTGGACAACATAATTTTTTATCGTCTTCTTTGATTCTGTAGGACATCATCTACTTAGAGTTGTTGAAGAAGTCAAGACAACATGAAGGGTTCTTCCAAATTTTGACTCCACTTTTTTTTCCCTGATTATGAAAATTGATAAACCATCAACCTATGGGGAATTTAGACTGATTTCTTTGTGCAACTATGTGTACAAAATTTTTGTAAAGATATTGGCACTAAGGATGAAGTTGTAACATCCTCGATTCTAATCCTCATGAATTATAATGTAGTTGTATAATGTGAATTAGGTTGGTGAGCCAATGTGTTGGGGCAAAGAGCCCGTATTGATTTTATGTGGCAGGGGGTCGAATTTCATATAATGAACATCGAGATAACTAATAAAATTAATAATCATTGGTTGTGATATGAAAGGGATGGATAATGATGGGGAGCTATGATTCCACAAGAGAGAGGGGTCCAAGGGGGAATTATTCACGGGTATTAATCCAACCCACATTCTTGAAATTATTATCATTGTGTATAACCTTCTATTTGTTGATTGTGTGTATGAGAAGCCAATCATTTAAACTCATGTAAGAGGGTGAGTGTGAGTAGTCACATGCCATAGTTATTGGAGAGCATGGGCATGAGTAAAATCATCTTGGGGAAGAGTGTAAGTCAAGTCAAGCAAGTAAGAAAGAGAGGAAAATTGTATGGCCAAGGGAGCATTTTTTGGGACAGTCGTGCTTTTGGATGGAGAACAGTTTTTACATGCAGATTTTGGGTAGAAAAAGGAGAGTAGAGGGTTGGGAAGAATACCAGAATTGGTATACTTGAAGGAAACCATTGTTTAGGTATGTTTTGGCATTAAGAAAGAGGCTTGTGTGCCTATGAAACAAGATGTAAGCCTGTGGTGTGAATTCTTGTTGATGAAATAACTCAAGAGCATTGTGAAGGCTGGTGTGAGAACTCTTGAAGCAACTGAAAGTTCTTGGATACTAACTGAGGAATTCCTGACCAACGAAGAGCACTAGGGACCCTGCTAAATTAATGATACAACCAGAGGGACTGTGACCAGTGAAGGGGGTACATTCATTGGGTAATGTAGTTTGTGGGGAAGAGAAAGCTAGACGAATGGAATTTTTGTGGGAGTACAACCTGGGTTTTGGGGTTGTTGTGTGTGTAGAGTGGACAACCAGTGGGTTAGATATCCTTGTGGAATCATAGCCTCAGCTTAGAGGTGGCTTGCTATTGAGAGAAAATGAATAGTAATTCCTATGGTTGGGAGGTTCATCCTTCATTTGTAACTAGTTGGTTAATCATTAACATATAAGTGTTTATGTTATGTTCTTATGTTAATTCTGATGTGTAAATGATTTATATGAATGTTGTGTGTTGTTGTTTTCTTTAGCAGTTACATTCATGTTTAATATACGTTGTTAGACACATTTAGAACTGCAATATCATTTGAATGGTTAAATGTGTGTTTGATTTGTTGATGGTAAGATACATGAATTTAATTAAGTAGAAAATCTGAATTTTAATGTGTATTCTACATGTAATGATGCTCCACTGGAGGTTGGGTATGTTACAAAGTGGTATTAGAGCTACTACTTTAACACTAGACCCATATGGGATAAGAACCAATGTGAATTTGAGTAAATTTGTTGTTGCAGACTTTGGTCTGTGCAAATTTGAGAAAATTTTGGAGGAAATCAGAGTCAAATCCCCAAATTTGTGGTCAAAATTCATGATTAAATGAATCTGAACCATTTAAGGAGTTTAATGGAACCAATCTACAAAGTTGTAGGGTGGAATTCGACTTGGAATGGTCGAATTTTTCATTTTAATGGTCGTTGTAGAGTTATAGGCAGTTTGGTAAACTAATAGTCGAGATCACCTTTGATTGTGAGATCAATGGCCGCGATTAACTTTGATAAATTTAAAACAAATTGTAAGGTTTTGGCCACTTGGAAGGTCAAACAAATCAATGATCAAGATTCAATTTTGGCGGTTGAAAGTTAAAGGAAATCGATGGTCCAAATTCACCTAGATTGTGCTCAAAATTCTCTATGTGTTGGATTTTATTGAAAGATTTCGCTGACGGTCAATGGTCAAATCGATAAGATTTGTGGAGGGTTTGAAGTTCACCAAGTTAAATTGCCAATGGCCGACAGTCGAATCAACAAGTTTGGCGAATAGTTTAGTTTGGACAAAAGAAGCCTCCGATCGTCGATGATCGATGGTAGGGGATTGATAGATTTTGGCCAAATTTTCTAAGTGTCAAATTTCACCAACAAAACTTGTCGATGGTCGATGGTTGGCGATCTACAGGGTTTGACAAAAGTTTCACATGTCCAGAGAGGATCATCTATCAGCAATGGTCGATGATCAAGTATTGGTATAATCCTACGAAGGTTTCATGCATCCAAAGGGGATCGTTGATCATTGATGGTCGACGATCGGGGATCAGTAGAATCTGACGGGAGTTTTCATTTGTCCAAGAGAACTCATCGATGATCAGCCATCGATGAATTTGGCGGAGTGTTTTAAGTCTTCCAAGAGAATTTATTGAATTGTCGATGAAGGAAAAAAGGATGATGAAATTAGCATCCATGTGTCATGCCATGTCATCCAAGTTGGCATCTTAGGATGGCGTGTCATGTCAGGTCAACATCTATGTGTCATGCCAGATCAACATAGTTGTCACATCAATAGAGTGGTGGTCGATCGTCAATGGTTGGGGTTAGGTAAAATTGTAACAAGAATGTTGCTAAAGGAACTCACCAATGGTCGATCACCGATGATTGGGGATCAATGATATTTGTGGGCAATATTTGGTTTCGCGAGGGGAAAATGGTCGATGGTCGATGATCGACAATCGGGCATTGGGAAGATTCATGAACAAGTTGGTTTGGTAGTGGGAATCATTGATCATCGATCACCTATGTATTCGGGTGAATGGATCAGATTACATGTGATTTGAGATCAATGGATACGATTTAAAGGGCTATTGCAGTAGTAAAACAATCGAATTTTTAAGAATTTTTCAGGATTTTGAAGGTCACAAACTTGCAGGTCGATTTTGAGGCCCAAAATGACGTTCTTAGGTAATAAAACCCACAATAACATAGTATACCAAGGTATACTATGTATTTTAATCTCAAATAAAATAACTCGGAGAGAGCTATCCAACAAGTTAAACGGTTCTCAAAATGAATCTTGTATGATAAAGTTGCAGCCAAAACAGTGAGGGTAATATTTTGGCACCAAATTTACTTCCAAAAGGCATAACTCCACGCTCAGAAGTCCGCCTGGGGCATAGGAGCAGTCGATCGAAAGCTTATGAGCCATAGAAGCTAGCTATGAAATCAAATTTTGGTTATGGGTACTTGAAAAATGTGATGGGAGTGAAATAAGACACATGTAGCATACAAAGATAAACTAGGTAAAACAGTGAAAAATTATTTGGACCATAACTTTCATCTCAGAGCTCATATTTGAGAAAACGAATAGTCGTTGGAAAGGTATTGAGGAGTAGAATACATATTTCAACCTAAAATTTTGATTTGGGCAATAAAAAGTTCCAAAATTTTAATAAAGATATTTTTGTAACAATAAAAAAAGTGGAAATTGCCACATAAATGTTGTAACTTCACTCAGAACTCATATTGAGGCATGAGTACAATCATCAGAGAGATGTTTAAGATATTAATGCATCTAAGGAATCATATTTTTTATTTGGTGCACCGTGTCCTGTTATATCATAACTTCTAGGTTGGGAAAATCCTGACCCAACCACAAAAAGCATGTGCTACAACTATGGGACAATACACCCAATGTCACCTCAATGTAGGTCCCGCACTTCAAGGGTGACTAGGTCACTCTAGGTAGGGGATCTCGTTGACCATAGGGGGATTGAGACTGAGATGGATAGAAATGGAAGTGAAACCCCTAGAGGTCAAGTCTAAGTGGAAAGAAAAGTGGGAAGAGATGCCTTGTAAGTCAAATGATTGTTGCCCCAAAGGTATAATGCTTCTCCGAATGATTGTACCTATCCGAGACACAAGAAAATACAACTTGCAATGACATATGTTAGTATGGATTAGAAATTTCAGATTTTTTTCCCTAATTTTCAGCAATACATGATAGTTTATATCAACAAGACATTCAAATCAGCATGTAAAGCATAAGATCAGTCCACAATATTATCAATGAGTATGGAAATCAAGTATGACTAAAAAATGACACTTTAAGAATGAATAAAGCAAGCTGTTATAACATGTATTTTATGAAAAATATTGCAGCCTTGTGGCTGTAGCATTCAATGGCATGCAGAAGCAAAATCAACCATGGAAAAGTGCCAAGAAGTGGCCCAAAAGGTGCACCCTAGTTAGTAGACTAGGTGAGTGAAGTTAGAGAGATAGTCTAGGGTTAGTTTAGGAGTTAAGAGAGTGTTAGTAGCTAGGGTTATGCAGTCCTAATGGTTGTAAGTTAAATTTTGTAACGACAATTAAATTAGTGGGAGAGAGGGGATGCCCTAGTAGGAGAAGACTCCTCTCAATGAGGCAAACAGACTTCAAGCAAGAAAGCTTTCAAAAGATCAAAATTTATGTTTCCCATGGCAATGATTTTATATATCCAATGAAAAAAATATATGACTAGTGCCTTTACTATTGGGTTATTGGATTCAAATGAAGAAAGAGCTATAGAAGCTATATCCTTGGGGGTGTAATCCCTTTTACTTCCCAAGGCAAGTTTCTCTAGCTAAGGTGTAAGCTAAGAGGGTGTATGCCCTTATACTTCTCTTAGCAAACCATTGTTTAATCAATAAGATGAATCAATAAAATGATGAAGACTATGGTGGGGGTGTAGTATCTTATACTTCCCACGTAATTCCTATCATAGCAATCATTGACTTGAAAAGAATGATAGCATAAGAGTAAAAGACCATACCAAAATCAAGAAAGATGTCAAGATAATCCACCATAAAAGCTAGAAAAAACTCATCCAAGGCTAGTGCCTCACTCCTCCATAAACCATTCATCAAGATAGCCATAAACAAGTGCACAAGAGACAAATAGAGCCAATTGTAGCGAAAATTTCAGACCAATACTTCTCAGAATGAGGGAGAGTTATGTTAAAATGAGATCTTATGATCTCTTATTTATACAAATGTCACCAAGGAGACTTGTCCACGAATTAAGCGGTAAATCACAAGATTAGGGGCCAACAACCCTAATATTTCCCCCTTAACAAAGTAATATTAAACAATTCATTTAAAATTTCACATTTTTGCACAAATAAAACCCTAATTACATGGACACCACTCCTTTAGGGGAAGTTTTGGTACTAGAAGAAGGTCGTTGGTGATGTAGGAGGGTAGTAAGGCTTTCCAAAGCCATGTGTCAAGAATATAAATGCATTCCTTCATGGTCAAATCCTCAAGAACCTCAAAAAATCCAAGTGCCAATGCATACCATCTCACCACCATGCCCTAGCCCCCCAAACATGACGCCAAGCTCAAAAAGAGGACGTTTTTCCACTCTTGGGAAAATCGTTTGAGCAGTGAGGGATGGGCTATATCGTACAAGTCATCACCGAGGCCTTCCAATTATGATCTTTCTCATCTAGCATGTAGGCCCTTGGCATCCAAACTGTGGGCTTGTAACCCCATGAAAGCCCAAGCTAGGATTGTTCTCCCAAAACTATCCACCAACTAGGTCCTCCAAGACAAATGAGCATGCCCTCCAACTATCTCAAGTCATAACATCATGATAAGTGAATCTAATCAATAAATAAGCCATCTAATCATGTGCATAAAAGATCACTATATCAAATAATTAACTGCTCAAAGACATTGTGTGACTTTTCAAGCTCAAATATGGGAGGGTTGACGAGGTGTCGTATTGGGTAGATCTTGCCTTAGGTCAAGGAGATTTTCCAAGAGATCCCTCTCTAAGCCATGTAAAGTGGATGAAGTGGTTGGGGTTAAGACTCAATGGGCACAAGGATCATGACATAAAAGGGGTCGTAGTGTCTCATTCATGGGTGCCTTTGTAGAGGGTGTGTGGTACCTTCGTCTGAAATGCACTTTTTCCAAGCCCATCAATTGCCTTTTATATTTATTTCTTTGTATTTTATTTCAATATAGCATTAGGAGAGGTTGAAGGTCACTACCCTAGCATGGTAACCAGATGATGGAAATGTCACCCACAAACACCTAGTGGAAATGAGAAGGTTGCTTTTGATGAGACCTCCTTTCTCCCATCCATGCAACTAAGAGCCATTGTCCTGGTTTGGTGACCATATGATGACAAATGTCATACCACTAGATATTCATGGACTTGATAGGTCGGCTCGTGATGAGACCTCCTATCCTTTAACTAACCTTTTAAGCATTATTTATTATATTGTGGGTCCCCTTTACTCAAAGATAAGTGTTTCAATGTTTTCTTGGGTGATCCATGGGTGAATCATTTGGAAGGTTTAAATAAGGCTTTTATCTTTTACCCAACATCAACCCCTTCTTCCCATAGAATGAGGGACAACCCCTTCTTGGGTCAATACACCCTAAAATCGCAAGATATGAGGAAATGGAGGGGAATAATGGTGGAAAGTGGTAAGTATGGTCTAGAAGGGTACGATAGCTCATTAAGGGAGTTCCTAGTAGCAAACCCATCCTTAAGGAAAACCACTTACTAGGGCAGAATGTCAACCATCAAGGTGAAGTGAGGAAAAAGGCATAATGTCCAAGCATATATCATTAAATCTAGAGCAATCTAAGATACAACATAATCAAATGGCTTAAATATTGAAATCATGCTCATCATAATATTGACTTGTACCTCATGGAGCAAGGCCCACTGCCTTCTAGAAGCTAGTTGGTGTGGTGGATGCCATCTGCAAACTTGTGACCATATGTGGTGGTGAGTGGGCTCCCATCTATGCAAAAGGGTATTGTTGGTCTTGTAATCTCTCAACACTCCATATCTGCAACCTGAGGGCATCGAGACATAATCTCCTTATTTATCCACAAAATGGGGATAACATCTGGCTCCTACTTAGGGACATGTTCTCATTGTAGAGTGCATGAGAACCGCAACATATTTCGGTAGACATGTGCCTGTAAGGAAACATCAAACTGTCAAGTGCAGGATAGCCTACTCATCCTTGTTCTCATATGATCATAATCAAAACCAATTAAGATAGAAAAAGAAAATTTTGACATTTTTTCAATAAATTCTAAACTAAGCATGAAATCAATATGCAAGTTGAGAAAAATGAAAATGAGATGCATCTAAACTAGTATGAGCAATCAAGATGCAAATGCAGGGAATCAAGATGACTTGCCTACTTATCTGGGGCACAGGACCTGAAGAAGTCATGTGACCTAGATGTGAGGTTGGAGAAGAGGCCCATCTACTAGTAGTGGCATCTTTCTCCCATATAATGATGTCAGATAGTACCCTTATTTGTCAGACTTCTTCCTGATGATGTAAGGGCCAAGCCAAGAATTGTTGTCTTCTTGGTCATATATGAGCTTTCCCTTTTTTTTGTCCCACATGAACACAATACTTCCTTCATTTAAATCGATGCAAGGTGTATTCTTATCGCGTGGAGGCTTTGTGTGGACTGTGTCTTTGGTGATTTCTTCATGTTTCTCATCTTCTTCTTGTATAATATGGATAGATCCCAACTCCTTCCCATGGTACTTTGCAATCTTCTTTTCATTTTTCCATGGGAGAAACATCTCTATGGAATCTTCCTGCATGAAGGGTAACTCAGATGGATCATACTCAATAAATTGGGGAAGCATATCATGGTAGTGTTCACTAACATAGTTGGGGCCCCTCAAATCCATCACATGTCTATCTTTCTTTTCCCTGTTATGTAAGATCTCATACGTGCCATCGCCCATGGGAATATATGCATGTGTAAGGTTCATGCAAAGGAAACCTCCAAGGGATGAGGACCAAGTCCTTGGTAAGAGCATCCCTCAGGCATCAAGAACATCGATCACTGATATGTCCATGAGAACGCTGATATGTGGAAAATCTATCAAAAATACCTCAACATCTTCACATACTCCCAATACCTCAACTCTTCTTGAATCAATACCACAAACATTTCCATAAGGTCGGGTTGTCTTCAAACCAAGTTGTTTCATTACCTTTAGTGATATGACATTTGTTGAGGCCCTTGAATCAAGCATGCAATTGTTCAAGCGGAGGCAATTCATTCCTAATGAAATATAGAAGGGAGGGTTCTTGTCTCTTGGTCGATCGAGATACATAGTATTTGAAATGATGGGAGGATCCTCCTTCTCGGTTGGCACCTATAATATCCTCAAAATTTCCCTTTTTACAGAAGGGATCTTACACATCTCTGTCACTCGGACCGTCATATTAAGTTTTACAAACATATTTGCAACATCTATATTCAACTGAATGTCATATGTAGGAGTCAACTCATGAAGCAAATCACATACCAACGGTGGAGGTGGTGGAGCCACCTTATCTGTTGATGGAAGAGGAGTATTATATTATGATGGAGGGGTTGATCTATTCATGAGTAACTTGTTCAACGTTGAGATTACAAATCATGAAGTTTATATCGTCGGGATAATCTTCATCTTCTTAGGGGCACTCATATTACCTATGGGATTCTTGTCATGGGAGACACCAAGTTTCTATATCAATTGTCCCAACATGTTTCAAAGTATCTGGGGCCCTTTCCTCTTGTTGAGGTATTGGTTTCCAACCGGTGGCATCTCTCTATTGTCTGGAAAACTAAGGTCTAGGAGCAGATTGATTTCTTTCCATTGTAGTCATACGGTTCATAAGTTGATTCTACACCTGAACAAACTAAGTATTCATTTGGTATATCTTCTCATTCATGAGGGAAATCATATCAATAATACTTTTGTTGGAAACCTTCGTCCTTGATTCTGTCTTATTACAAGGGTACTGAAAAGGTTATATTTTTGAATCAAGGATATTTCCTTCAATGTCGATACTGAACTCTTTAACCTCTATTAATGACATGGGATTTTTATCTTTAAGAATGTATAGGAACTATCCTTCAAAGGCATTCATGTAAAGGATATGAACTGATGATGATGTAGGATGGTAATCTGTTGGAATTTGATTGTACAACCTATCAAATCTGGAAATGAATTCCCTTTACCATTTCATTCTCCTTTTTCTTTATTTGATTGAACTAAGTCCCAAGTGTCCCACCATCTTCTTTTCTAGACCATCTGCTCTTGAATAAGGTAGAAAAATCATCATAGGACGTGATATGATTATCAAGGAGTCCTTTGAACCAATCAAGGGCTTCTTCATTCAATGATGAAGCAAATAGTCTCATGGCCACATCTTCATGATCAATACTAGCATTGTCCATATCCCGACCCATGACATAAATGTGGTCTTCGACAGTTATCACAATGTTTCTTGGGAACTTTGGCAACCACTTGTTGAATTTTGTTGGTGTCTTGTTAGGGTAACCTTGGATATTGGCCATGTTAAGGGGTTTGTAGAGGTCCCTTGCTTAAGGGTGAGCCATTGGAACAAGAGGAAGGGTATTATGGAAAATAGTTTTAGCAACAAGAGACTTGAGGGGAGGCCTTCTTTGGTAAATCTTAGAAGGCTTGAACCTCCCAGGGGAAAAGGTTTGGGGAAATAAGGAATATGGGAAGGTGGAGTCGCCATATGAGTTTCAAAATGAACTCATCAAGAAAGGTGGAAAGCGGACATTCCTCGGGTGGAGTCACCAGGTAAGCTAAGGGAAAGTCTTTGGGATAGCTTGCCAAAGTGTCATTAGGGTATGAAGAAGATTCAAAATCTTCCCCAAAAACGATGCAAAAATGTTATAGCACAAGTTGTAGGCTGGGAAAATCCCGACCAAACCATAAAAAGCATGTGCTACAACCATGGGACACTACACCCAATGTCACCTAGATGTAGGTCTCGCACTTCAAGGGTGACTAGGTCACTCTAGGGAGGCGATATCACTGACCCTAGGGGGATTGAGACTGAGATGGAGAGAAATGGAAGTGAATCCCCTAGAGGTCAAGTCTAAGTAGAAAGAAAAGTGGGAAGAGAGGCCTTGTAAGTCAAGTGATTGTTGCCCCAAAGGTATAATGCTTCTCTGGATGATTGTACCTGCCCTAGACACATGAAAATCCAACTTGCAATGATATATGTTATTATGGATTAGGAATTTAATATTTTTGTCCCTAATTTGCAGCAATAGATGATAGTTTATATCAACAAGTAAGACATTAAAATTAGCATGTAAAGCATAAGATCAATCCACAATATTATCAATGAGTATGGCAATCGAGTATGACTAAAATATGACACTTTAAGGTTGAATAAAGCAAGTTGTTATAACATGTATTTTCTGTAGAAAATTGCAGCCTTGTGGTTGTAGCATTCAATGGCATGCAACAACAAAATCAACCATGGAAAAGTTCCAAGAAGTGGCCCAAAAGGTGTGCCCTAGTTAGTAGACTAGGTGAGTGAAGTTAGAGAGATAGTCTAGGGTTAGTTTAGGAGTTAAGAGAGTGTTAGTAGATAGGGTTATGCAACCCTAATGGTTTTAGGTTAAATTTTGTAACAATAATTAAAGTTGTGGCAGAGAGGGGATGCCCTAGTAGGGGAAGACTCCTCTCAATGAGACAAACTGACTTCAAGCAAGAAACCTTTCAAAAGATCAAAATTTGTGTTTCCCAAGGCAATGATTTTATATCTCCAATGAAAAAAATATATTGCTAGTGCATTTACTATTGGGTTAATGGATTCAAATGAAAAAAGAGCTAGAGAAGCTACCTCCTTGGGGGTGTAATCCCTTTTACTTCCCAAGGAAAGTTTCTTCAGGTAGGGTTTAAGCTAAGAGGGTGTATGCTCTTATACTTCTCATAGCAAACCCTTGTTTAATCAATAAGATGAAGAAATAAAATGATGAAGACTATGGTGGGGGTGTATGCCCTTATAGTTCCCACCTATATCCTAGCATAACAACCCTTAACTTGAAAAGAATGATATCATAAGAGTAAAAGACCATACCAAAATCAAGAAAAATGACAAGATAATCCACCATAAAAGCTAGAAAAACATAATCCAATGCTAGAACCTCACTCCTCCATCAACCATTGATCAAGATAGCCATAAGCAAGTGCAAAAGAGACAAATAGAGCCAAGTGTAGTGAAAAGTTCAGACCAATAATTCTCACAATAAGGGAGAATTATGTTAGAATGAGATCTTATGATCTGTTATTTATACAAATGTCACCAAGGAGACTTCTCCACAAATTAAGGGGTAAATCACAAGATTAGGGGTCAACAACCCTAATCTTTCCCCCTTAACAAAATAATATTAAAAAATTAATTTAAAAATTAATTTTTTTGCACAAATAAAACCCTAATTACATGGGCGTCACCCCTTTAGGGAACGTTTTTGCACTGGGAGAAGGTCGTTGGTGATGTAGGAGGTTAGTAAGGCTTTTTAAAACCATGTGTCAAGAATCTAAATGCCTTCCTTCATGGTCAAGGCCTCAAGAACCTCAAAATGTCCAAGTTCCAATGCACACCATCTCACCACCATGCCCTAGCCCCCCAAACATGATGTCAAGCTCAAAAAGAGGATGATTTTCCCCTCCTGGGAAAATCGTTTCGCAAGTGAGGGCTGGTCTATGTCGTCCAAGTATTCATCGATGGATTCCAATTCTGATCTTTATTATTTGGCGTGCGGGCCCTTGGCATCCAACCTGTGGGCCTGTAGCCCCATGGAAGCCCAAGCTAGGCTTGTTCTCCCAAAATTGTCCACCAACTAGGTCCTCCAAAGACAAATGAGCATGCCCTCCAAGGATCTCAAGTCATAACATCATGATAAGTTAATCCAATCAATAAGTAAGACATCTAAGCATGTGCATCAAATATCACTATATCAAACAATTAACTGCTCAAAGACACTATGCGACTTGTCAAGCTCGAATATGGGAGGGTTGGCGAGGTGTCCTATTGGGTGGATCTTTCCCTAGGTCAAGGAGAGTTTCCAAGAGATCCCTCTCTAATCCATGTAAAGTGGATGAAGTGGTTGGGGTCAAGACTCAATGGGAATAGGGCTCATGATATATAAGGGGTCGTAGTGTCTCATTCATGGGTGCCTTTGTAGAGGGTGTGTGCTACCTTCGTCCACAATGCACTTTTTCCAAGCCTATCAATTGCCTTTTATCTTTCTTTCTTTGTATTTTCTTTCAATATAGCATAAGGAGAGGTGGAAGGTCACTACCCTCGCATGGTGACCAGATGATGGCAATGTCACCTACAAACACCTACTGGAAATGAGTAGGTTGTATCATGATGAGACCCCCTTTCTCCCAATCATTCAACTGAGAGCCATTTCCCTGGTTTGGTGACCAGATGATGACAAATGTCATACCACTAGATATTCATGGACGTGATAGGTAGGATCATGATGAGACCTCCTATCCTTCAACTAACCTTTTAAGCATTCTTTATTATATTGTGGGTCCCCTTTACTCAAAGATAAGTGTTTCATTGTTTTCTTAGGTGATCCATGGGCGAAGCATATGGAAAGTTTAAACAAGGCTTTTATCTTTTACTCAACATCAACCCCTTTGGGCATTCAACCCCTTATTCCCATAGAATGAGGGACTACCCCTTCTTGGGTCAATACACCCTAAAATCCCAAGAGATAAGGAAATGAAGGGTAATAATGGTGGAAAGTGGTAAATATGGTCCGGAACAGTACGATGTCTCATTAAGGGAGTTCCTAGTAGAAAACCCATCCCCAAGAAAAACCACTTACTAGGGCACAATGTCAACCACCAAGGTGAAGCAGGGAAAAATGCATAATGTCCAAGAATATATCATGAAATCTAGAGAAATCTAAGATACACCATAATCAAATGGCTTAAATATTGAAATGATGCTCACCATAATACTGACTTGTACCTCATGGAGCAAGGCCCACTGCCTTCCAGAAGCTAGCTAGTGTGGTGGATGCCATATGCAAACATGTGACCATCTTTGGTGGTGAGCGAGCTTCCCATATGTGAAAAAGGGTACTGCTGGTCATGTAGTCGCTCGACACTCCATATCTGCAACTTGAGGGACTCGAGACATAATCTCCTTACTTATCCACAAAATGGGGATAACATGTGCTTCATAAATTGGGGTAAAATATGACCTATAATATTAATTGACAAAATTTATATACTATGCATAATCTAACAAAAATGGTTGCTTGCACATGGTGCAGAATTAGAGGTATAATCAGATAAATTCAAGCCCATGATTGAATATCAAAGTAATAGAAACATGAAAGGGATTTCTAGAAAGAGGATAAGATTCCATGATTGATCATTGTGTGGGTATGTTCTAGATTAATTCTAGAGTCCATATGTTAGGGAAGTAGGTCAATCTTGTACAATTGGTTGAAGAATCAAAGAGTTGCAAAGGGAAGTGCAAGTTTACAGAAGAGGTGATGCAAGGATGAAAAAGTTCTAAGAAAGAGTAGAGGAATATTATTATTCAACATCTGTAGAGTTGGAATGGTTTACAAGGTAAATTTAATAGAGTTTCTCACAATAAAGCATGAAGTCAATAAGTGATAAATGTCATTGCATGCACATGGAGTTAAGAAGAACTCCATAGGCTTGAAGGTAGAAATATAGCGAAAGTTAAAAATCTTGTTGCAAGAGAAGGAGAAAGAATATCATGAGATGAGGGGTAATTCATGGCTTGATTAGTCATATTTATGTGAAAGCATGAGAATGCAGGAAGAAGGAATTGTTATATATGATCTAACAACTTTTGTCTAAAAGTATCGAATGAAAGAAAGTTGCCTCCATTATCAAAGGCATAGAAAAAGCAGGGTACAAGTGAAATGGAGGAGTGTAGCATTTCCATTTGGAGCATAGTAGTATTGAATGACCAAGCATCGCTTAACAATGAATCACTCAAGGAAGTGAAGAGAGGTATTTAAAATTGGACAAATCCATGGATGGAAAGGAGCACAAGATAGAGGACATAACAAAAAACATTTCAGAATGTTGAAATACCAATCAATGATAATGGTATTTCAAGAACGGTTTGGTCGAAGAAATGGGGAGTGGCTAATTAAATTGCAGTGTTAATATTCAGTTGGAATAGTGCATGTTACAGCACTATGGATATTGAGAATTGTAGCCAAAAGATGTTGGGATAGGATTCCTTGCATAAAAGAAGTAGTTGTGAGATGGAAACACTAGTGGATATAGTGGCTAAAAATGTGGAATGGCCAAGTGGGGCCTTGGTTAGTAGGTGTAGAACAGGGGCCAATGGTGCACAGTTGAGAAGAATGGTGGTGCACAAGGCAATAGGGTTCTACATAAATTCAAGGAAAACCATCTACAACAACAAATCTAAATAATTTATTAAATATGAAATGGATATGCATTGGAGTGCATGATAGAATCGATTCATGATGCATACAATAAAGATAGAATGCATGTGCATAAAATTGGCATGAAAGATCAAATGCTTGGTGCATACTGATGTGCGGTTGTGCATGTGGACATGTGTGAAAATGTTGGTGGCATGAGTATAGACTAAGAGTAGTATGCTAATATATATATACATATATATAATGATGCTATGACATTTGAATCAAACTAGTGATGGATTGTGTATCCAAGAAACATGATTATAACATGATGATATTGTTTCTTATGGTATCCATCACAAATGAGGATGGTTGGAATGTTGATCAAGAGGTATGCATTTGAGGTTGTTATGACATATAAATGTTGAAAGGAATTGAAGTAAGAATTCTCTCAATTGAATATCAATATTTGAATTGATGTAAAGGAAGGAGGTCTTGAGTATGCAAATATTATTTGTTTCTTAAATGCATTTATAGGAAATGTAATTGCATATTGTGTTATGTTGGTTATAAGATCATAACCAAGTTAAGTCAAGAGACATTACTCCCGTTGTAACAACAAATT
This sequence comes from Picea mariana, assembly GCA_032191745.1. NCBI lineage: Eukaryota > Viridiplantae > Streptophyta > Pinopsida > Pinales > Pinaceae > Picea > Picea mariana. The sequence continues at coordinate 117,577 of JASDQU010104251.1, forward strand.
CCATTAGAGATGGTCATGTGTGAGGTCATGATGAGATTGGATATGGAAAGGCTATATTGTCATCCAAGTTCATAATGGTTTTCCCTTATGTAACTGATGTTTGGATTGCAACCTTTTTGCCTACATTAAATAGCACTAAGGGATGATGTTCCTAGTGTAGTGTATGGGTCGAAGAGGAAGGAATCCAAAGGATCAGATGGGTTGTGGGGAAGAGTTTGGTTGATATATTGAGGCATGGGCCATACCTTCCAACTTACATGGTAGAATACATTACATGAGCATATGGTTTTCCAAGAGTTAATGGAAGGATGCATTGTGTGGATGTGGCCATGATTATTGGCACATTGGTTTTATTATTAGTAAAGTTTGATTGCATTATGAAAAACTAGGTATGTTGATAATTCATGTACAATGAATGATGGTTTCATTCTAGATAATATGATTAATAGTTGAATTCCATTTCTAATGGGAATAATGGCTGGAAATTATTTAATTGTTGGTCAATTACAATCCTGAGATCATTTCATGAATTGTTGAAAATGTGCATGAGTACTAACAATCTTGTTTGGTTGCAAGAAAACTAAGAAAATTGTAGGAAGAATGGTCTTGGATACGACAATGATGTAAGCCCATAAGGAAGACCAATATATACAACTGCAAGATCCAAACATAATGAGGCGAAATCTCTTGTGTGGGAAATTTGTTTTTCCCGTATAACCAGATTGAGAAATTAATAATTGAAAATTGTTATGATATGCCAACAATTTGTTTGTCTGCTTAAAAATCGAGAAAAATTGCAAGGGAAATGGTCTTGTATATGGCATGGATGTAAGTCCATAAGGAAGACGGATATATATTGCTACAAGAGTCGAACAACTATGAGAAGAAATCTCATGTTTGGGAAATTATGTTTTCCAATGTAAAACAAATTTTAAATTTATAATCATATGATGATGTCTCATATTGATTGTATGCATGTGATGCAGATGGGATGATTTCCATAGGTTGTAGATTGATAGTGGAAGTCTAGTAGCAAGTTAGCATTTGACTGCATGAGAACACCTTGACAAATTATAGATCACCTGAGGAACTATATATCAGTGAAAGGGATCCCTGAGCCTAGAGGTTGAGTGCAACAAGAAGAAGCAAGTTGTCATGCTTGTGAAAGAACCAGGTTGTAAGGCCTGAATAATGAACTCTAGTGTGAGTTGCACAGTCGAAGAAACAGGTTGTCAGGCCTAGAGAGTGAACTCTAGTGTGATTTGCGTTGTCAAAGAACCATATTTTCAGGCCTAAAGAGTGAACTCGTGCGTGAGTTGCACTATACCAACAAGGTTGTTGTTGGTTATTTTCTGGTAGTTCTTCCTAGCAGTGAATCCCTTGAGGTCCCATTATTGAGATTATCAATGACCTGTGCTAGAGAGAGACCCTGATAAAAGAATGGTGCAACATGATGGATTAATAATAGTGAAGGGGGCACATTCCTTAGGTCAACCCTGATAAATGGTACAATCCTAGGGTTGGGTAGGTCAAGAGGAAGATAGCTAGTGGAAATCAAGATAGTTGTAGAAGAATGCTATTGGCTTATGTATATGTTTCGGGATAGGGTACCTTTGTATCTATTTTTTGGTGCTGAAGTGCCTATGTATTTATGATTTTTGGGGGTCGGAGTGCCTATGTATTGTGATATTGAGTTTGGAGTTCATATGTAATTTTGACTAGGCTAGAATGCTTGTGTTATTTTGGGCCAGAGAACCTATGTGTCGATTAATGATTGGGGAGCTGGAATTGTAAAATGAAATTACACTTGTAGGGTGTTGTGCACTAAGGACAGTGCAAAAATAAAGGGGAGGGGAATGTAACATCCCCAGTTATAATCCCCATGAATTATAATTATTATTTTTTATATACTTTGGAATAGAGCCTGGGGAAACCCACCGGACACTTCCCCTCATTTCTAGGATGGTACCTGGGGTAAATCAAATTTTGTAGAAAGGCTAGGCTTTTTCGATAGTTTTCTCATTTAAGATCTCAACATATCACTTGCGGGAATTGAACCTAGGTGCGGGGGGGGAGAACACCCCAGGGCGGGGAAGGGGGGGAAACACCCCTCAACACAAACCACTCGAGCTAAACCTAATTGACCCTCATGAATTATAATGTAATTGTATAATGTGAATTAGGTTGATGTGTTGGGGTGAATATCCTATATTGATTTAATGTGGTTGAGGGACGAATTTCATATAATGAACATTGACATAATTAATAAAAGTAATAATTGTTGATTGTGATACGAAAGGGATGAAGAATGATGGGGGGATATGATTCCACAAGAAATAGGGGTCCAATGGGGGATTATTCATGGGTATTAATCCAACCCACGTTCCTGAAATTATTATCATTGTGTATAACCTTCTATTTGTTGATTGAGTGTATGAGAATCCAATCATTTAAACTCATGTAAGAGGGTGGGTTTGAGTGGTCACATGCCATATTTATTGGAGAGAATGGGCATGAGTACAATCATCTCGGGGAAGAGTGTAAGTCAAGTCAAGCAGGAAAACAAGAGAGAAAATTTGTATGGTCAAGGGGGAAGTTCTTGGGACAATCATGTTAATGGATGGAGAACATTTTTTACATGCATATTTGGGCAGCAAAGGGAGAGCATAGGGTTAGGAAGAATACCAACCATGGTATACTTGAAGGAAACCATTATTTGGTTATGTTTTGGTGTTATGAAAGAGGCCTGCATGCCTGTGAAATGGGTTGTAAGTCTGTGGTGCGAATTCTTGCCGATGAAATATATCAAGAGCCTTATGAAGGCTATTGTGAGAACTCTTGAAGCAACTGAAAGTTATTGGATCCTAGTTGAGGAACTCTTGGCCAACCAAGTGCACTAGGGACCCTGATAAATAAATGATACAGCATGAGGGACTATGAGCAATGAAGGGGGTACATTCCTTGGATAGTGCAGGTTGTGGGGAAGAGAAATGTAGAGGATTTCAACTGTTATGGGAGTAGAACTTGGTTTTGGGGCTACTATGTGTGGAGAGTGGACAAACAGTGGGTTAGATATCTTTGTGGACTCATAGCCTCAGCTCGTGGGTGGCCTGTCGTTGAGAGAAAAATGAACAAAAATGCCTATGGCGGGGAAGTTCATCCTTCGTTTGCAACCAGTTGGTTAATCATTAACATATACGTGTTTATGTTCTGTTCATATGTTAATTCCAATGTGTAAATGGTTTATATGAATGTTGTGTGTTGTTGTTTGCTTGAACATTTGCACTCATGCTTAATATATGTTGTTAGACACATTTATAACTATAGCATCAATTGAATGGTTAAATGTGTGTTTGATTTGTAGTTGGTAAGCTAAAATAATTTAATTAAGTAAAAAATCTGAATTTTAATGTGTATTCCACATGTAATGACGCTTAGTTGGATGTTGGGTATGTTACAGAAGGAGTGGTTATCTACAACAATATCTCTAGAGAAATTAGATTTTTTGAAAGGAAGATAGATACACGATGTTGTAGGGGCTACACAAGAAGGTCTCCATAGTATTAAAATGAAGAAGTAGAGTGGAATGGTAGCGAAGTTGGACCTCTTCAAGGCATACGATCATGTCAGTTCGTTATATTTGAGGATGCTTCTTATTCACATTGGATTTTCTCTCAACATGGTCAATTGGATAACAACTTGAGTCTCTTATTGTTCCGGTGAATGGACAAGTTCTTCTTTTTTTATCCCAAGCAAGGGTTTACATCAGGGCATAAAGCTTAAGTTGAGCTTTGTTGGAAGAAAGGAGAACTAGTAAGCTAAGAAGCATCAAGGTGGGAACATAGTTTCTTTTGACCCATTTATTATTTGTTGATGATGTATTGTTGTTGAAAAGTGGTTCTTTGTTTGAGGGATGATCTCTATAGGAGATACTAGATTTGTTTACAAAATCCACGGGGGTGTTGATAAATGCGTGGAATTATGTTTTATGTTTCAATGAAGTGGAGGATAGGATCAAAGTTGAACTGTTATATACCTTTCAATTTCAAGATTATGATTTCGGTGAGGGGATAATGGTTTCAAGAAAATTCTCCATGGATAAAGATGTTGTTCATAGATAAGGGGATAAAGTGCATGGATCTTGATAGAATGGCAAAGTAAACCCCCTCGCATGGAGGGGGGGAGGGTATGGAAAGATGGGGGAAGAAAATGAGATGAGGTGAGAGAGAATGGATCTAGAAGAGCATATAAGAAGAAGAGTAGAGATAAGGATGCAAGTTGAGTAGAGAAACAAAGAAACTAAAGTAAGGGGTGACGTACAAGTAGTAAGGTCGAATATGGAGAGAAAAAAAACTATGCCAGAAGGGTGTGCAAGAGAAATATTTGTGCCAGAGAGAAGCATAGAAGAAGAGAGGTCATCAAAGAGATGTGGTGTTGGGAATGAGGAATCAAGAAAGGATACCCAAAGTAGTGGGAGTAGGATCAAATAAAACGAGGTTAGATCCCCTTGGCTAGTAATAGATGCAGTCACATAAGAGGAATATGGAACGTAGAGCATTAGTTCCGACACAATAAAAGATAGTGATGGAGCCTTCCAAGAAGGAGCGGAGACCTTGGTGATTATGAGAAGGATTGCATGTCTAGTGATAGGGAGCTCTTTTGGATCCATCACCGAAGAATATGAAAGAGTATGGAGGAACCCCCTCTTTGGACCACCCCTTTACGCATTTGTCATTAAGAAGAAAGAGCTAAAGAAAGTGCAGAGGTGCGAGAAGTAGAAGAAGAAAGCATAGAAGAAAGGAAAGGAGAAGATACAAGTGGAGTAGAATCCTAATTCAATGACACTTTGAAAGAAATATTATCAGTACCAACAACAAGAAGTAGTAGTTAGTCAAGAAAACATAGTTCTAGATCGAGTATGGTGAACTAGGATTCAACCCTTAGGCTTCCCTCATTTCATGGGATGAGAAGAGACGATGCAGAACAACATTGGTTCATGTGTGAAGCTATATGGTCTTGTTGATACTGAGAGGGGGGTGAATCAGTATCAAGTACAATTTAAAACATTTTTCAACTTATACTTAAACCATTCAATTATATCCAATGATCAATGAACAATAGTATAAGAGTTACACCAATACACCACAATATACCATGCACAATATATGAGAAATAATCAATACTTTTTGTTCAAGGGAAGTAATGACTTCCAAAGGTAGCTATAGCTTCCAAAATGTAAAGGGAGGGATAAACCTCCAATAGGAAGATACAATCCTCCAATATCAAGAGAGATCTGAACTCTCTATCCTTGCCCCTTCCTTCCACCCAAGAATATATGAGAGATAATGAAACTTTATTCAATTCTGGTCTGTTCAGAAGACCCGACTTGTACA
>JASDQU010104251.1:157401-184907 GCA_032191745.1 Picea mariana
TCAATAAATTCTAAACTAAGCATGAAATCAATATGCAAGTAGAGCAAAATGAAAATGATATGCATCTAAACTAGTATGAGAAATCAAGATGCAAATGCAGGGAATCAAGATGACTTACCTACTTACCTGGGGCATAAGCCCTGAAGAAGTCATGTGACCTGGATGTGAGGTTGGAGAAGAGACCCATCTACTAGTGGTGGCATATTGCTCCCATATAATGATGTCATATAGTACCCTTCTTTGTCAGAATTCTTCTTGTTGATGTAAGGGCCAAGCCAAGAATTGTTGTGTTCTTGGTCATATCTGGGCTTTCCCTTTTTTTTTGTCCCACACGAACACAATGCTTCCTTCATTTAAATCAATGCAAGGTGTATTCTTATCACATGGAGGCTCTATGTGGACTGTGTCTTCGGTGATTTCTACATGTTTCTCATCTTCTTCTTGTATAATATGGATAGATCCCAACTCCTTCCCATGGTAATTTGCAATCTTCTTTTCATCTGTCCATCGGAGAAACATCTCTATGGAATCTTCCTACATGAATGGTTACTTGGATGGATCATACTCAATAAATTGGGGAAGCATATCATCATAGTGTTCACTATCATAGTTGGGGCCCCTCAAATCCATCACATGTCTATCTTTCTTTTCCTTGTTATGTAAGATCTCATACGTGCCATCACCCATGGGAATATATGCATGTGTAAGTTTCATACAAAGGAAACCTCCAAGGGATGAGGACCAAGTCCTTGATAAGAGCATCCCCCAGGCATTAGGAACATCAATCATTGATATGTCCATGAGAACGTTGATATGTGGAAAATCTATCAAAAATACCTCAACATCTTCACATACTCCCAAGACCTCAAATCTTCTTGAATCAATACCAAAAACATTTCCATAAGGTCAGGTTGTCTTCAAACCAATTTGTTTCATTACCTTTAGTGATATGACATTTGTTGAGGCCCTTGAATCAAGTATGCAATTGTTCAAGTGGAGGCCATTCATGCCTAATGAAATATAGAAGGGAGGGTTCTTGTCGCTTGGTCGATCGAGATACATAGTATTCAAAATGATGGGAGGATCCTCCTTCTCAGTTGGCACCTATAATATCCTCAAAATTTCCCTTTTTACAGAAGGTATCTTACACATCTATGTCACTAGGACCGTCATATTCAGTTTTCCAAACATATTTGCAACATCTATATTCAACTGAATGTCATATGTAGGATTTGGCTCATGAATCAACTCACATACCAGCAGTGGAGGTGGTGGAGCCACCTTATCTGCCGATGGAAGAGGAGTATTAGGCTATGATGGAGGGGTTGATCTATTCTTGAGTAACTTGTTCATCGTTGAGATTACAAATCATGAAGTTTATATCGTCGGGATAATCTTCGTCTTCTCGGGGGCACTCATCTTCCCTGTGGAATTCTTAGCATGGGAGACACCAAGTTTCTATATCAATTGTCCCAACATGTTTCAAAGTATCTGGGGCCTTTGCCTCTTGTTGAGGTCTTGGTTTCCAACTAGTGGAATCTCTCTATTGTCTGGAAAACTAAGGTCTAGGAGTAGATTGATTTCTTTCCAGTGTAGTCATACGGTTCATAAGTTGATTCTGCACATGAACAAACTAAGTATTCATTTGGTCTATCTTCTCATTCAGGAGGTAAATCATATCAAGAATATTGTTGTTGGAAACCTTTGTCCTTGATTATGTCTTATTACGAGGGTACTGAAAAGGTTATATTTTTGAATCAAGGAGATTTTCTTCAATGTCGATACTGAACTCTTTAGCCTCTACCAATGACATGGGATTTTTGTCTTTAAGAATGTATAGGGACTTCCCTTAAAAGGAATTCATGTAAAGCAGACGAACCGATGGTGATGTAGGATGGTAATCTGTTGGAATTTGATTGTACAACCTGTCAAATATGGAAATGAATTACCTGACCATTTCATTCTCTGTTTTCTTTATTTGATTGAACTAAGTCCCAAGTGTCCCACCATCTACTTTTCTAGACCATATGCTCTTGAATAAGGTAGAAACGACATCAGAGGACATGATATGATTATCAATGAGTCCTTTGAACCAATCAAGGGCTTCTTCATTCAATGATGAAGCAAATAGTCTCGTGGCCACATCTTCATGATCAATATCAGCATTGTCCATATCTTGGCCCATGACATAAATGTGGTCCTCAACAGTTATCACATTGTTTCCTGGGAACTTTGGCAACCACTTGTTGAATTTTGTTGGTGTCTTGTTAGGGTAACCTTGGATATTAGCCATGTTAAGGGGTTTGTAGAGGTCCCTTGCCTAAGGGCGAGCCATTGGAACAAGAGGAAGGGTATTATGGAAAAGATTTTTAGCAACGAGAGACTTGAGGGGATGCCTTCTTTGGTAAACCTTAGAAGGCTTGAACCTCCCAGGGGAAAAGGTTTGGGAAAAGAAGGAATTTGGGAAGGTGGATTCGCCAGATGATTTTCAAAATTAACTCATCAAGAAAGGTGGAAAGGGAATATTCCTCGCGTGGAGTCACCAGGTAAGCTAAGGGAAAGTCTTTGGGATAGATTTCCAAAGTGTTGTTAGGGTACGAAGAAGATTCAAAGTCTTTCACAAAAATGACACAAAAATGTTATAGCACAAGTTGTAGGCCAGGAAAATCCCAACCCAACCATAAAAATCATGCGCTACAACTATGGGACACTACACCCAATGTCACCTCGATGTAGGTCCCACACTTCAAGGGTGACTAGCTCACTCTAGGGAGGCAATATCGGTGACCCTAGGGGGGTTGATACTGAGATGGAGAGAAATGGAAGTGAAGCCCCTAGAGGTCAAGTCTAAGTGGAAAGAAAAGTGGGAAGAGACGCCTTGTAAGTCAATTGATTGTTGCCCCAAAGGTATATTGCTTCTCCAGATGATTGTACCTGCCCGAGACACAAGAAAATCCAACTTGCAATGATATATGTTATTATCGATTAGGAATTTAAGATTTTTGTCCCTAATTTGCAGCAATAGATGACAGTTTATATCAACAAGTAAGACATTAAAATTAGCATGTAAAGCATAATATTAGTCAACAATATTATCAATGAGTATGTCAATCGAGTATGACTAAAAAATGACACTTTAAGGTTGAATAAAGGAAGTTTTTATAACATATATTTTCTGTAGAAAATTGCAGGCTCGTGGTTGTAGCATTCAATGGCATGCAACAGCAAAATCAACCATGGAAAAGTTCCAAGAAGTGGCCCAAAAGGTGCGCCCTAGTTAGTAGACTAGGTGAATGAAGTTAGAGAGATAGTCTAGGGTTAGTTTAGGAGCTAAGAGAGTGTTAGTAGCTAGGGTTATGCAGCCCTAGTGGTTGTAGGTTAAAGTTTTTAACAATAATTAAAGTTGTGGGAGAGAGGGGACGCCCTAGTAGGGGAAGACTCCTCTCAATGAGACAAACTGACTTCAAGCAAGAAACATTTCAAAAGATCAAAATTTGTGTTTCCCAAGGCAATGATTTTACATCTCCAACGAAAAAAATATATTGTTGGTGCATTTACTATTGGGTTAATGGAGTCAAATGAAGAAATATCTAGAGAAGCTACCTCCTTGGGGGTGTAAGCCCTTTTACTTCCCAAGGAAAGTTTCTCCAGGTAGGGTTTAAGCTAAGAGGGTGTATGCCCTTATAATTCTCATAGAAAACCCTTGTTTAATCAATAAGATGAAGAAATAAAAAGATGAAGACTATGGTGGGGGTGTATTCCCTTATACTTCCCACCTATCTCCTAGCATAACAATCCTTAACTTGAAAATAATGATAGCATAAGAGTAAAAGACCATACCAAAATCAAGAAAAATGACAAGATAATCCACCATAAAAGCTAGAAAAAAATCATCCAAGGCTAGCGCCTCACTCCTATATCAACCATTCATCAAGATAGCCATAAGTAAGTGCACAAGAGACAAATAGAGCCAAGTGTAGTGAAAAGTTTAGACCAATAATTCTCACAATGAGGGAGAGTTATGTTAAAATGAGATCTTATGATCTCTTATTTATACAAATGTCACCAAGGAGGCTTCTCCACAAATTAAGGGGTAAATCACAAGATTAGGGGTCAACGTCCTTAATCTTGCCCCCTTAACAAATTAATAGTAAACAATTCATTTAAAATTTCAGTTTTTTGCACAAATAAAACCCTAATTACATGGACGTCACCCCTTTAGGGAATGTTTCTGCACTAGGAAAAGGTCGTTGGTGATGTAGGAGGGTAGTAAGGCTTTCCAAAACCATGTGTCAAGCATAGAAATGCCTCCCTTCATGTTCAAGGCCTCAAGAACCTCAAAACTTCCAAGTGTTAATGCACACCATCTCATTACCATGCCCTAGCCCCCCAAACATGATGTCAAGCTCAAAACGAGGATGTTTTTCCTCTCCTGGGAAAATCGTTTCACAAGTGAGGGCTGGGCTATGTCATCCAAGTCATCATCGATGGATTCCAAGTATGATATTTATTATCTAGCATGTGGTCCCTTGGCATCCAACCTGTGGGATTAGTCCCATGGAAGCCCAAGCTAGGCTTGTTCTCCCAAAATTGTCCACCAACTAGGTCCTCCAAAGACAAATGAACACGCCCTCCAAGGATCTCAATTCATAACATCATGATAATTTAATCCAATCAATAAGTAATCCATCTAAGCATGTGCATCAAATATCACTATATCAAACAATTAACCGCTCAAAGACACTATGCGACTTGTCAAGCTCAAATATGGGAGGGTTGACGAGGTGTCCTATTGGGTAGATCTTGCCCTACGTCAAGGAGATTTTCCAAGAGATCCCTCTCTAATCCACATAAAGTGGATGAAGTGGTTGGGGTAAAGACTAAATGGGAACAAGGCTCATGATATACAAGGGGTCGTAGTGTCTCATTCATGGGTGCCTTTATAGAGGGTGTGTGGTACCTTCATCCGCAATGCACTTTTTCCAAGCCCATCAATTTCCTTTTATCTTTATTTCATTGTATTTTCTTTCAATATAGCATAAGGATAGGTTAAAGGTCACTACCCTCGCATGGTGACTATATGATGGCAATGTCACCCACAAACACCTACTGGAAATTAGAAGGTTGGCTCATGATGAGACCCCCTTTCTCCCAATCATGCAACTAAGAGCCATTGCCCTAGTTTGGTGACAAAATGATGACAACTATCATACCATTAGATATTCATGGATGGGATAGGTCGTCTCGTGATGAGACCTCCTATCCTTCAACTAACCTTTTAAGAATTCTTTATTATATTATGGGTCCCCTTTACTCAAAGATAAGTGTTTCATTGTTTTCTTGGGTGATCCCTGGGCGAAGCATATGGAAGGTTTAAACAAGGATTTTATATTTTACCCAACATCAACCCCTCTGGGCATTCAACCCCTTCTTCCCATAGAATGACGGACTACCCCTTCTTGGGCCAATACACCCTAAAATCCCAAGAGATAAGGAAATGAAGGGGAATAATGGTGGAAAGTGGTAAATATGGTCTGGAATGGTACGATGTCTCATTAAGGGAGTTCCTAGTAGAAAACCCATCCCCAAGAAAAACCACTTACCAGGGCACAATGTCAACCACCAAGGTGAAGCAGGGAAAAATGCATAATGTCCAAGCATATATCATGAAATCTAGATCAATCTAATATACACCATAATCAAATGGCTTAAATATTGAAAATATGCTCACAATAATACTGACTTGTACCTCATGGAGCAAGGCCCACTGCCTTCTGGAAGCTAGCTAGTGTGGTGGATGCCATATGCAAACATGTGACCATCTTTGGTGGTGAGCGGACTTCCCATATGTGAAAAAGGGTATTGTTGGTCATGTAGTCTCTCAACACTCCATATTTGCAACTTGAGGGACTCGAGATATAATCTCCTTAGTTATCCACAAAATGGGGATAACATGTTCTTCATAAATTGGGGTAAAATATGACCTATAATATTAATTGAAAAAATTTATATACTATGCATAATCTAACAAAAATGGTCGCTTGCACATGGTGAAAAATTAGAGGTATAATCAGATAAATTCAAGCCTATGATTGAATATCATAGTAATGGAAACATGAAAGGGATTTCTAGAAAGAGGATAAAATTCCATGATTGATCATTGTGTGGGTATGTTCTAGATTAATTCTAGAGTCCATATGTTAGGGAAGCAGGTCAATCTTGTACAATTGGTTGAAGCATCAAAGAGTTGCAAAGGGAAGTGCAAGTTTACAGAAGAGGTGATGCAGGGATGAAAAAGTTCTAAGAAAAAGTAGAGGAATATTAGTATTCAGCATCTATAGAGCTAGAATGGTTTACAAGGTAAATTTAATAGAGCTTCTCACAATAAAGCATGAAGTCAATAAGTGATAAATGTCATTGCATGCACATGGAGTTAAGAAGAATTCCATAGGCTTGAAGGTAGAAATATAGTGAAGGTTAAAAATCTTGCTACAAGAGAAGGAGAAAGAATATCATGAGATGAGGTGTAATTCATGGCTTGATTAGTCATATTTATGTGAAAGCATGAAAATGCACGAAGAAGGAATTGTTAGATATGATATAACAACTTTTGTCTAAAAGTATCGAATGAAAGAAAGTTTATTCCATTATCAAAGTGCATAGAAAAAGTAGGGTACAAGTGCAATGGAGGAGTGTAGCATTTCCATTTGAAGCATAGTAGTATTGAATGGCCAAGCAGTGGTTCACAATGAATCACTCAAGGAAGTGAAGAGAGGTATTTAAAATTGGACAAATCCATGGATGGCAAGGAGCATAAGACAGAGGACATAACAAAAAACATTTTAGAATGTTGAAATACCAATCAATGATAATGGTATTTCAAGACCGGTTTGGTCGAATAAATGGGGAGTGGCTAATTAAATTGCAGTGTTAATATTCAGTTGGAATAGTGCATGTTACAACACTATGGATATTGAGAATTGTAGCCAAAATATGTTGGGATAGGATTCCTTGCATAAAAGAAGTAGTTGTGAGATGGAAACACTAGTGGATATAGTGGCTGGAAATGTGGAATAGCCAAGTGGGGCCTTGGCTAGTAGGTGTAGAACAGGGGCCAATGGTGCACAGTTGAGAAAAATGGCGGTGCATGAGGCAATAGGGTTATACGTAAATTCAAGGGAAACCATCTACAACAACAAAGCTAAATAATTTATTAAATATGAAATGGATATGCATTAGAGTGCATGATAGAATCAATTCATGATGCATACAATAAAGATAGAATGCATGTGCATAAAATTGGCATGAAAGATCAAATGCTTGGTGCATACTGATGTGTGGTTGTGCATGTGGACATGTATGAAAATGTTGGTGACATGAGTATAGACTAAGATTAGTATGCTAATATATATATATATATATATATATATATATATATATATATATATATATAATGATGCTATGACATCTGAATAAAACTAATGATGGATTGTGTATCCAAGAAACATGATTATAACATGATGATATCGTTTCTAATGGTATCCATCACAAACAAGGATGGTGGGAATGTTGATCAAGAGGTTTGCATTTGAGGTTGTTATGACATATAAATGTTGAAAGGAATTGAAGTAAGAATCCTCTTAATCGAACATCAATATTTGAATTGATGCAAAGGCAGGAAGTCTTGAGTATGCAAATATTATTTGTTGCTTAAATTCATTTATAGGAAATGTAATTGCATATTGTGTTATGTTGGTTATAAGATTGTAACCAAGTTAAGTCAAGAGACATTACTCCCATTGTAACAATGAATGCCATTAGAGATGGGCATGTGTGAGGCCATGATGAGATTGGATATGGAAAGGCTATAGTTCCATCCAAGTGCATAATGGTTTTCCCTTATGTAACGGATGTTTGGACTACAACCTTTTTGCCTACATTAAATAGCACTAAGGGATGATGTTCCTAGTGTAGTGTATGGGTCGAAGAGGAAGGAATCCAAAGGATCAGATGGGTTGTGGGGAAGATTTTGGATGATATATTGAGGTATGGGCCATACCTTCCAACTCACATGGTGGAATACATGACATGAGAATATGGTTGTCCAAGAGTTAATGGAAGGATGCATTGTGTGGATGTGGCACATTGGTTTTATTATTAGTAAAGTTTGATTGCATTATGAAAAACTTGGTATGTTGATAATGAATGTATAATGAATGATGGTTTCATTCTAGATAATATGATTAATGGTTGAATTCCATTTCTAATGGGAATAATGGCTAGAAATGATTGAATTGTTGGTCAATTACAATTCTAAGATCATTTCATGAATTGTTGAAAATGTGCATGAGTACTAACAATCTTGTTTGGTTGCAAGAAAATTGAGAAAATTGTAGGAACAATGGTCTTGGATATAAAAATGATGTAAGCCCATAAGGAAGACCAATATATACAACTGCAAGAGCCAAACATAATGAGGCGAAATCTCGTGTGTGGGAAATTTGTTTTTCCCGTATAACCAGATTGAGAAATTAATAATTGAAAATTGTTATGATATGCCAACAATTTGTTTGTCTGCTTAAAAATTGAGAAAAATTGCAGGGGAAATGGTCTTGGATATGGCATGGATGTAAGTCCATAAGGAAGACGGATATATATTGCTACAAGAGTCGAACAACTATGAGAAGAAAACTCATGTTTGGGAAATTATGTTTTCCAATGTAAAACTGATTTGAAATTTATAATCATTTGATGATGTCTCACATTGACTGTATGCATGTGATGCAGATGGGATGATTTCCATAGGTTGTAGATTATTGTGGAAGTCTAGTATCAATTTGGCATTTGACTACATGAGAACACCTTAACAAATGATAGATCACGTGAGGAACTATATATTAGTGAATGGGATGCCTAAGCCTAGAGGGTGAGTGCAACAACAAGAAGCAAGTTGTCATGCTTGCGAAAGAACCAGGTTGTAAGGCCTAAATAATGAACTCTAGTGTGAGTTGCACAGTCGAAGAACCAGGTTGTCAGTCCTAGAGAGTGAACTCTAGTGTGAGTTGCATTGTCAAAGAACCATGTTTTCAGGCCTGAAGAGTGAACTCGTGTGTGAGTTGCACTATAGCAGCAAGGTTGTTGTTGGTTATTTCCTGGTAGTTCTTCCTAGCAGCAAATCCCTTGAGGTCCCAGTAGTGAGATTCCCAATGACCTGTGCTACAGAGAGACCCTGATAAAAGAATGGTGCAACATGATGGATTAATAACAGTGAATGATAAAAGAATGGGGCACATTCCTTAGGTCAACCCTAATAAATGGTACAATCCTTGGGTTGGGTAGGTCAAGAGGAAGATATTTGGTGGAAATTGAGATAGTTGTAGAAGATTGCTAGTGGCTTATGTATATGTTTCGGGATAGGGTGCCTTTGTATCTATGTTTTGGGGCCAAAGTGCCTATATATTTATGATTTTGGGGGATCAGAGTGCATATGTATTGTGATATTGAGGTTGGAGTGCATATGTAATTTTGACTAGGCTAGAATGCGTGTGTGATTTTGGGCTAGAGAACCTATGTGTCGATTAATGATTGGGGAGCCAGAATTGTAAAATGAAATTACACTTGTAGGGTGTTGTGCACTGAGGACAGTGAAAAAATAAAGGGGAGGGGAATGTAACAACCTCAGTTATAATCCCCGTAAATTATAATATATATATATACTTTGGAATAGAGCCTGGGGAAACCCACCGGGCACTTCCCCTCATTTCTAGGATGGTACCCGGGGTAAATCATATTTTGTAGAAAGCCTCGGCTTTTTCAATAGGTTTCTCATTTAAGAGCTCAACATATCACTTGAGGGAATTGAACCTAGGTGCGAGGGGGGGGGAGAACACCCAAGGGCGAGGAAGGGGGGGAAACACCCCTCAACACAAACCACTCGGGCTAAACCTAACTGACCCTCATGAATTATAATGTAATTGTATAATGTGAATTCAGTTGATGTGTTGGGGTGAAGAGCCCATATTGATTTAATGTGACCGAGGGACAAATTTCATATAATGAACATTGACATAATTAATCAAAGTAATAATTGTTGGTTGTGATATGAAAGGGATGAAGAATGATGGGGGGCTATGATTCCACAAGAAAGAGGGGTCCAAAGGGGGATTGTTCATGGGTATTAATCAAACCCACATTCCTAAAATTATTATCATTGTGTATAACCTTCTATTTGTTTATTGAGTGTATGAGAATCCAATCATTTAAACTCATGTAAGAGGGTGGGTTTGAGTGATCGCATGCCATATTTATTGGAGAGAATGGGCATGAGTACAATCATCTCGGGGAAGAGTGTAAGTCAAGTCAAGCAAGCAAACAAGAGAGAAATTTTTTATGGCCAAGGGGGAAGTTTTTGGGACAGTCATGTTATTGGATGGAGAACATTTTTTACATGCATATTTGGGCAGCAAAGGGAGAGCATAGAGCTAGGAAGAATACCAGCCATGGTATACTTGAAGGAAACCATTGTTTGGCTATGTTTTGGTGTTATGAAAGAGGCATGTGTGCCTATGAAATGGGTTGTAATCCTGTAGTGTGAATTCTTGTTGGTGAAATATATCAATAGCCTTATGAAGGCTATTGTGAGAACTCTTGAAGCAATTGAAAGTTCTTGGATCCTAGTTAAGGAATTATTTTCCAACCAAGTGCACTAGGGACCCCGATAAACAAATGATACAACATGAGGGACTGTGAGCAATGAAGGGGGTACATTCCTTGGGTAGTGCAGGTTCTGGGGAAGAGAAAGCTAGAGGATTTGAACTGTTGTGGGAGTAGAACTTGGGTTCTAGGGTTATTATGTGTGGAGACCATACAAACAGTGAGTCAGATCTCCTTGCGGACTCATAGCCTCAACTCATGGGTGGCCTGCCATTGAGAGAAAAATGAAAAACAATGCCTATGGCAGGTAGGTTCATCCTTCGTTTGAAACCAGTTGCTTAATCATTAACATATAAGTGTTTATGTTCTGTTCATATGTTAATTCCACTGTGTAAACGGTTTATATGAATGTTGTGTGTTGTTGTTTGCTTGAACATTTGCATTCATGCTTAATATATGTTGTTAGACACATTTATAACTATAGTATCAATTGAATGGTTAAATGTGTGCTTGATTTTTAGTTGGTAAGATAAAATAATTTAATTAAGTAGAAAATCTGAATTTTAATGTGTATTCCACACGTAATGTTGCTCAGTTGGATGTTGGGTATGCTACAGAAGGAGTGGTTATCTACAAAAATATCTCTAGAGCAATTAGATTTTTTGAAAGGAAGACAGATACACGATGTTGTAGGGGCTACACAAGAAGGTCTCCATAGTATTAAAATGAAGAAGTAGAGTGGAATGGTAGCAAAGTTGGACCTCTTCAAGGCATATGATCATGTCAGTTCATTATATTTGAGGATGCTTCTTATCCACATTGGATTTTCTCTCAACATGGTCAATTGGACAATGACTTGAGTCTCTTGTTGTTCTGGTGAATGGAAAAATTCTTCCTTTTTTGGCCCAAGTAGGGATTTACATCAGGGCATAAAGCTTAAGTTGAGCTTTGTTGGAAGCAAGGAGAACTGGTAAGCTAAGAAGCATCAAGGTGGGAACATAGTTTATTTTGACCCATTTATTATTTGTTGATGATGTATTGTTGTTGACAAGTGGTTCTTTGTTTGAGGGATGAGCTCTATAGGAGATATTAGGTTTGTTCACAAAAGCCACGGGGATGTTGATAAACGTGAGGAATAATGTTTTATGTTTCAATGAAGTGGAGAATAGGATCAAAGTTGAACTGTTATATACCTTTCAATTTCAAGATTATGATTTCGGTGAGGGGATAATGGTTTCAAGAAAATTCTCCATGGATAAAGATGTTGTTCATAGATAAGGGGATAATGTGCATGGATCCTGATAGAATGGAAAAGTCAACCCCCTCGCACGGAGGGGGGGAGGGGATGGAAAGATGGGGGAAGAAAATGAGATGAGGTGAGAGAGAATGGATCTAGAAGAGCATAGAAGAAGAAGAGTCGAGCTAAGGAGGCAAGTCGAGTAGAGAAACAAAGAAACTAAAGTAAGGGGTGACGTACAAGTAGTAAGGTCAAATATGGAGAGAAAAAAAACTATGTCGGAAGTGTGTGCAAGAGAAATATTTTTGCCAGAGAGAAGCATAGAAGAAGAGAGGTCATTGAAGAGACACGGCATTGGGAATGAGGAATCAAGAGAGGATACCCAAAGTAGTGGGAGTAGGATCAAATAAAATGAGATCAGATCCCCTTGGCTAGTAATAGATGTAGTCACATAAGAGGAAGATGGAGCGTAGAGCAGTATTTTCGACACAATAAAAGATAGCGATGGAGCCTTCCAAGAAGGAGCAGAGACCTTGGTTATTATGAGAAGGATTGTATGTCTAGTGATAGGGATCTCTTTTGGATCCATCACCAAGAATATGAAAGAGTATGGAGGAACCCCCTCTTTGAACCACCCCCTTTATGCATTTGTCATTAAGAAGAAAGAACCGAAGAAAGTGCAAAGGTGCGAGAAGTAGAAGAAGAAAGTAAAGGAGAAGATACAAGTGGAGTAGAGTCCTAATTCAATGACACTTTGCAAGAAATATTATCAGTACCAACAACAAGATGTAGTAGTTAGTCAAGAAGACATAGTTCTAGATCGAGTATGGTGAACTAGGATTCAACCCTTAGGCTTCCCGCATTTCATTGGATGAGAAGAGATGATGTAGAACAACATCAGTTCACGTGTGAATCTATATGGTCTATAAAAATATTCACATATGAGGCATCCATTATCACGCAGCTAGAAAACACATTCATAGATAGATCTCTAGCATGGTACATGAAGAACAAGGCTACTACATCGGCGGGACAAGAAATATCCCTTACAAAAATAAAGAGAGATCTCCTGAGAGAATTCTAGAAACCAAAGTCTAAATCAAAATGTATAACCGAGATCAAAGAGATTAAGCAGCAAGTTGGAGAAAATATGTGGAACTATGACTAGCGGTTCAAGATTTTATTGGACATAATGATATTTAAGATCCAATATGTCCAACTTAGAGAATGGTTTATTTTTGGACTCTTAACACACATTCGATTCTCACTTACCTAGAAAAAGGTAATGACCAAGGCAGAGGTCATAGAAATTGCAATGCGCTTAGATTCTACTCTAGGAGGTGGCAAGACGTCGGCAGGGATGGTGCAGGTACAATCTCAGCTCGCGAACCTTACCATTCAACTACAAGAAATGGAAAAGGCTAAGGTGGTGCGTGAGAATGTTTGGTGTACCTTATGTCATGCAGAAGGTCACCATAGAAATGAATGTCATGTGATAGGAATATACATAGAAACAAGCGCACGAAATCCATTCCCAACAAGACCACAGACCGAGTGGTGTGATATTTGTAATAAATGGAGTCATATCCCTCCCCGTTGTCCAACACTACAGTAGTATTATAAGACCATGCACACTCCATTTTGTGATTTTTTCAAATCCATAGGCCATGATGTGAACGACTACCAATTGTTGAAGATAATGAAGGAGCACACTGCAGATGCTTACTAGGTCCAAGAAGAGAATAAGGGTAGAGACCACAGAGATTTCTACTAGGGAGGCTTCGACAGAGGAGGATACCAAGGAAGTTAGAGAGGAAAATATGGAAGAGGAAACGGTGGCAGAGGAGGAAGACCACCTATCTATTTTAAATATGGAAAGATAGCACACTTGTCATGATTTTGTAGCAAGTCATGTGCACTATGTGGGTATTTCCATAGCCTAGATCATGTCACAGAGGATTTCCCAAAGTTATAGGCAAAACCGCAAGAAAAGAAGGGGCACTACAACATGGTGATTGTTGAAATGCGTGAAGATCATAAACCAAAAGAATAATTCCATGTATGGGTGGTAACCCAAGGAGGAATTTGTACGAGAGTCGACCTAGAACAAGAAGAAATTTCATGGTACAATATAGAAGGAAAGATCATAAAAACAGTGTAATCCCCTCTCCTTTTTGACATCACACAACAAAAGAAGTTCTTGAATGACGTGTAGGGGACGTTGAAAGAAGACAAGACATGTGAATAATTGCAATGCACATCATAAAGGGAGTTGGAAGAGTCCCACGTGCATGAGGAATTGTAATGTACAACGCAAAGGGAAATAGAAGAGGCCCATGTGTGTGAAGAATTGCAACATGTAGCGCAGAAGGAAATAGAAGAAAAATGTGAGCGTGAATATTTGTGACGCATAACATGAGAGGAAACACAACACAACACTTACCCCAAGGATAAATGAGACAACCAAGTAAGTGACTTCTTGCGTTATTGTCTTAAGGTGTTGGGTGATCCTATAGTTGCAAACAAATTGACCCACATGTTGACAATATGTATGGAGGAAGGGGAGACCAATTTGGCTATTTCTGCCCCGTTACCAAAATGAGATGTGCGCCATATAAGCAATAATAAGTGCACAAGGAGAGAATTCAAGATGACATATGAGCTAGGAAGTTACGAGACAGATGGTGTGATGTTGTTGGACCTGGGATCTGACGTGAACATATTGTTGAATAAATCATGAGATTTGATGGGTAAAACAAAGTTGGTGTGGTCCCCCATTCAACTTATCTTTCCAACCAATATATAATTTATCCTGTTGTCGGGATAGAGCAAGTGGAAGTGAACATTGATAAGGTAAAAACTAAAGTAGACTTTCAAGTGATCGGGATTATGGATGACTCATACCCCTATCCATCTCTACTTGGAATTGACTGGGAATTAGATAATAATTTCGTACTAAATATGAAGCAATGGTAGATGTCCTTTGAGACAGACACCTTGCAAATTATTGTGCCATTAGATCCAAATGAGAATGATAGATACAATGAGCCCGCGAATGAAGATGCACAAAGCTCGATCATATAAAATATATAAAACATCACAGGTCATAAGGAAGACTATGTAAATATGACAGTCGATGGTGAAGTGAGCTAGAGAAGTTTGCATTCCTATGACACAGATTCAAAGGATGTAATGGAAAGATGGCATAATAAGATGTATGAGGTATCAACCAGAAGATGTGCATGAATCACCAAAGTGGTGTGATAGATTATATCATAGTTGTGAGATCCATAAAGTTTTAATGAAACAATCATGGTAGACATATTTCTAGCACAAATGGAGGAGATTGTGTTTGAGAACCAAAGGATTCAGGCCATGGACATAGTATTCAAAGGAACTCTTACACGCTAGTGGGTGACGCACTATGTAAATCTACAGGAGTGGGTGCAGGTGATGGAGTGTGTCAAACTAAGGTTCTATCCCATGACAAAATTTGAATTAATGATCCAATACAAGGGGACCAAAGATCCTTAGGAACATATTTGTTTCTATGAGAGTTGTTGGACAATCAATAATATTCCTAGTACACAATGGGCTCATAGATTTGTCCATACCATGGATATGGTATCTAGAAGCTAGTATATCCTAGAGGAGACAAGAAGGAAAACATGGGACTGGAAGGAAGTGAGTAGTCAGTTTTTCCAATTTTCAATTTTATGTCAGAGGTCCCTGCACAAATGGAGGTCTTGTTAAAAATCAAGGATTTCATTTTCCATCGGCATCCCAAAGACACTACGCAGAAATTTGTCTACACATACCATAAGCCGATGGAAAAATTGAAGCAATAAGTTTATTGTTGGAATGTTAATAGTGACGACATGTAGTAAAAGGACCCTCGAGGCTTAAGGATCAATGAAACCAAGGGAGAGCATGTAGTTCAAGGAAAGGCCTCTAGTAGCACTATGTAAAACTCTACGTGACCATTTAAAAAAAAGAAACACAATATAGGCATAGAAGAAGCCCCTAATATGTCTATAATTGGTGATTATTGGGATCAAGAAACAACGATGCAAGTGGTAGACTTGCTAAAATAATATGAAGAATTGTTTTCGAGTAGATTTTATGAGATGAATGGAATTACAAGATCCCTCGAAGAGATGAAGATTCAATTGAATCCAAATGATCGGCCAGTCAAGAAGAGACCACATCGACTGAACCCGAAGTACAAGGAAAATATATGCAAAGAATTAATTCAAATGCTAGAGCCATGAATCATTATCTCTATGGAGGATTCAGACTGGATTATCCAAATGGTGGTGCAACCAAGGAAGACAGGTGACCTAAGAATTTGTGTAGACATGCGCAACTTAAATGCAGTATGTGTACATGATCCCTTTTCAACACCATTTATAGATTAGGTAATGGAGAATGTGGGTGGGAACAAAGTTTACTCATTCACATATGACTTTTCAATCTATCACTAGATGTGGATCATGGAAGAGCACAAAGCCAAGACAATGTTTGTGACATAGTGGGGTTCATTTGCATATACGGTAACACCATCAGCTTGAAGAATGCACCTACGATGTTTTCTATAATTGTGGTCATAACCTTTAAGGACTTCATGCATAAGTTTTTGGAGGCATGCTTAGATGATTGGATGGTGTTCAACCTTCTTAAAGAGAATATGTAGGTACTATGATTGATGTTAGATAGATGCAAGCAGTTGCAGATTTTGTTAAAACTGAAAAAGTGCCTCTTTTATGCATTGTTTGGAATGTTATTGGGACATGTTGTATGCAAGGAAGACTTGCTAGTAGACCAGGAAAAGATTGCAACAATTATGGACATGTTGACCCCCAATTTTGTAAGAGAGTTGTGTGAAAATTTGGGACACATAGGTTATTATAGGAAATTCATACAAAGTTGTGCAAAGGTTGTTGTGTTGTTGGAAACTATTGCACAAAGATACGAAATATGTCTCGACCCAAGACTGTCAAGAGGCATTGGACACATTGAAAGAGATATTGGTGACTACACTGGTCTTGGTATTTCCATATTGGACCAATATATTACATGTGCATGTGGATGTGTCCTCTATTGCACTTGACATGGTTCTTGCACAACCCAAAGAAGACAACATTGATCATCCAATCTATTTTCCAGCAAGAAAGCTATATGATTCTAAAAAATAATTATATGAGCATGAACCGTGAAAGAATTGTGATGGTATATGCCCTACAGAATTTTCAACAATACTTACTTGGAACTTCCTTCAGGATTTTTATTTATCATTCAACACTCAAGTATTTGGTCAACAAGCCAGTGTTAGGGGGGAGGATATATCGATGGATTTTTCTTTTCCAAGAATTTCAGTTTGAAGTAGTAGTCAAGCCCACCAAACACAATGTTGGGCATAACCATTTTTCATGGAAAGAGTCAAGGAAAGCTTGAGGTAGTTTAAATGACGAGCTCTCTGATACCCATCTCTTCAAGGTTGAAGTGGTGCCAAATCGACTAGTAGAGATTGCAGCATACTTAACAACATGTCACGCACCAGAGGGGTACACTTAGACAAAGCATAGATAACTAGCGACCCAAAGTACCAACTACCAATTGATCACAATACACCTATACAAGCTTGATGCAAACAAGATCTTGTGCAGGTGTGTATTATAACATAGTATGGCATGGTCCTCTACGAGGCATGTAAAGGTATTGCAAGGGGACACAACACAAGAAAGGAAACTACGCAGAAAGTGTTACACGCAAGGTTATGGTGGTCATCAATATTTGAAAAGGCCAACATAAGCATTGTGATGTTTTCCAACAAATCAAGAAGCCTTCCATAAGAGATGAACTATCACTTTTCTTGGCCACAATGTTAGAGCCATTTGACAAATGGGAAATTGATTTTTTGGGTACGATCAATCCTCTTGCACGCAGAACCAACACATGATACATTATTACAACCACAAAATAGTTGACGCATTGGTCAAAACCTACGTCGATGAAATATTGTGTTGTAGAGATAGCCACATGCTTCATCTTTGAGAATGTTATCACTAGGTTTAGCTACCCAAAAATTTTGAGCAGTGATCAGGGTGCACATTTTTTGAATGACACCATCTGCATGATGTTATCACATCTTATTGAGAGGACAAGTAAAAGGATCAAAAATCAATTACGAGAAGCACAATATAAGATCATCCAATTGAGGGAGGAAAAAATAGCACACATGAAGGATGCATGTAAAATCAGTAACCAGTGTCATGAGTCCATTGATAACAAAAAAATAATGGTAGAAAGCTCTTTACCTTTACGCAGTCAACTCAAGCATATCTACTAACAAAAATTTTCTTTAAAGAAAGAAAATAGAACTCTGAAACAAAGAATACAACAAATTTAAATTGATCATGAGTCTAAGAGGAAGTTATACTTTCTTACAGAAGTAGCTGAGGTGTAAGATCCTTGAGCTGGAAATATTCAGTTTTGTCCTTTTTTATATTTTTCCATTATAAGCAAAGGGATAAAACCCAAACCCTAATTTTGTAGCTATTCTGAAACTTGCAAGCTATATCTCTTTTCATAATAATTATTGTTCAAGGTTAGTGTGTTAATATTATGTTCATCATATACATAACCTAGAAACCCCAAAAGTGGAGACTGTGATAGTTAGCATTGGAGATAAGAAAAAGCAGAAATTGCGCAGTGTGGGCAAACTACACAAGTTTTGTAAGTGTCAATTTTTGCAAAGATGGGTTTCATCATGGCAGACACATATTGGATGAGATAGGAAATTTTGAAGGTGATATTAAAGCTACTTCAGCACAGGAATATATATATGTCATATCAACTTGAAGCTAAGTCTCATTCTGTAACCCTATATTTTCTAGGGTTTTGAGTTTCCATGGAAAAATCAGTGTTTTAAGGAATGATGAATTTTTCCATAGCTCTATATGATGTGTTTCAAGTTCATATGTCAGTAAATGGTCATTAGGTTCCATATCCAAGTCAAACAAGCGAAGAAAATTGAAATAGGGCACTCGTTGCGCAAGTGATGTAGTTTCTAGTTGTGTAGCAAACATGCTACGCAAGTGTATTTTTATCATAACTCTTAAATCATTAGCCCATTTTATGTGAAATTTTTAAAGGAGATGCATGAAGGTAATATGAATAAGCTCACTTAAATTTCAGGTCAAAATGCTTCACTATTTTTTAGAAATGATCCGTCGTCATCTACATCCCTTTTTGAATTTTCTCGAGATCCGTGAACAGGGTTTTCGCCAAATTTCTCCAATAGAAGCATAATGATGATATTAAGTTTTTGACAAAAATTCATCTTGACCTGGTTTATCTTTGAGAAACAATCAACAGATACCAACTGCAAAAATTTCATTGTTCAAACACATTTCGCAACTACTGAAGGATACAGTTGCACAGTGAAATGCAAAACACACTACGCAACTTTGACAGGGAAAACATATCACCATCCAAATCGACCTCATAACACATCCACCTATACCATATCGCCTATAACAACTTCAAATCTTGATGGCATGAATATAAAGAGTTAGGTGTCCTTTTAGTCAAAGTTGTTATGATGCATTTGGTGTAATAAGTTGACTTCTATATTTTAGATAGTTAGTTCTTATTTTCAATGAAATTGAATCCAAACTGTAGGAAACTGGTTGAATTCGACGTCGTTGGCTTGAGGAAGAGTTTTTTCTAGATATTTTTGTAATTTTTATTGACTAAGGGTGGACAAAATCATAAAAGGCATTTTGTAGCCTTTTCTGGATTTTAATGGAAAATTAATGCAGAAGTACACTACTTTCAACAAAGAGATTTGTGTGCTAGTAATTTGAACTATGTGTCTCTTTCGTATGTATGTATTTCTCATTTTTTCCCTTTTTTCATTTCATATACAAGCTTCATGTACTTAAATTGAAAAGTGATGGTCTGGAATTCATCTAATATTGATGCTCTAGATTAAAACAATTAAAGTATTACATCTTCTTCTTAACTTAGTTAGAATTTATCCAGGTTGGTGCTCTTACTATAGTTATATGTTTTCCTTTTTCTTCCTTTACACAACAAAAACATTTTCATTGAAATATTGTTAGCTACCTAGCCTCTGTTTCATTGATAGTTCCACCAACCAGTTATTAATAATTCCATTTTCCGCAAAGTTGACTCCATGCCCAATGGATACGCCATCCTAGCTCTGCCACCAATCTTTTTGAAAACCTTATTTCCATTTTAGATCTAGCCACTGAGACTAATTTACAGTGAGAGAGCCCTATGTGGTTTGGAAAGTCCAGATTCCAAGCCTAAAGGTGGTTTGAAGGTTACCTTCATGGTTTTCATCCCACGACCGAGAAAATTACGGAGTGATAACATCTTGGTGTCGTCATCGGTGACGAAAGTGAATTTTTCCCTGGAGAAACGACAAGGATTAGATATGATTTTTTATAGTGGAAAATATTTAGACAAAAGGAGGTTGTAAATCATTCACCTGGTGACTCCAATCAATCTTCAATTCATATTCACAGACTCCACTAGAGAATGAGACCTATTGACAAAGATATGAAAGGAAATAGTGGAAATACCGTGTACATAAGATTGAGTTTTCTCCGGGAAGGAATTTTTTGTTTCATCAATATCTTTTGTCCTTTCCTGAGGTTTTTTAAAAGAATATTTCTTTACTTTTTGCATTCAAATGAAGACCATAAAGCTACATTCGTATATCCTTCTTTTAAAATTGTAGACACACTTTCTTCTTGCATTGTTGATCCTGAACAAGATCCTTCTCTTAAATAATATGATGAACATATTCAGTATTTTGAACCTCATGAAACCAAAGCTAATACACCATCTCATGTACTTAATCCTATGCCCTCTAAGATCCCCGACAGATGAAAACCTTTAAATTTGCCTTTTATTCTTCATGATTTTCCTCCAAAGCACCAAAAATACCTGCCCAAGTTCGATGGAGAACTTGATACCCTCACAACTCATAAACATGTCCAATATTCTGAGCATTTTCCATATTTTTTTGAGATTGATTATGATGATGTGCTTGTCCGATCATTTTCTTAGTCAATACAGGGAAATGCAAAGGAATGGTTTAGGCATTTGCAACCTGAATCAATCAGCTCATGGGATGAATTGAAGGATGCTTTTCTGAGGTTCTTTGGTGAAAGAAAGTCTTGGTACCAGTGTGTTGCAAAGTTTTATGCCTTTAAAAGACATATCAATGAAACTATCTCTATGTTCAGTAGGAGGTTTTCCAGTCTTTATTACAACATTCCCAAGGAAATTCAACCCACTGAAATTGTTGCCATGCTCCATTATGAAAGAACCTTTCATCCATATTTGTCTTTCCTTATGATGAAAAGAAGATCTAAGACCTTACAACAAATGTTTTATGATTCCTGGGAAGTGGAAGACAATCTCTAAGCATTTCATAGGTTGCAAAATCATAACTTAGAGGATGTTGCAAATGCAAGAAAAAATGGTGAAATGAAAGAACATGAGATTGTGCATAAACAAGAAGTTGATTTACATCATGATATTTTTAAACGTGAGAAGAAAATTGATCGTTCCATGAACTTCTTCGAAGTTTTCAATGATGGCATGGTTGCAAAGGATAAGGATCAGCCTATTGAAGAGCAAGTTGATGTTCCAAGCTTTTTCCTTGTTGATGACATTGTAGGGATTTTTGACATGCCTATATATGATGAATATAACGATGATTATGATGTTGACTTTTATGAGAAACCAGTTGTTTATTTATCACCAAGGAGTGTTCTACTTCAACACTCTGATGAAAACACTCAACATTTTAAAGAAAACAATCAGCCTACACATTACAGTCATGGTGAAGAACATGAAGAGAATAGTGAGTTGGTTGAGGGTAACTCTCTGCCTTTGTGTTTTGCTTCATTTGAACTGCTGAAAGAAAATTTTAAAGTCATTACTTAAGCAGAGGAGCGTGATCTGATGCAAAGTCACATTGATTCACTAGAACAAATCGACAACAAATTGCAGTAATCTTCTCATGTGTTTGATGACCCTGTAGCATGCTATATGGAGAGTTTCAACATTCAAAATTTGCAACTTATGATCATTTGTAAATATGAAAATAAAATTGATGATCAAATGGCATTAGAATCAGCCATGTCCTTCATCCCACTAATGGTTTTATTACAACATTTTTATGTAGACTTTCAATCCTTTCATGATAGCTCTAAAGCATATTTGTACGAGAGAAAAAATGCAGATGAAAGGGTGGATTCACAACATATAAATCACCTGGAACAGAGTCATAATTTGTTGGAAGACCTCAACATCAATTTTAATTCTTATAAGGATCATTTTGCAGCATGCTTGCAGTGGTAAACAGTCCCAAAGTTTTAGATTTTGTCAGCATTGAATTTGTTTGCAAGTTTCATTAAATTTGTGATCAAGTAAGCTTCTCACTTTGCCTCTGAAGGACATGCAAAAAGCTCAAACAACAGACAAACCACTTGCATGGATACAATGGGTTTTTTTATTCCACTTGACTTGGAAAGTTCATTTAAAATCTTAGTGTACATAACAAGATGAATAAGCTTAGCACTTTGAGCATCTCTTTTGGTGTTTTTCAATATGTGTTTTAAGATGGAAATAGTAGTCATTAGCAGTGTATAGTATAGTTCCAATGTGTAGTTTGGCTTCAATTGCAGAATGAGTTGGTTGCAGGTTTACAGGTTGTAGTTTTGAATTGGGACCAGCCCAATGGATTAGGCATAGTTCTTTGAGTTCTTTGTCACCTCACAGAGAGGATGCCATCCCTATTGGAGCCAATGTTATCACATCTTATTGAGAGGATAAGTAAAAGGCTCATAAATCAGTTAAGGGAAGCACAATATATTATCATCAAATTGAGGGAGGAAAAAATATTACACATGAAGGATGTGTTTAAAATAATTAATCAATTTCACGAGGCCATTGATAACAACAAAAGAATGGTAGAAAGGTCTTCACCTTTACGCATGCATCTCAAGCATATCTACTAGCAAAACTTGTCTTTAAAGAAAGAAAACATAACTCTGAAACAAAGACTACAACAAATTTAAATTGTTCATAAGGCTAATAGGAAGTTAGACTTTCTTACAGAAGTAGCTGAGGTGTAAGATCATTGAGCTAGAAATATTCAATTTTTTCCTTTTTGATATTTTGCCATCATAAGCAAAGCAATAAAACCCAAACCCTAATTTTGTAGCTATTATGAAACTTGCAAGTGATATCTCTTTTCATAATAATTTGTGTTAAAGGTTAGTGTGTTAAGACTATTTACATCATATACATAACCTAGAAACCTCAAAAGTGTAAACTGTGACAATTGGAATTGGAGATAAGAAAAAGCAGAAATTGCACAGCATGGGCACACTACGCAAGTGTTGTAAGTGTCAATTTTTGCAAAGATGGGTTTCAACATGGTAGACACATATTGGATGAGATAGGAAATTTTGAAGGTGATATTAAAGCTACTTTAGCATAGGAATATATACAGGTTATATCAACATGAAGCTAAGTCTCGTTCGATAACCCTATAGCTTATAGGGTTTTGAGATTTGATGGACAAATCAGTGTTTTAAGGAATGATGAATGCTTCTAGAGCTCTATATTATGTGATTTCAAGTTCATATGTCATTAAATGGGTTTTAGGTTCCATCTCTAGGTCAAACAACTGAAGAAAATGGAAATAGGGCACTCGTTGTGCAAGTGTCATAGTTTCCATTTGCATAGTGAGCTCGTTGCGCAAGTGTGTTTTTATCATAAATTTTAAATCGTGTGCCTATTGTTGTGAAAGTTTTATAGGATATGCATGAAGGCAATATGAATAAGATCACTTAAATTTCAAGTCAAAATGCTTCACTGTTTTCGAGAAATGAACCACCATCATCTAAAACCATTTTTTAATTTTCTCAAGATTCGTGAACTAGGTTTTTGCGAAATTTATCCAATAGAAGCATCATGATGATACTAAGTTTCTGACCAAAATTCAGCCTGACCCAGTGTACCATTTGAGACAAAATAAAAAATAACCAACTTCATAAATTTCGTTGTGCAAACACATTGCGCAAGCACTAAAGAATACAATTGTGCAACGAAATGCAGAACATGCTACACAACTATGACAGGGAAACCAGATCATCGTCCAAGTCAACCTCGTAGCATCTCCTCATGTACCAGATCTCCTATAACAACTTCAGAGCTTGAGGACATGAAGATAGAGAGTTAGGTGTCCTTTTAGACAAAGTTGTTATGATGCATTTAATGTAATAAGTTGACTTCTATATTTTAGCTAGTTAGTTCCTATTTTCAATGAAATTGAATCCAAACTGTAGGAAAGTGGTTGAATTTGACCTCCTCATCTTGAGGAAGAGGTTTTTCTATATATTTTTGTAATTTTGATTGACTAAGGATGGGAAGAAGCATAAAAGGCATTTTCTATTCAGCATTTTGTAGCCTTTTCTATATTTTAATGGAAAATTAATGCATAAATATAGTACTTTAAAATCAAAGATTCTTGTGCTCGTAATTTGAAATGTGTGTCTCTTTCGTGTGTATGTATTTCTCGTTTTTCCCCTTTTTTCATTTCATCTACTAGATTCATGTACTTAAATTGAAAAGTGATGGTCTATAATTCATCTAATATTGATGCTCTAGATTAAAACAAATAAAGTATTGCATCTTCTTCTTAACTTAGTCATAATTCATCCAGGTTGGTACTCTGATTATAGTTATATGTTTTCCTTTTTCTTCCTTTCACAACAAAACATTTTCACTGAAATATTGGCAGGTACCTAGCCTCTATTTCATTGATAGTTCCACCAACCAGTCATTGATAATTCCATTTTCCACAAAGTTGACTCCATGCCCAATGGATACCTCATACTAGCTTTGCCACCAATCTTTTTACAAACCTTATTTCCATTTCAAATATGGTCGCTGACCCTAATTTACATTGAGAGAGCCTTCTTTGGTTTAGAAAGGCCAGATTCCAAGCTTAAAGGTGGGTTGAAGGTTACCTTTGTGGTTTTCCTCCCACATCCGAGAAAATTACGGAGTGCTAACATCTTGGCACCGTTGTCGAGGACGTAAGTGAAATTTTCGATGGGAAAAATGACAAGGTTTAGATCTTATTGTTGATGGTGGACAATAATCAGACACAAGGAGGCTGTAAATCATTCACTTGGTGACTCCAATCAAGTTTCAAATCAGATTCAGAGACTAGACTAGAGAACGAGACATGTTGACAGAGATATGAAAGTAAATAGTGGAAATACTAGGTACATAAGATTGAGTTTTCTCCAGGAAGGACTTTTCTGTTTCATCAATATATTTTTTTCCTTTCCTGAGTTTTTTAAAAGAATATTTCTTTACTTGTTGAATTCAAATGAAGACCATAAAACTACATTCGTATATCCTTCTTTAAAAACTGTAGACACACTTTCTTCTTACATTGTTGATCCTAAACAAGATCCTTGTCCCGAATCATATGATGACCATATTCAGTCTTTTGAACCTCATGAAACCAAAGCTGACATACCATCTTCTGTACTTAATCATATGCCCTCTAAGATCCCATAGAGATACAGATGTTTAAAATTGTCTTCTATTCTTCGTGATTTTCCTCCAAAGCACCACAAATATCTGTCTAACTTCGATGGAGAACTTGATACCCTCAAAGCTTAGAAAAATGTCCAAGATTTTGAGAATTTTGCATATTTGTTTGAGATTGATTATGATGATGTGCTTGTCCTATCATTTTCTCAGTCAATACAGGGAAATACAAAGGAATGGTTTAGGAAATTACAGCTTGAATAAATCAGCTCATGGGATGAATTGAAGAATGCTTTTTCGAAGTTCTTGGGTGAAAGAAAGTCTTGGGACCAGTGCATTTCATATTTTTATGCCATGAAAAAACAGAGCAATGAAACCGTCTCTATGTTTAGTAGGAGGTTTTCCAGTCTTTATTACAACATGCCCAAGCAAATTCAACCCACTGAAGTTGTTTCCATGCTCCATTATGCAACAGCCTTTCATCCAGATTTTTCTTTCCTTATGATGGAAAGAATATCTAAGACCTTACAAAGATGTTTGATGATGCCCAGGAAGTGTAAGACAATCTCCAATCATGTCAAAGGCTGCAAAATCATAATTTAGAGAATGTTGAAAATGCAAAAAAAAACGGTGAAACAAAAGAACATGAGATTGTGCATAAACAAGAAGTTGATTTACATCTGATCTTTTTCAGCATGAGCAGAAAATTGGTCGTTCCATGAAATTCTTCAAATTTTTCAATGATGACATTGTTGCAGAGGATAAGGATCAGCCTATTGAAGAGCAAGTTGATGTTCCAAGCTTTTTCCTTGTTGATGACATTGTAGGGATTTTTGACATGCCTATATATGATGAATATAACGATGATTATGATGTTGAATTTTATGAACAACCAGTTGTTTGTTTGTCAAAAAGGAGTGTTCTACTTCAGCACTCTCATGAAAACACTCAACATTTTAAAGAAAACAGTTAGCTTACATATTATAGTCATGGTGAAGAACATGAAGAGCATAGTGAGTTGGTTGAAGGTAACTCGTTGCCTTTGTGTTTTACTTCATTTGAACTGTTGAAAGAAAAATTTAAAGTCATTACTTAAGCAAAGGAGTGCAATATGATGCAAAGTCACACTAATTCACTGGCACAAATCGACAACAAATTGCAACAATCTTCTCGTGTGTTTGATGACCCTATAGCATGCTATATGGAGAATTTCAACAATCAAAATTTGCAACTTATGATCAGTTGTAAATATGAAAATAAAAATGATGATCAAATGGTGTCAGAATCAGCCATGTCTTTCATCCTAGCTGTTATCACCTTAACAATTTTCATATCGGGATCTAAAAATTTTGGAAATTTAGCGAAAGGCTATACCACAGTAGAGGCATGATAGTTTAGGGGGTAGGGCTATATCCCATAGAATATAGAAAAATATAGTGGAGGCAGGAAGGGAGTAGCTTGACGGACCGTCGATTTCGAATAATCTCAGATCCACGGTTGAGGCCCACATCGGGCCGACAAATAGCACGGAACTTAATTTCACAAAGGCAGACAGGGGAAAACCATTATGGTTTTGATGGGGAACGCATGGTGCTCTTACACATGCATCGAGGTAGACAATGGATTGCACAAAACCACTTTTCCCACGGCCTCGATGTCACGTGGTTTAAAATGTCACATCAATAACTCATGGGAAGGATGGCAGTTGGTCAAATCACCCCACATCACTGGTCTAGGTACTTTCCCAGGTGACGTATCAAAAGGACGTCGTTACATAACTAACTCGAAGCTCATCATTCGAAATGGATTGATGAAGTGTGGCACACCAACTTACTATGATAGTAATTCATGATTAAAATGAAAAGACTATCAAATCTCAGATATGAATCATTTTATCCTACTCTGGGAAATTTCCATCTTATGCATAAGAAAAACAAGCTCGACCAATGTTGATTTCCTGAGTCCTGTAAATTCAAAGGGTGGCAACATCATGGTCTCT
>JASDQU010104251.1:184957-213051 GCA_032191745.1 Picea mariana
TCAAATCTCAGATATGAATCATTTTATCCTACTCTGGGAAATTTCCATCTTATGCATAAGAAAAACAAGCTCGACCAATGTTGATTTCCTGAGTCCTGTAAATTCAAAGGGTGGCAACATCATGGTCTCTGCAAAGTTTTAAAGTTATGGATAAAACTCATTAAACAGTGTCTGGTGCGACTAGGTTCTCAATTAATGTGCCAAGCTGGTCAATGAGTAAGAAAGAAAGATGGGTCTTGTAGATACTAGTAACTAAATTTCACACCGAACCTGCAACTGAGACAGAGTCAGGGGTCAGATTAAACCCCGTTATGAGGGATATTCTCATAAATAAGCACACGGACTGTTAATGTTTATGCCATTATTATAGTTATTTTCATTTCAATAGATAATAGCAACATAAAGACAAGATCATTGAGAAATACACAATCACAAGAGACACAACATTTATCCTAGGAAACCCTCTAGGGGAAGAAAACCCAACAAAACTTCCTTATTATAGATAGCCAATACAATGCCAAGAGATAACTCAAACTAAAACAGAAGTTCCTCTCCCAAAGATGTGCCACTCTCTCTCCTTCTACAATTTTGAAACTTGTCTCTCAAAATGAGCAAGTAGTTATGTGTCTAAGTGAGGTGCTAGCCTCCTTGTTTATATTAGACTGGCACGTGTGAAGTGTCTCTTCACTTACAGGTCAAACTTCTCCAACTGGGTGGTTATAACCACCTTTATTATAATTCAGCGCCCCTTTAATATTTTATGGGGTCGACTTCTTATTATGCCTATTACAATTATCATTTGACCAATCCACAAAAGGGGATTTGGTCCTATTACAATAGCTGACATGATAAATCCACAATGGGGATTGATCCAATGAATAATATATCAAATAATAATAAGAATACTCTTTGCAATTACATTATTTCAACACTCCCCCTTAACAAGAAGGGTATTCTTCAAAAGCATCATGTGAGAGAGACAGGACAACATAATCAACAACATCAAGTGGGTGAGAGGAAAACATCATCAATATCATCTTGGAACACTGACTTGCGTATCTATAAATCATCAAAATTTTTCTTCATCGGAAGCATCATCATTCTCAAAGGAATGCCATCATCATCTACATCACTATGTATTAGTATAAAAACTGATACATCATCATCATCATCATCATCACAGCACGAGGTTGGCTCATCATAATACAAGACTGGATTTACGTCACAGCTGTCAAGATGGAAGCTCACTACTCATCTCATCTCAATGTCTTGCTTTACGTCACAGCACTCAGGCTGGAAGCAAGATACTAGACTGGTTTTACATCAATTCTATCAGGCTGGAAGCACAATACTAGTCTCATCTCATCGTCTTGCTTTATGTCATAGCACTCAAGATGGAAGCAAGATACTCATCATGCTTTACGTCACAACCATCAAGTTAGAAGAAGGATACTAGACTAGCTTTACGTCACAGCTATCCAGCCAGAAGCTCAGTGATAGTCTCATCATATAATCTTGCTTTACCTCATAACCATCAGGTCGGAAGCAAGGTAAACATCTTGCTTTACGTCACAACCATCAAGTCAAAAGCAAGGTACACATCCTACTTTACGTCACAACCATCAGGTCGAAAGAAGGGTACTAGACTCGCTTTACATCGCAGCTATACATCTAGAAGCATAGTACTAGTCACACATCATCTTTTTTTACGTCGCAACCATTAGGTCGGAAGCAAGGTACACATCTTGCTTTATGTCACAACCATCAGGTCGAAAGCAGGGTACTAGACTTCCTTTACGTTGCATCTATATAGCCAGAAGCATAGTACTAGTCACGCATCATC
Organism: Picea mariana; assembly: GCA_032191745.1. NCBI lineage: Eukaryota > Viridiplantae > Streptophyta > Pinopsida > Pinales > Pinaceae > Picea > Picea mariana. The sequence goes on from JASDQU010104251.1 coordinate 186,801, forward strand.
TTGCTTTACGTCACAAGCATTAGGTCGGAAGTAAGGTACTCGTCCTGCTTTACGTCGCAACCATCAGGTTGAAAGCAGGATACTAGACTGGTTGTACCTCACAGTTATCCAGCTAGAAGCACAGTTCTAGTCACATCACATCATCTTGCTTTACGTCACAACCATCAGGTCAAAATCAAGAGATGTCTCATATCAGCATATACTCTCCCTTTCGAGGAGGGTCCTTTTGGACTATATCAAGATTATCTTGAAAGTACTCAAACTTTATATGAGATAGTGGCTTGGTCAACACATCAGAAACCTGTTCATCTGTGCTAATGTACTGAAGCTTTAAGGCTCCTCTCTACACCATGTCATGGATGTAAAGATATTGGATCTCTATGTGCTTAGACCTGTCATGGAATACATGATTCTGTGTTATCTTTATGTAGCTCTGGTTGTCACATAGGATCGTGGTTTCTTCCATCTCTAGGTCAGATAGACCGGTCAGCAACTTTCAAAGCCATATAACTTCGCAGCTAGCAAAACATGCAGCAATGTATTCTACTTCCGTTGTGATGAGAGCAATGTTGGATTGCTTCCTACTCTGCCACGAGATCACAGCTGATCCCAAAATGAAACAACATCCTGAAGTTCTTTTCCTGTCAGAAGCACTTCCAGCCCAATCTGCATCAATATATCCACTCAATGTGAAATCATGATCTCCATCATAGCTGAGACAACAATCTATTGTACCCTTAAGGTACCTCATCACATGTTTTGCAGCCACTAGGTGAACAAGTCTGGGTTCTACCAGAAACTGACTCAAGGTGTTCATGGTAAAACAAATGTCTGGTCTGGTGTTCGTCAGGTACATCGGCGATCCAATAATCTGTCTGTATAGTGTGGCATCAATAAATTATGATGAAGTGTCGACCAACAGCTTTAGCTTCGCTTCCATGGGTGTATTCATGGGATTGCATTCCAACATGTCGAATCTCTTCATGATTCTCTATCAAGGCTTTGAATTCCCACCAATGGAGGACGATGGCATTGGGCCACACACATCTGAATGAATGAGCTCTAGGACTCCTTCTGCCTTGTTGTCTTTCTTTGGAAATGGGTTCTTGATGTTCTTCCCTTGTGCACATCCATTGCATATGCCTTCATGGTCACCTTTGAGTTCTGGTAAACCTGTAACCGCTTTGCATATGTATGGTAGCGCCTTGTAGTTGATGTGAGCTAATATTTTATGCCAAATTTCACATGGATTCTTCAATGGCATGGGTCATAGCATCTTCTGCATGACCCTTTAGCTTATGCAAGCCACCTTCTTCTTTTCCAATGATGATTTCTTCATTTATGGTCTCTCCTTTAGCACATTGCCTTCTGCAAACTTCACTATAGCTTCCTCATGGTTATTACATGTGACCTGAAGCAAGGTCAACAAATAAGCAAGCAAGAATAATATCCTTCTGATAATATAAAGCAATAGCACGGACAATCATCACAGTAGCTCCTTTAGAACTATCACTTATAATTTATCTGAAGCAAATATTAAAGGTAAGGAATACAATATGAAATGAGGTCAATACTCTCATAGTGTTGTGACCAAGCATTCTTCCATGGCAACCTGGAACTAACACATGAGGTTTCTCCTAGAGGAGGTGTTAGTTGTATTAGGAAAATCATTTACCTCTATATGCTCACATGCTATCAAGTATAATACTTTACAAAGACTGTTATCTCAACTATAGTCATCAACTTTTCATTTGTACCTTTGAATCAAATCAACTTGATTTAATCAAACCTGGAGCCTTCTCATCAGGAATGAGTGCTTGTTTTTATTCCAAGTCTCCTTCACTCAAGATGACGAGTGCTTTCTTCAACCTGTCTGTTGTACTAAGATAATACATTATCTTGACAGAAGGTTGGGTTAGAGGATAAGCTCCATGATCTCAAATTTTAATCCATCTAATACCTTGACTCAGAAAAGGTTAGAATGATGGTCATAGCTACAACATGCAATACTCATCAAAATAATAATGCATATCAGAATAATCACACCTGGGTTGCTTCATTCCTTTGAATGTGTTGGATCTTGAGATCATTCTGGATCTATGGCAAGAGATCTCTTCTCCTGCAAATACTCTTTAGGGTTTAACCATTAAACATATGTGAGTACATACCTCTGATAGCATTTGCAAGTAGTGGCTCCATCTGGTAGCAGCGGTAATCATTACCAACTCTTAAGAAAACTTCAAGGGTGATTGCAATTGGTTCTACGGATGCAACTACAACTTAGGGTTTTATGAGGAAACCCTAATTTTTCAAACTTCAAATTTTGAAATTCTGATCCAGGGAATCGATGCGCTAAGCTAAGCTAAGTATGTTGGTGTAGTCAAAATTTCAAAAATCCAACTTTTACCCCCTCAAACTTGATCTGCGGTTTTTTGGACTCGTGCTTCTAGTTTTCTGGTACTTCTGGTACTCTAGTACTTCTGGTAAGTCTAGTACTCTGGTTTTCTACTTTTCTGGTACTTTGTGAAACTAGGGTTTCACTTTCCGAGAGATCTAGCAACTGAAAAGGTGCACTGAGGGTGCAAAAATTATCCTTGGGGCAGGGCGCACTTTTCTAGGTGGTTTTGGGGCTGAAATACCTTTCCAACAAAAAGCCCTAATTTTTATGTAGGGCAACAGTGACGTTTTTCACTTTTCTCTTGTGAAAGATGCTCTCTTCAGCTTGGCTCAAATAACATGTTAATGTTTATGCCATTATTATATTTCTTTTCATTTCAATAGATAACAGCAACATAAAGACAAGATCACTGAGAAATACACAATCACAAGAGACACAACATTTATCCTAGGAAACCCTCTAGGGGAAGAAAACCCAACAAACTTCCTTATTATAGATAGCCAATACAATGCCAAGAGATAAATCAAACTAAAACATAAGTTCCTCTCCCAAAGATGCACCACTCTCTCTCCTTCTGCAATTCTGAAACTTGTCTCTCAAAATGAGTGAGTTATGTGTCTAAGTGAGGTGTTAGCCTCCTTATTTATATTAGACTGGCACGTGTGAAGTGTCCTTTCACTGGCAGGGCTGACTTCTCCAACTGGGTGGTTATAACCACATTTATTTCAATTCAGCGCCCCTTTAATATTTTATGGGGCCGACTTCTTATTCTGCCTATTATAATTATCATTTGGCCAATCCACAAAAGGGGATTTGGCCCTATTACAATAGACGACATGATCAATCCACAATGGGGATTGATCCTATGAATAATATATCAAATAATAATAATAATACTCTTTGCAGTTACATTATTTCAACATGGACAACACCTACAATCCATTCGCAAAGATGAAAAGGAGAAAAAGGCGGAAGATGGAGGCCAAAACCGAGATGATAGAGAGCGTTGGAGAAAATCTCGCTTGGTTGAGTACCTTGGAGGAGGAAATCGCCAAGTTGAGGTAAACCCTCAGGTAAATTTAGGTGCATTTCAAAAAAAAATTGACAGATGGCGGCTTAAGAAAAGGGAGTCCTAATATGATAGACCGGTTACTAACGGTCCCTTTAAATAGGATTATTCTTCTTCCTTTTTTGTAACTTGTTTCTATTTTAGAATTATCAAGAAGTTGGAACGTTTTAAATTCCACGAGAAAATCCTCTATATACATTTGGTCTCAAGGGTATAGAAAGCATGGAGAAAAGAGGATCCTGCCCTCTGTGCAGGAAAAATTTGTAAATCTCTGGGGCTGGAATGAACACATGAATGAAAAGGCAGATTTTGGACTTTTTTATGAAAATATTCTAACTGGTGGTGTTATGAGTCTCGTTTTCTCTCAGAGTGTGTGATTTCTGTTATTTTGCATTTCATTTTGCTTTCCTCTGTCTAAATTGAGAAATTAAAAGTCCAGAATTCATTATTCAATGCTCTCGGCTTGGAGATTTAGACTATGTTTATCTCTTCTAAACCATTTCAGAATTCATTACTATAATGCTCTGATAATAGTTGTGTGTTTATTTTCTTCTAATACAACCTAAATTTTCAAGTATAAACTCAGAAGTCACTTCCTCGTTAACCTTTTCCTCTTGATTGTTTTCATTATTTGGAAATGCATCCTGCATTCCTGACCCCATAGCCCAAAGGTCATCTTCGGTTCTTCAACAATTTTATTAAAAATCCCAAAAACAAACCAAATCTAGCCATTGATTTCCATAGATATATCAAGTGACACGAGAGAGCCCTCTCTGAGTTGAGCAGGCTAGTGCCTCAACTCTAAAGCTGGTTGAAACAGTTACCTCTGTCATTTTTCTATTCAGCTGGATAGAATTTACAGAGTTCTAACATTCTAGCACCGTTGCCGAGGACAAAATTGAAATTTTTTCCCTGGGAAGAATGACATGGTTGAGTTCTAAGGTATGAGAGCAGCAGATACTTAGGCACATATTGGTTGTATTCTTGCTCTGACGACTCCACATCAGTTTGAAGGCAACTCCACTGATAAAAGAATCTTGAATTTCCAAAAGGCAACTCCACTCTCAATGCTTCAAGCACAAGATAGAGACTTCACTAAGAGATGAGACCCCTTGACAGGGGCAAGGAAAAGCATCATGAAGGAAAACAGGTACTCAAAATGGGACCTCTTCCAAAGCATTCTATTTTTCATTTTAAGTTGCCTCTGCTCCTTCCTTGAACATGCCAAACGAATTTTCCTTTACCTATTGTATTTTAATGGTGATCATGAAAGACTTGCGATTATATTTCCTCCTCTCTACGTTGCACATGCATACCCTCACCTTGTCGCTGGTTCTGATAAAAAGTTTTCACCTGGGCCACACAATGACAATGACCAAGTTGATGAATCTAGTGAGACCCATGCTGATATTTCTTCCACAGTTCTTGGTCCAACATCCCCCAAGGCCCGACATAGATATATACCCTTAAAGCTACCCCAAACCCTTCATGATTTCCCTCCAAATTACTATGAGTATCTACCTATGTTTGACGGAGAATATGATATCATATCGATTGAAAAGAACATTCAAGGGTTTGAGCATTTTATAAATTTATTTGAGATTGACCACGATGATGTGTGTATGAGAGTTTCCTCTCAATCCTTGAAAGGAGACACCAAACACGGGTTCAAACATTTACATGCAGAAACCATCAACTCATGGGTGGAATTGAAGAAAGTCTTTTTAAAGTTTTGGGGCAAGGAGAAATCCTTAGAGCTACAACTCACTGAGTTTTATGCCTTGAAAAGACACAACAATGAAGCTATTTATGTATTTAGTATAAAGTTCTCTAGCGTATATTGTAATTTGTCCAGAGAAATTCAACCCTCTGGAGCCGCTGCCATGCTCCATTATACAACTACTTTTCATCCAGATTTTTCTTTCCTCCTGATGGAAATAAGACCTGAGTCCTTACAAAAAATGTTTAGTGATGCTCAAGACATTAAACACAACATCCAAGCATGTAAACGGATCCAAAATGAGGGGTTGAATTCTCAAGAACATGAAAGTAAACATGAACATAAAATAGTTGATTGGAATCTTGAGCATAGAATTGACGATATCATAGGTCCTCTCGAAGTTTCCAATGCTAATGATTTTGTAAAGAATTACATTCCGCTTGTTGAAAGAAGAGATGTTGATTTAGCTTATGATCCATCCCATGATAAGCAGGGGGCTTATGGTTTTATTTATTCATTTGTAGACAGTCAAGAAGATGAATTTGCAAATCATTTTATTGAAGAACATGTTGACGTTCCAAGGTTGCTCTTGTTAGATGACATTGCATATGTTGTTGATTTACCTATATATGACGAATACGATGATGATTGTGATGGTGAATCCTTCGAACAACCAACTGCATGTTCCCTATCAAAAAAAAAATCAGCAGTACAGTGAAATGACTCAACCTACATATCACAGTTGCAGAGGAAAGGATATTGGATCAGATGAAGGAGATTCTCTGCCTTTATGTTTTGTTGCATTTAAGTTGTTGAAAGAGAACTCTAAAATCATCATTGAGGAAAATGAATATGTGCTTGTGAAAAACCATGCTAAATCAATGGAGCATAATGACAAGATATCACAACACTCTTTTCATGTGCTTGAAGACCCTATTACTTGTGTTGAAATGTAGCCATATGTTGGGGATAAAATGAAGACGGTTTCAAATCAGGTGGGACAACCCTACCATTATGTTTTGCTTCTTTCGAATTATTGAAGAAAAATATTTGTAGTATCTCAGGTCAGGAATCCTCCAGGCATGAGAGGAGTGGTGATGATAATTCTATGAACAATCACATAAAAGGTCATGTCATCTCATATTTGCAGTCTACGTTCAGCTATTAGCCTGAAAAGGAAGAACAAGTTCCTCCAGGAAATATTGTTGAAGGTCATTTTCTTTCTCCCAAAATCAATATAGATTTTCAACATGAAAAAGTGTTTCAAAGTGTTTTCTCTTCCCTTGAAAATGACGTAGTGGTTCAATTTCTAAACAACATAGACATGGATGAGGATTCTGAAACTGCATCTATGGAAACTTCCAGCAATGAACAAACAAATGACAGGTTTTCAGGAAAGAAACAAAAGAGTGTATGCCACTTCTCAATCAGAAATACAGAAAGATAATGAAGAGGCGATGGTTTAATTTGATTCATTTGAAAATCATGGTTTTGAAAATGCATCCATGGGAACTCTAGATTGTGAAATAATGCATGTTGTTAGCTTTTCACATTTGTAAGAAGATTATGAGCAGGAACTTATTTCCATTCATTCATTTGAAATTCAAAATGACAGTCCTCAAGCAAATTTCCAGAAGTTTAATGAAACCAAATTAGAATTGTTTGATGAATAAGAGGGTGCACATAATATGGCTGTCACATTTGAAGATGTTCAAGAATGTATGAATGTTTTTGTTGATATGCATGGAAGAGTAGAAAAACCTATTGCTTCCATTTCATTTGAAAACGTTCTCAAATCAGAAGAAATAGAGCAAGAGAAGCAAACGCTTATGAAAAAGGATTGCCTTTATGTTTTTGCTCATCAAGAAGAAATGACCTTTCATGGTCTCCAAGATCCTATAGCCATTCTATTACAGTCATCATTGAAGGAGGAGTTTGTTTTATTCATAAATTCAAGTTTTGGATTCAACTTGTGTTTTCAGTCGCCATCTTTTACATTTGTCTACCTGCTTAAGAAGGATGTGATCGGGGAAAAATCGGGAGGCCAATTGCTTGATTGGTTGCATTGGCACTTCAGCATCACTTGACTGAGTATTTCATCTCAGCAGTTTTAGAATAGATAGGATTGTGCAAATAAGCTGGTCGGTCAAGCATTTTTCAGTTTGAGTTTTCTAGTATGATACAGTCAGTTTTCAATATTATACTCGAACGTCCAACATCCAGTCGGAAGCAGTGCGCAGAGCTTTGTTTTCAGTCGACACTAGTGACATAGTAGGAGCAGGGTACACACATGTTTTGGAAGCAGCCCAATGGATCAGGCACCGGTTCTACAAGTTCTTTGCAACCATGTAGGGAGGATAGCATCCCCAGTTGGAGACAATGTTATCACCTTAACAATTTTCATATCAGGATCTAAAAATTTAAAAAATTTAGCGAAAGTCTATACCACAATAGAGGCATGATAGTTTAGGGGGCAGGGCTATATCCCAAAACATATAGAAAAATATAGCGGAGGCAGGAAGGGAGTAGCTTGGTGGACCATCGATTTTGAAGAATCCTAGATCCATGGTTGAGGTCCACATCGGGCCGACAAATAGCATGAAACTTAATTTTGTGAAGGCAGACCAGGGAAAACCATTATGGTTTTGATGGGGAATGCATGGCGCTCTTACACATGCATCAGGGCAGACAATGGATTGACCAAAACCGCTTTTACTACGGCCCCGATGTCACGTGGTTTAAAATGTCACATCAATAACTCGTGGGAAGGATGGCAGTTGGTCAAATCACCCCACATCGTTGGTCCAGGTACTTTCCCAGGTGACGTATCAAAAGGATGTTGTCACATAACTAACTCGAAGCTCATCATTCAAAATGGAGTGATGAAGCATGGAACACCAATGTACTATGACAATAATTCGTGATTAAAATGCAAAGACTATCAAATCTTAGATATGAATCGTTTTATCCTACTCTGAGAAATTTCCATCTTATGCATAAGAAAAACAAGCTCGACCAGTGTTGATTTCCTAAGTCTTGTAAATTCAAAGGGTGGAAAAATTACGGTCTCTGCAAAGTATGAAAGGTATGGATAACACTCATTAAACGGTGTCTGACACGACTAGGTTCTCAACTAATATGCCAAGTTGGTCAATAAGTAAGAAAGAAATATGGGTCTTGCAGATACTGGCAACTAAATTTCACACCGAACCTACAACTGAGACAGAGTCGGGGGTCAAATTAAACCCCGTTATGAGGGATCTTGTCATAAATAAGCATGCAGACAACACCTACAATCCAGTCACAAAGAGGAAAAGGAGCAAAAGGAGGAAGACGGAGGCCAAAACCAAGATGATAGAGAGCGTTGGAGAAAATCTCTCTTGGTTGAGTACCCTGGAGGAGGAAATCACCAAGATGACGTAAATCCTCAGGTAAATTTAGGTGCATTTCAAAAACTTTTGGACAGATGGTGGCTTAAGAAAATGGAGTCCTGATATGACAGACCGGTTACTAACGGTCCCTTTAAATAGGATAATTGTTCTTCCTTTTTTGTAACTTGTATCTATTTTAGAATTATGAGGAAGTTGGAACGTTTTAAATTCCACGAGAAAATCCTCTATATATGTTTGGTCTCAAGGGTATAGAAATCATGGATAAAAGAGGAGCATGCCCTCTGTGTAGGAAAACTTTGTAAATATATGGGGCTGGAATGAACACATGAATGCAAAGGCAGATTTTGGACTTTTTTATGAAAATATTCTAACTGGTGGTCTTATGAGTCTCATTTTCTCTCATAGTGTGTGATTCATGTTAGTCTGCATTTCATTTTTTCTTTCCTCTATCTAAATTGAGAAATTAAAAAACTAGAATTCATTATTCAATGCTCTCGGCTTGGCGATTTAGACTATGTTTATCTCTTCTAAACCATTTCAGAATTCATTACTATAATGCTCTGATAATAGTTGTGTGTTTCTTTTCTTCTAATACCACCTAAATTTTCAAGTATAAACTCAGAAGTCACATCCTCATCTATCCTTTTCCTCTTGATTGTTTTCATGATTTGGCAATGGATCCTACATTCCTAACCCCATATCCCAAAGGTCATCTTCAGTTCTTCAACAATTTTATTAAAAATCCCCAAAACAAACCAAATCTAGCCACCGATTTCCATAGATATATCAAGTGACACGAGAGAGCCCTCTCTGAGTTGAGCAGGCTAGTGCCTCAACTCTAAAGTTGGTTGAAACAATTACCTATATCGTTCTATTTAGTCGTACATAATTTACAGAGTGCTAACACTAGCAATGGTTTTATTGCAGCAGTTTTATGCAAACTTTCAATCCTTTCATGATAGATTTAAATCATATTTGTATGAGAGCAAAAATGCAAATGGAAGGGTGGATTCACAACATATAAATCACCTGGAACAGATTCATAATATGTTGGATGAACTCAACATCAATTTTAATTCTTGTAAGGATCCTTTTGCATCATTCTTTCAGGTGATAAACAATCCCAAAGTTTTAGATTTGTCAGCATTGAATTTGTTTTCAAGTTTACATTAAAGTTGTCATCAAGTAGAATTCTCACTTTGCCTCCGAAGGACATGCAAAAAGCTCAAACAAAAGACAAAGAACTTGCATGTTTACACTGGGTTTTTGATTTCACTTGACTTGGCAAGTTCATTTAGCAGCTTAGTGTAGGTAACAGTCTGAATAAGCTCAACAATTTGAGCATCTATTTCAGAATTTTTCAATATGTGTTTTAAGATGGCAGTAGTAGTCTTTAGCAGTGTAGAATATACTTCCAGTTTGTAGTTTGGCTTCAGTTGCATAATGAGTTGGTTTCAGGTTTGCAGGTTGTAGTTTTTGAGTTGGGACCAACCCAATGGATCAGGCACAAGTCTTTGGGTTCTTTGTCTCCTCACAGGGAAAACATCATCCCCATTGGAGCCAATGTTATCACATCTTATTAACAGGACAAGTAAAAGCCTCAAAAATTAGTTAAGGGAAGCACAAGATACTATCATCCAATTGAGGGAGGAACAAAGAGCACACATGAAGGATGAATTAAAAATCATTAAAAAGTGTCATGAGGCCATTGATAACAACAAAAGAATGGTAGAAAGGTATTTACCTTTACGCAAGCAACTCAAGCATATCTACTAGCAAAACTTGTCTTTAAATAAAGAAAACATAACTCTGAAACAAAGACTACAACAAATTGAAATTGATCATGAGGCTAAGAAGAAGTTAGACTTGCATATAGAAGTAGATGAGGTGTAAGATCATTGAGATGGAAATATTTGGTTTTGTCCTTTTTGATACTTTTCCATCATAAGCAAAGGTATAAAACCCAAACCCCAATTTTGCATCTATTATGAAACTTGCAAGCTATATCTCTTTTCATAATAATTCTTGTTCAAGGTTAGTGTGTTAAGATTATGTGCATCATATACATAACCTAGAAACCCCAAAAGTGCAGACTGTGACAATTAGCATTGGAGATATGAAAAAGCATAAATTGTGCAACGTGGGCACACTACGCAAGTGTTGTAAGTGTCAATTTTTGCAAAGATGGGTTTCATCATGGTAGACACATATTGGATGAGATAGGCAAGTTTGAAGGTGATATTAAAGCTACTTCAACACATGAATATATACAGTTTATATCAACATGAAGCTAAGTCTCATTCTATAACCCTATAGCTTCTAGGGTTTTGAGTTTTGATGGACAAATCAGTGTTTTAAGGAATGATGAATGTTTCCAGAGCTCTATATTATGTTCTTTCAAGTTCATATGTTATTAAATGGTCATTAGGTTCCATATTCAGGTCAAACAAGTGAAAAAAATGGAAATAGGGAACTCGATGCATAAGTGTTGTAGTTTCTAATTGCGTAGCGAGCTCGCTACGCCAGTGTATTTTTATCATAACTCTTAAATCGTGTGCCTGTTTGCCATGAAATTTTTATAGGATATGCATGAAGGTAATATGAATGAGCTCACTTAAATTTTAGGTCAAAATGATTCACTATTTTCGAGAAATGAGCCACAGTCATCTTCAACCATTTTTTAATTTTCTTGAGATCCGTGAACTGGGTTTTCCCAAATTTCTCCAGAAGAAGCATCACAATGATATTAAGTTGCTGACCAAAATTTAGCCCGACCCAGTTTACCGTTTGAGAAAAAATAAAAAAAATACCAACTGCAGAAATTTCACTGTGTAAACACGTTGTGCAAGTGCTGAAGAATACAGTTGCGCAGTGAAATGACACAACCGTGACAGGGCAGTCAGATCATCATCCAACTTGACCTCATAGCATCTCCACTTGTACCCAGTCACCTATAATAACTTTAGAGCTTGATGTCATGAAGATAGAGAGTTAGGTGTCTTTTTAGTCAAACTTGTTATGATGTATTTAATGCAATAAGTTGACTTCTATATTTTAGCTAGTTAGTTCCTATTTTCAATGAAACTGAGACCAAACTATAGGAAAGTGGTTGAATTTGAACTCCTTATCTTGAGGAAGAGTTTTTTCTATATATTTTAGTAATTTTGATTGACTAAGGGTGGGCAGAAGCATACAAGGCATTTTAGATTGAGCATTTTGTAGCCTTTTCTGGATTTTCATGGAAAATTAATGCAGAAGTACACTACTTTCAAATCAGAGATTCTTGCACTAGTAATTTGAAGTGTGTGTCTCTTCCGTATGTACGTGTTTCTCATTTTTCCTATTTTTTCGTTTCATCTGCAAGCTTCATGTACTTAAATTGAAAAGTGTTGCTCTAGAATTAATCTAATATTGATGCTCTAGATTAAAACAAGTAAAGTATTGGATCTTCTTCTTAACTTAGTCAGAATTCATCCAAGTTGGTGCTCAGATTATAGTTGTATGTTTTCCTTTTCACTAAAATATTTTCAACTACCTAGTCTTTGTTTCATTGATAGTTCCACCAACCAGTCATTGATAATTCCATTTGCGAGAATTTTGACTCCATGCCCAATGGATACCTCATCCTTGCTCTGCCACCAATCATTTTACAAACCTTATTTCCATTTCAGATCTGGCCACTGAACCTAATTTACAGTGAGAGAGCCCTATGTGGTTTGGAAAGGCCAAATTCCAAGCCTAAAGGTGGTTTGAAGGGTACCTTCATGGTTTTCCTCCCACAGCCAGAAAAATTATGACCAACAAATGATTGACTAAGTATACACCTTTAAAGTTAGTCTATGGTAAGGAGGTTGTGATGCCCTTAGAATTGGTGGTACCAAGTCTAGAAATTTCCATCGTGACACATATGTCCAATGATTAGTCCCTTCAGAAGTAATTTATTGAGCTATTGGAACTAGAAGAGGACTAATGATCCATATTTTATGAGCAGAATGAAATGACTATAGATTATTAACAAATTCTTAACACAGAATAACAGAGATATAGTAAAACTGGTTTTCTATTCAATAAGGAAATAAGTTGAAACTGTAAAATGCAGCAGAAAACAAGCTTTCTAGAATGGTGGCGGCTTATCTCTGAGAAGAGATGTGATGGTTGGGCTCATTCGCTAGAAGATGATTACAATGAGGCTCTAAAGGACTTTTTACAATAAACAAGAGTGTAAAAAACCCTAGACATCCAAAAACCTAACCCTAGGATATGAAGCGCCAAAAGTCATGTGGGCCCCGTTTGGGTAAGTCAGTACATCAACTTCTCGGGGTCGTAAAGTTTGCAAATGATCTCTGTTTTAGGCGTATGATAGACCGTTGGAAAGATCTATCTAATGAATACAACTATTGACAAAAATTTCATGATGAAAATTTATGATTGCTACATACCAAAAAAAAACATCGTTTAGGGCCTCAAAACGGCTCCGAAAGTTCAGGACCTGAAAAACTGCTAAAAATAGTAAATTACCAAAATTGCCAAAAAGTTGTTTTGAGCCAGTTGGAAAAGGTGGGTGGCCACAAATATCCACATGGATCAATCCTCCCTCCTTAGGAAGCAATGGTCTCCATTGTGTTGAGTTCCCCTATCAGATGAGGAATTTTTTGTCGAATTTGGCCCTGGGTGAGCCACTTGCCTTGGTGCAGGAGCTGCCCTGCTTTGACGACTCGATAAAGTTGGATCCTTTGTTGTCGAGTTCGCTTGACCTATGTATCCACAATATGATCATTGGATGGTTGTTGTATGCAGTCAAGGTTGAGCTATGTTGGTATCAGTTGTTCTGCTACGTCTGAGGTGTCCAATAATGGTGGGAAATAAGGTCGAAGGAGGTCCATGTTGAACACTCGGTGCAGGCCAAGGAAAGGAGGAATGTTGAGCTCAAAAGAATTATCCCCCACAGCCTTGGTGATGGTGTACGACACATAACAGAGTGGGAAAAGCTTCCAATGGGGTCTTATAGGCGTTCTTTCTTAAAGTGCAACAAAACTTTCTCACCCACCTAAAACTTATGTGGCACCCAATGTTTATCATGGCATTGCTTGTACTTGTCATTAGACTTATGTAGGATATCCTGAACCTGTTGGTAGATGTGCTAGATCCACTCAATGAACCGGGTGGCTTTGTCAACTTCAGTTGGAGCAGGAGATGAGTCAGCCGAGGTGACCGCAAGGGGAAGTACAACATCTATGGGACCCAATGGTTGGAATCCCAACCCCACTTGAAAGGGGTTGTGGTCGGTTGAGCTATGCAGGGCTTGGTTGTAGCTATGTTGGACATAGGGAAGACTCTCATCCAATGTGTGAGGGTGCTTGGAATTATACATGCGTAAGATATGCATGATCATTCGATTTACGACCTTGGTTTGGCCATCTGTCTCGGGGTGGAAGGTCATGGATTTGGTGAGCTTGGTGTCCAGCAGTGACCAGAGGCTCGACCAGAATGTGTTGAGAAATTGACTGTCCCGATCTTAGACAATGGTTTGTGGGATTCCAAAATGTACCCAGACTCGTTCAAAGAAGAGCTTGGCAGTGGCTTCTGTTGTGATGCTCTTCTTGCAGGCAACCCAAATCACCACTTAGAAAAGCGATCAACAACCACAAAAACACAGTTATTTCCCCTCTTGGTGGGTGGGAGACCCGACATGTAGTCCATTGAGAAGGATTCCCATGTCCTGTCAGGAGTAGGAAAAGGGGTGTACAGGCCTTGTTTCTTATTGGTAGGTTTGGAAATAGCACAGGCAGTATAGGACTTGATATACTTGATGACCTCCTGTTGAAGTTTCGACCAGTAGAAATGTTTATGTAGCATCGCCACTATCTTTTTGATGTCAAAGTGTCCTGCCACCCTACTGAAGTGGGCTTCCCAGATCATCTTCGATCACTCGCTTGATGGAATGCATATATGGCCCAGAAGACACAACAACCCATCCTAAAGATGGAAATTATCGACAATTGTGTTTGCACCCAACATTTGGTAGGTGGTGGGGAACTTTGCGTCTCTCTCATAGAGTTGGGGCCATCCAGAGGTCTCATGGTTGCAAGAGTCTAGCACCATGGTGAGTGTCGTGACTAGCGATCTACTGAGGCAATCAGTGATGCGAATGGTGCTTCATCTTTTATACTTGATGTTGAGGTGGAATTGAAGTAAGTATGTGGACCACTTTTGATGGCAATCAATCTGTAATTTTCCTTGTGTCTGCATGAAATGTAGTGGCTTATGATCAGTGTGGATGATTGTCTCCTTCCCAATAATGTAATGTCTCCACTAACGACATGCTTTCACAATGGAGTACATGTATTTGTCGTAACTAGGGTACTTACGGACAACATCCGATAGTGTCTCACTATGATAGGCCACGAGGTGGCCATGTTGAGTGAGAACGATGCCCACAACATAGACTGAAGATCTGTCTTGATCTCAAAGGGTTGTTGTAGGTATGGTAGTGAAAGTACTGGGGTTGAGCACAAGAGTTGCTTCAAGTCATCGAATACTTGTTGTTGGGACCGACCCAACGCAAATTTTGCCTTACCACCAACCCTGGTTATTTGGCTGAGGTCCCATGCAATATGAGAGAATCCAAAGATGAACCTATGATAGAAATTGGCAAGGCCCAAGAAGCTTAGAAGCTCAGTGAGTGTGGTTGGGGCTGGCCAGTCACTAATGACTTGGATCTTGGTTGGATCCACATGTACGCCATGCTGATCAACAATGTAGCCCGAGTAATGGACCTTGTCCATGCTGAAGAAGAATTTTCCCAAGTTGGCATATAACTTGTGTTGTTGCAGGGTGTGAAAAACCTATTAAATATGTTGCAAGTGTTCTGCCCAAGACTTGTTGTAAATGAGAATGTCATCCAAATACACCACTACAAAATTATTGGTGAATGGTTGCAGGATATCGTCCATCATCCTCATGAAAGTGGTTGGATTATTTGTCAAACCAAAGGGCATGACCAACCATTCAAAAAGGCCTTCCTTTGACTTGAAGGCAGTCTTCCATACACATGTATGTTCTATCAGGACCTAGTGGTAGCCTGACTTCAAATCAATCTTACTAAAGTATTTGGCCCCCATGAGTTGATCAAGGAGGTCGTCGATTTGGGAAATTGGGTATTGGTTTCTGACTGTGATTTTATTCATGGCCCGGTAATCAATGTAGAGTTGTCAGGTTCCATCTTTCTTCAGTACCAGCATGATTGGGCTCCCACAAGATGATGAGTTGGGACAGATGTGCCCCTTATGGAGAATTTCTTCGATCTATCGCTTGATCTCCTCATTCTCTAACATAGAGCGATGATAGACTGGCCCATTGGGCAGCAGTGCGTCGAGGGTTAGATCGATGGGGTGCTTGACCTGACAGTGCAGAGGTACCCCGGTAGGTGAGGAGAAGATATCTGAGTATTCTTCAATGACCTTATCTACTTGCTTCTGCTGTGTGGAGAGGTCAGCCGCAAAGACCCTGGATGTGGTTGTGATCTTTCACTCATTACGAGACTGAATCACAAAGAATACAAACTTCCCCATCTGAGAAATGACCTTCCTGCACTGCTTGGTAGAGATCAAGGAAATAACACTAGGTGGGACTGCCTCGGGTATCTTGTACAATTTCTTTTTCAAAGTAATAATAACACTACGAGGCATAGACTCATATACAACATGACGTTTCCTTAAATAAGGTTGGACCAAAAGAACATCACAAAATTTGAGAGGAGAAACATCACACAATACCTCATCTTTGAAGGGCTCGATGTCGTATGACAATCGACACTGTTGGCTAACGCGGAGTTCGCTTCCTTGGCAGAGCCATCCAATGGTGTAGGGTTGTGGGTGCGACGTTGTCGGTGGGCCAACCACTTGACAACCTCTATTGAGATGAGGTCCTTCTGGCTACCACTAATAACCATGAAGTGTAGTGTGGTGCCTTTTACCCACATCTGTGAATGGAAGAGGTGCTCTCCTTCTTCTGGCTCATCTGGTTCATCAGGCTGGGGCTTGGTGGTAGCAACGGTGGCACTGGGTTCCACGTCAATGATCTATCTTCCCCTTTCTGGTTCTGACTCAAAGTCAGAACCTAGATCTGATTCAAAGTCTTTCACTTCGACCACCAACGACTGCTTTGAGCAGTAGTCAGCAGTGTTATGCCAAGGGATCTTATGGAAGTTGCACCACTTCCTGATATCTTTCTTTGTCTTTCTGGTGTTCTTCTTTTCTTGCATCTTGGACTGGTTGTCCTGATACTATCCATATTTTCTCTATCCATTTTTC
Source organism: Picea mariana (assembly GCA_032191745.1). Taxonomy (NCBI): domain Eukaryota; kingdom Viridiplantae; phylum Streptophyta; class Pinopsida; order Pinales; family Pinaceae; genus Picea; species Picea mariana. The sequence goes on from JASDQU010104251.1 coordinate 203,692, forward strand.
TATGGGTTGGGGCCGCCCTTTCCTATCTTTTGTTGTGAGGGGTTCCCGGGCCCAAATTGTCGTGTCTTTTGTTTGAGCTTCTGCTCGATTTTGACAGCATATCGGTAGGCCACGCCCAAGGACGAGATGTCCAAAAATTCCATTTCGGTCTAGATGTATCTATGCAGAGAAACACTATACTTGAGCACTAGATATCACTCTGAATCTTTGATACCCAGCTTGGTGTGCAAGGTATGGAAGATATTTGTGAACATTGGCACTACTTGGTCTCTTTCTTGCCACAATGTGGTCCATTTTCTATACAAGTCGTCATAAATTCCAACAAGGTAGTATTGTTCCTTAATAGCATCCCTTAAGGATTCCCAAGTGGTCATGACTGTAAATAACGAGGGTTCCTCTTTTTCCTTTTGCTCACAGAAAGTTTCCCATAGATCTTTGACATGGGCAACAACTTTGAGGAGCGCAAAAGTAATCTTTTCTCTATTCGAAAAGTTATGGACAAAAAAATACCCTTCTAATACATTCAACCACTTGTCTACAGCATCTGTGTCTATCTGACTTTCAAATACAGGAATATCGAAGTTTATTTGTACCTTGAAGGGGGCGGTGCCTCCGCTCGAAGAAGATGTGTCGCCTGTTGGTAGTCGCCGAAGGATTTGCGCAAAACTATCCATCATCTCGTTCCTCTATTGCATGAGGGATTCCTTAAGAAACATTTTGAAATGATCCCATGTCCTGTCAGCTTTCTTTTCTCCTTCCATGAGAGGTCGCTTGGGCGTGCGAGAGCTTTGGTCCTCAAGAGAAACAAGCTCGAGACCTAATTCTTTGTACTCTGACCTCGTTGGGGACATGCATTAAGACGATAAGGAGCAGACTGCTCTGATACCACTGATCCAGATTTTATGAGCAGAAAGAAATGACTACAGATTATTAACATATGCTTAACAAAGAATAACAGAGATACAATAAAACTGGTTTTCTATTCAATAAGGAAATAAGTTGAAACTGTTAAATGCAATGGAAAACAATCTTGTTGGAATGGTGGCAGCTTATCTCTGAGAAGAGATGTGACAGTTGCGCTCATTCGCAAGAAGATGATTACAATGAGGCTATGAAGGCATTTTTACAATAAACAGGAGTGTCAAAAACCCTAGACATCCAAAAACCTAACCCTAGGAGATGAAGCACCAAAAGTCATGTGGGCCTCGTTTAGGTAAGTTAGTGCATCAACTTCCCGGGGTCGTAACTTTTGCATATGATCTCTGTTTTAGGCGTACGATATCCCATTGGAAAGATCTATCAGAGGAATACGATTGTTGACAAAAAATTTATGATGAAATTTTTTGGCTACTACATACCCAAAAAACGTCGTTTAGGGCCTCAAAACAGCTCCGAAAGTTCAGGACCCAAAAAACTGCTAAAAATAGTAAATTACCAAAATTGCCGGAAAGTTGTTTTGAGCCAGCTAGAAAAGATGGGTGGCCACCAATATCCAACTAGATCAACCAACTAATTGTGGGTCACAACTAGATGGTCGAGAAGCATAGACAGGAGGTCTAAAATGATCACAACATTCAACTTAAAACTCTACAACATGGATCTTTGGTATTATTTTATGACAACAAATTTCTGAAGCACCCCGGTAAGATGCAAATGCATTGGTTAGGACCCTTTAAACTAGTATACATCAGTGATGCATGTGTAGCAAATTTGGAAACACTACAAGGTGAACCCCTCAAAGTACTTTTCAACGATAGTTGGCTAAATGAGTATTATGGTCCACAGGGGTCTAATGTGTTGTGAATGGATGCATTTCCAGTGTTAAGTGTAGGGTAGGGATAGGTAGGTAGGAGTAAAGGAAGGTATCCATAAATAATGAGTAGTAGGATAGGACAGTTAGGTAATCCATAGGAAAGGACAGGGTTTTACTTCACAATATTTGGGGGATTTTCCCTACTTGGATCAATAACAATCGACATACATACTACAAGGCAGGACAATTGGCTCCCCACAGGTGGATGAAATGACACATGTGTGAATGCGATGACATATAGATCAGAAGGTGGTGTGAATATCATAAGGTGATGTGAAGACATATCAAGATAGCATAGGTAATGGAAACACTCATAGTAGTATGTACAACAAGTGGATGATCATCATGACATCCCATAAATCAAATGCACAACTAGATAATGGGTCATGTGGGGGAACAAATCAACTCAACTACTTATAATTACCATTACCTCACTACCAATCACTTTGGGTGAGGATCATATCGTAGAGTCTAGATAACTTAGGGAGTAGGGTGTAGTCTGAGCCAAGTAAGAGAGTCAAACCCATTTTCCATTTAGTGATAGAATCAATGGCTACCTTCAACCAGTGAAAGCACCAAGCTATAATTCTAGTAGTGATATATTCCCAAAGGCCAACAGTTGAGATCCTGCGAACAAAAGGCGTCTACAAACATCTCTTAGTCAAGGAACCCAACTTATAGAGTGTTGAAAACAATGTCTGGGACATGACATAGTTATCTGAATTGTGCTTCAAAGCTTATGCATATGGCATCCCAAACCCGAAGGGGTGAGATCAAATGATCCTCAAACAATGGACCAACCCTGATTTCAAAGCAAGTATATTTTTGCTTGTTTCTATCCCTAGCGTTAGGTGCCTTCATATTAGAAATTATTTTGTGGCCCATGAGAGATAAGAAAAAGACGACAGGTGTTAAGGTTTCACATGGCTCCAAACCGAGATTGATGATGGAAAGGTCGAGATCCCCAAAGAAACTAAGACTTCACATTTCGGTTGCAGGGATTGGAGAGACATGCAGAGGCCAAAGTATCCACCACACTGGCTAATGATGGACATATTTCACTTACTTAGGGATCGTTAAAGGGGTTCCACCAATTTGGATCAAGGGTTATAAAAGCTTCCTCGGTGAGTTAGTGACAAAGCAATGTCATTAGATTTAGAACAAGCCAACTAATAGTTTTGGGGGCCTCTTGGCACCCTAAGGTTTTGGCAAGACCGTGCATGCGCTACAAGTCAACACTGCACACACTCCTAATAATTTACATTTCACGACACCAAGATGTAGCACCTACACCAACCAAAGATCTACTATGCACACCAACCAATTTTTCACTACACGCAAATACTTTGAGATATCTCATGCATGCCAAATCCTCAAAGATATTTAGTAATTATTTTAACCATTTTTGTAACAATCCGACTGGTCATGGTCGAGGCTGTGGGTGAGATGGGAAGGTTTTTATTATTTCCATTCTCCAATAGGCATAAGGGGCATGCAAGTGGATATTTAAGGGTTGGTTTTTTTGTTAACAAAGATTTTGTTGTTATGTTAGTAGTAGATCAGTTAATCTCCAGCTACACATTGTGTTAGTTGTTGATATGTTATGTTTCACTAGTTTTTCAGAGATATTATATGAATATTAGAGAGAAATTAGATCTATATATAAGCATATTCCCTGTCTTTGTTTCACTCTGAATGTGCTTTGATCAAGCTTCAATCCTTTGTGTATTTAAATGTATCTGAATGAGGGGGAGATTAATGAATAACCATGAAGTACATTTATCTATGTATATCATGGATCCTAATCTAAATGTATGTATGTTATGTAGTATTAGGCATAGCACTTATGTGGATGTTAGGAATGAATGTGAAATGAATGCATGGATCTAAGTTGAATGCTTCATGTTTGTATTATTCCTTCATGAATTGCACTAAACATGTGGTCTCTATAATTCTCATGGCATCTCAGGTGATACTTATCCCATCCTTGAAGATTGAATATGTCAGCGTCTATGGGGTATTTGTTGGTAGAGCCTTTTGAACCCTGGGTTCGAAACCCAAGCCAACAACAATAACAACCAAAGGATATACTTTGAAGAATTGAAGAAAAAAAATAGTTGATCCTCAATCCCACCACTACCTAACTTGCATAAGTCTTTTGAAATAGAAACCAATGCTAGTGGGGTAAGAAACAATGAACATTCATTGAAGAACTAAAGAAAAATATTAGTTGAGCCTTGATCCTACCACTACCTAGCTTGCAGAATTCTTTTGAAATAGAAACCAATGCTAATGGGCATGTTATGGAAGCAATATTAATGCATGGAATGATACCCCTTTCCTATCATTTGGATCTATTTGATGGATCATTATTGAACTACCCTCAATATGGCAAGGATCTAAGTTGTCTAGTTCAAGTCATGAAAAAGTGGAAGTACTATTTTTTGGGTAAGGACACTATCATTTGTATAGATCACCAACATTTACAATAATTGTAGGGTCATAGTAAACTCCAACAAGTAAGACACTTTGAAATGGATGGAATTTTAACAATTCCATCTAGTGATTAAATATAAGAATGGTAGAACCAACAAGTTGCTTGATTTTGTATCTAGGCCATTAGCACCAAATATTGCAACTCCAGAAGCCATTATACACATGGATCCATTCACCCATGAACCATTCAAACACGAGTGTGTGGAATATGATGACTTCAAGGGAATGTAATAGTAGTTGCAAAGATAAAAAAGAAAAAGCAGATGTTGATTACCATCTCCAATATGGATTACTCTAAAAGATGGGAAGCTTTATGTAACAAAGGAATAAAAATTACAATTGATAAGGAAGCCTTACAACTCTAGGGTTGTTGGTCATTTTGGTGTCGAGAAGACTACAAATAACTTGCAAAGTTATGTTTATTGGGCCAAGGTGAAAGAATAAGTAGTTATATTTATTAGAAGTTGCATTTTATGTTGTACCAACAAGCCTAATAGCATGAAAGAAGGACTATATAGTCCACTTCCATTCTCTACAATGTCATGGAAGAAAATGTCCTTGGACTTTGATGGTTGTTTGTTGAGGACAAGAAGAGGGAATGAATACCTATATGTGGCAGTAGATATGTTCAATAAGATGTGTGTTTTGTTGGCTTGTAAGAATACCATCAAATGATATGAAGTTGCAAGCTTGTACTTTTACAGGGTCTAGGTGCAATTTGGGATTCCAAGGAGCATCACTTCTAATTTAGATACTAGATTCCTCAATGTATTTTATATTTTTTTATTGGACAATTTGGATACCAAATTGAAGAGATTCCACAAGCTAATGGGAATATTGACAAAGTTAGTAAATAGGACTTTGGTTCATCTCTTGAGAGGTTACAATCAAAAGCTTGAAAACCTCTAGATGTGGGCATTTCAAATTTTGGAGAAGGTACACAACAATGCTTACAGACTCAATCTTCCACCTTATATGTGCATTTACTCAACAATAAATGTGGATAATTTGCAGCTTTATGAGCCATCCATGCTTGATGAGGATGAAGAGAGCCCAGTATTACCTTCCATTGAAGATTTGATAATATATGCATGGGAAAATTTACCAAAGGACACAATTATGAAAAAGAAAACGAGAATGACCCAAAGGCATCAAAAAGAACTTTGGTAAGTGGGATTAAAGAGTCGGCTACTCACCAAGGAAAAATTGTACTCCAAGGAGAAATTTGAGGAAATATGTTTTCATCTCATTCATAACTAAACATTTTAGAGACTAGGAGCCCCCAAAATGGGGAGGGATGATTCAAAATGGATATACATAGGTATCATAATTATTTTTATTCTCTAGATGGGGGATTATAATTTGGGATGTCTTAAATATGGTGTTATTTTTCCAAATTCAGGTCATCAACTTTTGGTGCATTTTTTAGGCCCAAAGCAATGGTTTTTGGGTTTGGTGTCGTATGCAGGTTATCATAAGCTTGCCTCAAACAAGGATAAACCATTCTTATAATTTATATCATTTCAATGAGCTATTGTGCACCTAAAACATAGTTAGTATGAAAATTTATGGCCTCGACGAGGTAACGGTCTAGATATTCCCCACATGTCCAAGTGGCAACCTTGTACTCATCTTACCATAATTCAAATATGTGGAATTATTGAAATGGAGGAGTCCCTAGAGACTTATACAATCATCATGGAGGTTCCAAGAGGGTTTATAAACCCTAAACCTAACCCTAGTTCTAGCTATCAAAAACCTAACAGACTGAGGGAAAAGGGTTCACTTTTTTCACTAGTTTTCTTGTATAGGTTTCCAAGGTAAATAGTTGTGTTCCATTCTATGTGTCTTGCTATTGTAGTATATTTCATATGTTTCAATGGTTAAATAATCCAAATGGTATGTGTTTATTTATGTTAAAGTGTTAAAAATACAAAATATAGTCACATATTCAATCATAGTGATGCAGGAGCATCGTCAGCAAATACACGTGGCAGTACAACTCAACGCTTGAGGACCAATTTGGAACCTCGAACGCGAGCCGGTACTGCATATCTTTTGTAGCTGATAAAAATAGAAAAAGGAAATATCAAGCGCATGGACAGAACGAGCACGCGTGACCTAGGAGTTTAACTCTAGTCTCGATGTAACCGCAATTAGGTAGAAGTTAGTTTGTTTCTTTTGTATAAAGAGAGGTTTTGTACGCCCTAAAGAAGGGTTATGAGAGTTGTGAGCAAGTAGGAATTTTGGAGTAGTGATTGTTGTTTGAATTTTACTGTAACCATTTTCATGATTTTGAATGAAGATAACAGAGGAAAGTTGATCCAATGTGTGAGGTTGTTGTTGTTTGTAATTTCCCCGTTGTTGTTGTCAATATTTTTTAAGAATGATTGAACCTTGCTACGAGTGTATGTAGCTTTGAAATGCTTGCATAAAATTCAAAAATCACTTTTCTTCATTGAGTGGGTACAAGGTGTGCACATAGTCCGCAAGGAGTGCGTTGACAGAGTCTATTTCGACTCGGCAACTCAGAATAAATAGCGTAAGACTTCCTTTGCAAAGAGGGCAAAGTAACTGCTGCAAGGAGTGCACAGTCATTCGTAAGAATTCAGATCTTGCGTAAGAACCAGTTGCAAGGAGTGCACGGTTCCAGAATTCGACTAAGTGTTGAAACGACTCCGTAAGAAGTCGAAGGACAAGAACAGAGGAACACCAGGAAGGCAGGAAGAATTTTTTTCAAGAAATCTTTGGATCTAAGTTTGATGAATTTCCCGAAAAAGAAATAAGTGCTTGGGAGAATTAAATCTATGAGGATATCAAGCTTAGGAAGGATAGCACTTCCCAAGAAGTGTGGATGAGATCCAAGAAACGGACTCGCAGGAAGGATAAAGGTTGAAGCATTTGACTTTTTCGAAAAATATTCTAAGTCTGAAGAAAGCATAAGCTCATGGGGAAATATCTGGACTATCTGATCATCATCCATACAATGAGGAGCAAGCACGGATGGGAAAATATCTCAATCGTTCGATCAGAGCGCAAAGAAAGGATCTCAGTTGTCTTATCTATGCGTAAAAGTTCATAGTCGTCCGATCAAGGTAAAGTGCACTAACGATACACCTGTGAAAGTGTACAGGAGAAGCGGACCTACAAAGTTCTGAAATCGTCAGAACCGTCCATCGTCAAGAAAGACACATGACGAGAGATCAGCATTTCCCTGGTTCGTAGTTCGGGATATCCAGATGTAAGAGTTCTGGGAACTCGTGAAATTCGAGTTCGTGATTTGATCTAAGTCATCGGATCGAGGAGAGATATAGACCGTCGAGTCATTTCAAGAGAAGGAGGTATCGGAAGTTCGGATATCAGGAGAAGGGAGGTGAACAGTCCTTCAACTTTGTGAGACGCAAAGTCCCGATTCGCGAACAGGAGAGCGGATCTGTTGGATTGCGGAGATTGTAGATCGTCGATCTGGCGTGATCACAATTTTGAAAGTCAAAGGAAGGGAGATAAGGAACCTCACGACAATGTGAAGTGTGAACTCGCAACTTAAGCATAACCGTTGGATCACAGAGGAGTGTGGGTCGTCCATCTGACGCAAGTGGAGTTCGAGAGTTCGGAACTCAAGAGAATGGAGGTAGAAAAACTTCTGGGGATGTGAGACACAAAGTTGCGAAATGCGAAGTTGCGAAGCGCCTTTCGCTTAATTGAGTGGTCACCGCTAGCAGTCATGTGAGGGAAGGGGTTTAGCAAGAGAAGATCTAGCACCTATCTACACTAAAGCTTTAAAAAGTGTTAAGGAGAATCCTGCGGGTTCCATAGAACATGTGCCTTAAGAAGAAGGGGGCCTATTCAGTTGATTGAAGGTTCTTGAGGGACCAAAGAGTTAGTCATATTCGGTTCTTGATCAATCCTAGACCGGGAGGTCACGCAGCCCTTAAGAGAGAGGAGGGTGACTACATCAAGTGGTATCGGAGCACATTTTTTTAATTTTTGTAGCAGAGAGTAGATAAAGAAAATACTCTTACACCATCAAGTGGTATTAGAGCAGATTTTCGTCTGTAGATTTCAGGCGAAGGAGAAAAAGGAGAAAAAAGAACTCAAAGTTGTACTATGTTTTAGAGAGACAATCAACAAAATGCCACCAAGGAGATGAGGGGAGCCACCTTTATCCAATCGTGATGTAGAAAGAGAGATGCGAGAACTTCGTGCAAGGTTGGAAGCGATAGAAGCAGAGCAGAGAAGGGCACCTGATGCTGGAGAAATCAGCGATGTAGAGAGTGAAGATGTAGAAGTTGAGGAAGCTACATGGGAACACGTTTCCAAAGAACGTTTGCTGAGAGTAGTTATTAGATTGGGAGCTAGAACCAAGATAGAGGTCTTAATGTATGAAGGCAATTTGGATCTTGAAAAACTCTTGGATTGGATAAGGTCCATGGACAAATATTTTGACTATGAAGATGTCGATGGGGAGAAAAGGGTGAGACATGGTGTCACCAAGCTTAAAGGACATGCATCACATTGGTGGGATGAAATGTAGGCTGAGAAGAGAAGTAGAGGTAAACATAAGATAAATAATTGGGACAGAATGGTAGCCAAGCTGAAGGCTAAATTCATGCCCAAAGATTATCAGATCAATCTATTCAGGAAGCTACAGAACCTGAGACAGAAGGGTATGACAGTCAAAGAATACACATAGGAGTTCTACAAGCTGAACATCAGAGCTGGACAAAGAGAAAGGGATGAAGAAAACGTTGCTAGGTATATAAATGGCATGAGGTATGAAATCCAAGATGAGATCAACATGATGTCAGTAAAGACAATGGAGGATGCTTATCAGTTCACATTGAAGGCAGAAGAGAAGTTGGACAGAAAACAAAGCCAATGAGGTAGAGGTAAAATATCAGCCCCAAATAAAGGCAAGGGAGTTTCCCATGACAAAGCGCATGATTCCAAAGACGAACCTGAAACTCCACACAGTCACTCGGAGAGAGGAGGAAGATAGGGTGGTGGAATAAACTCTTCTAGAGGAAGAGGTAGAGGAGGAATAAGGTGTT
>JASDQU010104251.1:220961-236884 GCA_032191745.1 Picea mariana
ACTGGCACTTCAATAAAACAACCTTGTAAACTTCATTCCAGAGGGAGTAAAGAAGCAGAAGGAAGAAGATCCTTCTCCTAAGAAAGGTAATCATCATGCTCTTGTTGCAATAAATTCCTCATTTGATTCATGGATTATATATTTGGTGCATCCCATCATATGGCAGCGAAAGAGGAAGTTTTCTCTTCTTTGAGTCCATGCTCAAGACCCCATATTCTCATGGGGGATGATACTCTAGTAGAAGTAGCAGGAGAGGGGAGAGTGGAACTCCATAATGGCAGATTTGAGAATGTTTTACATGTTCCAAATCTTTATATGAATATGCCCTCAGTTTATCAGATCACTCAGAAAGGTAAAAAGGTTGAATTTATATTAGATCCAATTTCTGCACTTGACATGCAAGAGAATTACATCATTGCAATTGGTGAGGTTTATCACAAGTCAAGGTTGTATAAATTCACCAAGTTTTCTGATGATGACTCCTCTTTTCTTCTTACACATAAGGATAGTACTTTGCATACACCTCCAGTGCAACATGCATATACTCTTGTGTTTCCATCAGTTACAGACATTAGAGATGATTCCACACACTCAGATTCTGTACATGGAAATAAGCAGGTAGAACAGACAGATAAGAAGCCAACGTCAAAGATTTAGCAGATGCCTAAGAGGGAACAATTCACACTTTAGGTAGCATGTGTTCTTGTAGAGAATCCATTGGATTCGAGGAGGACTCAATCTCATCATGAGGAGCCTTTTGATGTACCTTCATCTTATGAACTTGTAATGCCCATGGATTGCTATATGGTTCAATATTCTAATCTGCAACTCTACAGTGAGGTTGTGGGAAATCCACTATGGCAAGCAGCCATGCATAAGGAGTATGACTCACTCCTAAAGAATCAAACTTGGCATCTAGTACCACTTCCACCGAAAAGGAATATTTTCAGGTGCAAATGGGTCGACGGGATCAAGAGGTACAAGGCATGATAGGTTTCCAAAGGACTTCATCAAATCCATAAAGATTTCTACATTTTCACGAAGACTTTTAGTGAGCAGAATTTTCAGAATTTGCGAGATCGTCTTGCAGTGAAGAACACAGTTGTGTAACAACTGTCATTTTCTTCTTTTGATGCATTGTTTTTTGAGAGGGGGTTTCGTTCCCACGTAGTTTTCCCTCTTTCCTCATTTTTATTCAGTGTTCATTAGTTGCGTTGTACATGAGTACCTAATATGGCCTAGTAGCCGGGACTCATTTTTTACTCCATAGTGATGTTCAGGGGGGGTGTTGGAGAAATTTCTATTTTCGGCACACTAGTTCGGTGGGATTTAACCAACTAGTTCTATTTTAGACTTTCTATTTAGATAATCACTATTATTCTATTATGCATGCATGCATTCTGCTTTTATGGAATGTTATATCCTATATATAAGTGCATTCCACCCATTCATTGTATCATATTGATCATCATCTATGTATCAATCATCAGCTCATTGGAGTAGTGTGAATATATTTTCTCATTCTTCCATGTTGAATCTCTCTTCCTTTCTTGATGAGCTTTGTTTGTACTTGCTTTAACTAGATCTCATGTGCAGGTTTCGATGAAACATTGACAATTAAGGCATGCTTATTTTGAAACACAAACATACAAAATAAATACAAAAGAAAAAGACTCAATCTCTAAAGTGTTTGTTGATAAAAACCTTTTTTTTCCGCAAAGCCGATAAAGACCTATGATACAATAATTTAAATTCAAGTTAAAATTAAGAAGATATATATGATAGGTTTAAGTTCATGTCTAAAAGATGTGAAAAATACAACTAATTAGAGATGGATTTGATCTTTAAAATACTTTATTTTTCTTTTTATTTTGGGTGCATTGATTATTTTCATGTCGAGGCATGATTCTACAAGTTAGTATGGGGTAGATGTGTAAAGTGGGTAATATTTTGGTCACATATGTCAATCCAAATAATAATAATAATAAACAAAAATGAATACATGCATACTAGCTTAGCTCTATCGTAACCTTAAATATATTAAGTGTCGAAAGAAATAAAATCCTTCAAGGTGTAATCTTTTTCCTCAAATTTTATATCATCAAAAAGGTTTGCACCTCAATGTATTTGATTGCTCTCAATTTTAGAAATCCTAGATGGATTGAGTTGAAAGGATAGGAAGTTGCACGGGTTTGATAGGGGTTATCAAAAGTGAAAACAAAGTGGTAATGGGTAAGATTTGGCCACAACCCCACTTATCTATCTATCCAAATCGATGCACCCTCCCAGTCCATAAAGTCCATGAAGTTAAGTGAAATTGGTTATGTTCTAATGATGTTCCAACATTTGTATTTGTTCCTATAAAAACAAATAGTTCCTAGGAGTGAGAATTTACTAGTGTTCCTACATTTTTGTGTTCCTATAAGCTCGTTAAGAATCAATATTAAGATGGATTTAGGCTGGTTTTTGGTAGTTGTTTATGAGATGTTGATAATAATCAATGTTCTTGCTACTATATTAACATAGATTTATGATATTATATATGTATAATAATTGACATATATTATATATCTTTGCAACTCGTGGCTCTAGGGTTTTTCCTTTTTGTGTAGCTTAGGGCCATTCTCAACTTCTCAGGGTTGTGAATGGAGGGGGGAAATGGGATCCCTCCTACAACTGAATTTTAGTAGGCCATCGAAATGGTTCCTTCGCATTTGCCTCAAATTAGTTAGACCACAATCGTGGTGGACACAATGCTTCAGGATACGACAAGGGTAAATTGTAATGTCCCCACTTTGGGACATCATCACAGTGCAGAGGTTTATGATGACCAAAGTAGCTAGATGGATGTTATAGCGAGTACAGGGGTTATTGAGAGGCATTGTGGGGTTCATCTTGCATTGCTCATCACATTTCATCATTATGAACCATTAAACATACGTTGGCTTTGGTTTTGTTGCATTCCGACGATTTCCATGATTTTGACTATTTTGGGCTATAAGTCAATTAAATTCACTGAAGAGGTCATTTTGGGCACATTACTTGGAGGAACCTCTCAGTGTAATAGCTCATTGGAATTGGGAGAAGCAAAACTATAGGATGGNGTCACTTTGGAGGGACAAGGTGAGCCAAAAAGTATAAAGGAAAGGCAAGGGCCTCTACTCATTCATTCATGTATGTTTATCTTTTGGATTTCTGGCTTCTAGCTAGAGAGCCCATCTCTTGGGGGTTTTGAGGGTTTTGACTTAACAAACCCTGGAGGACAATTCGGTGGTGAAAGATTCCACCTAGCTTGTCCCAATATTGGACTCGGAGATGAAATATTCTCCCACACCATTCTAGCTTGGTTCTACATCAGTGCAGGAGGGTTCTACACAGCTATAGACACAGGAAGAGAAGGAGGGCGCACCATTGGGGGTTTCCAGCAAGGGGGGGGTGCACCATCTTTGGAGAGAGATTCGTTGTAGGAGATTGGCAGGGATTTTGGAGATTCCATCACTTGGGTTTTCATTGCAGGGCCTTGGACATCAGATCTAGTCCACTCATGAGGAGTTTCAGGTGTTATTTGATTTATTAGATGCATGGGACGAATTGGAGGAGAGGAGAAAACTTCATAAATTGGTTTCAATCATTTGCTAGCTCAAATATTCACCATTTCGCCTGGGACTTCACCAAGGAGGTAACCAAGCCCTGATCTATCATTTTGGAGAGTCTCGGGAGGTTTGGAGGCCTCATTCATCCATGTCAAATTATTAGGGTTTTAGCCATCAAGGGGGGCGCACCATTCAGTGGAGGAGTTTCAGATCTACAAGGTTTGAGAGTGGATTTGGAGATTTGGACACCTGGGTTGTCCTTACAGTTGCCCGATCTATCGGTTGGCATATTTCTTGAGGTGATTGGACACTTTTGGCAGTAGGGTCGAATTGTTGAGGGGCTTCAGTTATCCAGCATGGCATGGCACTTTCTATCTTGGGGATTTAGCATTCTTACGGCCCAGATCTATTGTATTCAGTCTTCATTGTATATCCAGCCTTTGGAGGAGTGTTGGGGTCTTCTATTGGATCATTTTGTAGCAGCTCTATTGTCTATCTTCTTATCCATCTGTTGAGCATTCCAGATCGGCATCTTCATTGTAGCAGGTTTCTCTATTTCATGAATAAAATCATATTTGGGATGTTTTGGCTTGTCTATCATATTGCATATGTTGAGGTATGTTCCATGGTTGTCTCTTCTTATTTATTTGCTGCAAACATTCATATAAACACATTAGTAAACCCTAAGGCCGAAATCAAGAGGCCATTCAACAAGTAAACACATGTAAACAAGTAATTCAACAAAGTGTTTGACAAAATGCCACAACCAGAAAAGTTTTAAAAATACACCAAAACCATGATGATCCTTGCATAATGGCTTGGGATCATTACAGTGGTATCAGAGCTTAGATTCCTGCCAGCCAGTGGGAATTAGCACATACATATAGAGCCATAAGGAGAGATGGATAGGTTGTGCCTTGAGATATCATGTTTGGAGATCATTTATCATGGCCTTAGCGAGGAAACTAAGGCTATAATAACCTTCCCACGGTATGCAGCCTATAGAAATCCCCATTGGAGCGAAGAGGATGTTTTACATGGGATCATCATAGAAGATAAAAATAGAAAAGAAGAAGCTAGATGGTGGGAAGAACAGAGAGACCCCATGCCCATTAGGAGCACACAACCTTGCCACTATTGCAAGGGGCCATGGGAACCAGATCATAGGTGAAAGGGTAAGGATCAGAAGCACACTATGACAGTGATGATGAGATGTGTGAGGATGGAGCGATAGATGTTGATTTGGGAAAGTCTGATGATGATATTGACTCTTACACAGAGGCTAGTGATAGTGACTCTTGTACAGAGGATGATGCTACTAGCACACTTGAGGAGGATGATGACCCTTGTATAGTGGAAAGGTAGTTGGATGGACAAGACGATAGCACTAGTGTCTCAGAAAACATGTCGCATACCATTGATGACCTTACGCCTCAGCAGAGTGATGACACTAGTGAGGAGTCACACGTGTTAGCACCTAGAGATGATGAGCTTCCTATGATGGTCGTGACACATATGTCATCCTTCCAGACATCCCCGATAGCCACGTCACTTGAGGAGGTCAATAGCATGTCATATAGGGTTGATGAGCCTTGTGTGAGGGATGCACACCACAGACATGTAGATCCACCGATCCAGGAGGAGATATAGGGAGTACAAACAGGGGACCTTACACATATAGATCGGCCTGAGGAGATTGAGTCACAACTATTGGAGACTCCATTAGTTGAGCAGATTATAGAGGCTAACAGGTTGATGGAGCACTTACTTCCAGGATCGGCCTGCATTGATGAGGATGGACTCTTTAGCAGTCAATATGACCATAGCATGTGTCTAGATACATCTACATGAGATCCAAGCACATATGACAGTAGCAAGGTGAGTGCACAAGAGGATACGACTGCTCATACAGGATACAGTGTGATTCAGGGGGAGATAACATCTAGTGATGGGGTGCAGTGGCATACAGGAGTACCCAAAAACACAGTAGACAGTGGGTAGTTCAACATGTTATCTTATGCAGAGAGTGTCTTTGGGGACTCTAGAGTTGACATTAGCAGGACTGACAGTGACAGTGAGGGATATGAGGTGGCACCTCAACATGACCATGATCAAGAGTCACACCACTTAACAACACAGTTGAGAGTCAGTGAGGATATGATCATGGAAGCCACCAAGCATAATGATGACATGCATGCATTGATGGCAGATTACTATTGGAGAACGTCAATGGCACATGGCAGTGCAGATGAGGGATTTTACATGGATGACTTTCATACTCTCAGGGAGAGAGTATCTATGATGAGGACTGATTACCAGCAGTTGTTGACTGACAGAGATTATCTATTGATGGTTAGTGAGATGTATCATGACTCTTTGAGGGAGAAGGAGTTGGAGAGCACTCGAGGATTCTTGAGAGGCACACAGACAACCCTTCAAGAATCATAGTCTAAGTCAGATGAGTTTCTTGAGGAGATTCGCCAGAGATCCACTTCATCTTTCTTAGTGGAGACTCAAATGTATCGGTCAGTCACATTGATAGAGGATGTTGGTGATCTAGCAGAGGAGCACCAGTTGATGGAGGACACTTCCATTTGTGTTCCAAGAGCAGTTGACCTCCATGTAGAGGTTGATCCAGTAGTATGCCCAGGATCTATGATGCACCATGAGTCTGTAGAAGACGACATGAGTATGCCAGAGCATACAGTGATGAGGGATAGTTCACAGAGTCATGTCGATATGTATGGTGGCATTCAGAGGGGTATAGTGCCTTGCAGGGAGGAGACACGCTTAGGGGAGTATGTAGATGTCACTCCTCTACAACAACACGTAGTTGTGGGAGATCACCTTCACCATTTCAACAGTTGCATGGGAGATGAGAGATGGAGGTTGGTTGACCAGCAGTTGGAGGGGTTACTTCCAGTTGTACTGAATGGTTGGGATTCGGTGATGACCACAGGAGAGCATCTATCATGGATACCGATGGATGAGCTTCTGGTCGAATCCTTGGGATTGACCAAAGCATGTGACACCTCCCAGTACTACAGTCAACTGCATATGTTTCTATTAGCTTGTCCTGACACTTTCATTATAGACATTAACATGAGGAGGGATAGGCCATGGCTAAGTGCATGGAGAGTGAGTAGGCCGAGACTACATGAAAAGAGTACTTTTACGACATACAACAGGTTAGAGGTGGACTGTGTTAGACAGACAATTGAGACTTGGTGTAGCATCATAGACCAGGTGACGACAGATGAGCGCAGAGGGCTTCCAACAATGATCATTCCGACACAGGAGCAGCTAATGGAGACTGGAAGTGATAAACTTCCATGTTTTCCGTGGGATCCAGGAGTTCACTTGGTTAGCAGGATGTTTCACTACATGACGACCCAGGTGGTGCCAGAGAGCCACACACTCCACCTTGTGTTGGTTTGGAGTGGGCCTGCAGGTAATTGTCCTATGGGGCGAGACCTTTTATCCCTCTTGATCATCATGATAGGGCATGAAGATGTTTGGACATGTACTTCTTCTACAGAGGTGTCTTTATTGATACAGTTTCTGGACAACAGGTCCAATGGTCACATGTATTTCAGCTGGAGAACCCAGGAGAGGAGGATTCAGGATGTATGCAGGGTGTAGGCAGTCATGGTTAGAGTAGTGCAGGGCCAGCAGGGTGATATTCGACAGACGTTAGCATGGGACCCATGGATTGCAAGATTGAGCATTTCACTGACTAACAAGGGAGAGTGGACCATTGTAGGGGAAAGTTATTCTAACTTTCCATTGAGCTTCAGTGTTGAGAGGAGCGCATCACTTGCGGGTGTCTCAAGAAGGTCTTGCAACACCTCATTCGGGCATCAACATGATCAGTTGTTGGAGGCCATATGGATCTTGGTAGAGACTTGGAGGATGGATTCATTATGAGATGAGGCCATGTGTCATATGCAGGAGACTCCTGGAGTAGGTATATTTCAGGGTTATACTTCCTAGGGGCTAGTAGTTCATGACTTGACATGGAACCCATGGAGTAGAGCGTATGAGTGTTCATCCTTGGATGGGTTCTAATGTGTATCCCACAGGTGGACATGGGATGCTAGTATTTTATTTGAGTGGATTTGGTTATCGCTTTAGGACAAGCAATTTTCTAGCAGGGAGGACTGTAATGTCCCCACTTTGGGACATCATCACAGTGTAGAGGTTTATGATGACCAGAGTAGCTAGGTGGATGTTATAGTGAGTACAGGGGTTATTGAGAGGCATTGTGGGGTTCAGCTTGCACTGCTCATCATATTTCATCATTATGAGCCATTCCGGACAAGTTGGCTTTGGTTTCGTTGCATTACGATGATTTCCATGATTTTGACTATTTTGGGCTATAAGTCAATTAAATTCGAAGAGGTCATTTTGGGCACATTACTTGGAGGAACCTCTCAATGTAATAACTCATTGGAATCAGAAGAAGCAACAATACAGGATGGCATGGTGAGAGGTGACTTTCAGTGGCTAGGGAAGCCACAATGAGAGATAAGGATCTTTTCAGAGGTAAAAAGGTTAATTAATTAATTAAAGTGATTTAATTAATTAATTAAATATTAATAAAATGAAAGTCACTTTGGAGGGACAAGGTGAGCCAAAAAGTATAAAGGAAAGGCAAGGGTCTCTACTCATTCATTCATGTATGTTTATCTTTTGGATTTTTGGCTTCTAGCTAGAGGGCCCATCTTTTGGGGGTTTTGAGGGTTTTGACTTAACAAACCCTAGAGGACGATTTGGTGGTGAAAGATTCCACCTAGCTTGTCCCAAGGTTGGTCTCGGAGATGCAATACTCTCCCACACCATTCTAGCTCGGTTCTACATTAGTGCAGGAGGGTTCTACACAGCCACAGACATAGGAAGAGAAGAAGGGCACACCATTGAGGGTTTCCCACAAGGGTGGGGCGCACCATCCTTGGAGAGAGATTCGTTGTAGGAGATTGGCAGAGATTTTGGAGATTCTATCACTTGGGTTTTCATTGCAGGGCCTTGAACATTAGATCTAGTCCATTCATGAGGAGTTTCAGGTGCTATTTGATTTATTAGATGCATGGGACGGATTGGAGGACAGGAGCAAACTTCAGAAATTGGTTTCAGTCATTTGCTAGCTCAGATCTTCACCATTTCACTTGGGACTTCAGCGAGGAGGTAACGAAGCCCTGATCTATCATTTTGGAGAGTCTCAGGAGGTTTGGAGGCCTCATTCATCCAGGTTGAATTATTAGGGTTTCAACCATCCAGGGGGGTGCACCATTCAATGGAGGAGTTTCATATCTACAGTGTATCAGAGTGGATTTGGATATTTGGACACCTGGGTTGTCCTTACAGTTGCCCGATCTATCAGTTGGCATATTTCTTGGGGTGATTAGACACTTTTGGTAGCAGGGCCGAATTGTTGAGGGGCTTCAGCTATCCAACAGGGCGTGGTGCCTTCCAGCTTGGGGGTTTAGCATTCTTACGGCCCATATCTATTGTATTCAGTATTCATTGTATATCCAGCCTTTGGAGTCTTCTATTGGAGCATTTTGTAGCAGCTCTATTGTCTATCTTCTTAACCATTTGTTGAGCATTCCAGATCGGCATCTTCATTGTAGCAGGTTTCTCTATTTCATGAATAAAATCATATTTGGGATGTTTTGGATTGTCTATCATATTGCATATGGTTGAGGTATGTTCCATGGCTGTCTCTTCTTGTTTATTTGCTGCAAACATTCATATAAACACATCAGTAAACCCTAAGGCCGAAATCAAGAGGGCATTCAACAAGTAAACACATCTAAACAAGTAATTCAACAAAGTTTTTGACGAAATGCCACAACCATAAAAGTTTTAAAAAGACACCAAAACCATGATGATCCTTTCATAATGGCTTGGGATCATTACATAAACATATAGAGATAAATGCTTATCCAACAAACCATGAAAAGAAGAACCAGACAGACAATAGTCCCAGAACCACAACTAGTTGTCTACTGAAAGCAACAAAAAATCTAAAATATGAGATTACTTTTGTAGGATTGGAAGCTACATAAAATTTATGCAAGACCATGCCTTCATAGGAAAATTCATGGGCATTTGGCCCACTAAGAAATCCCTCATGTGGTGGATTAAACTGACTTTAAAACCCAAAGGTCAGATTGACCTCAAACTGGGCTTCAAAGGGTTTTTTATAGTTATTTTTTCCAATATAGATGATAGGGATTGAGTCTTCAAAAATGTACCTTGATTTTTCAATTCAGCAGGGATTCACTTCCAACCATGGATGAAACACTTCAACCCAAAAAAGGAGGATTTCACAGACACCCTTGTCTAGATATACTTCTATTCTCTCCCACATGAGTTCTGGGAAGAATAAATTTTGGAAGGCATTGGAAATACCCTAGGGCCTTTCGTGAAAACCCTAGAGGTCACCAAGCTAGGATGTTATACCTCCTATGCTCTTATATGTGTATACATGAATATCTCTAAAACCCTTCCGGACTCAATTAGTCACCTATCAGAACGATGAATGGGTGAAAACTTTGGACTATGAACACATACAGTTTTATTCCCGATGATGTCATGAGCATGGCCACCTCTTTCGATACTGTCCCTTGAATATTCAAATGCACTCTACTCAAGTCCCTCTCTCAATGGATGTTGAGGGATTTCAACAAGTCTCGAAAAGAAGAATATCACAAAGAAACCCTGCCCTCCCAAACTCCAACAGAGATATAAAAACCAACAATTCCTTCAAATCCCTCTCATTTTACGAGGAAGGAAAAGACAACAATCTTCATCATGAAACACATCTAGAGGCGAACCCCAAGGATGACTATGACTAGGAAGAMAATTCCAAGCACCGAAAAACTATGAATATGAATTCTTCGAACCATGTTGAAGGAGAAGAGGAAATGCATGAGGACTCCCTTGAATAGTTTGACTCAAAAKATGGAGTKGAAATGGATCTCRGGGAACTADATCTCCAATTCATAGYGRCCTCCTATAAGTGACAAGGCCCAAATTCTATCCCARAGCATYARGTCCRRCTTCTAAAATATGCCCCCATTTGCAACCARATATTCATAGAAACGACATCCAAAGGTAAGCCCTYGATTCCTTCTATAGGAATTAAAACTCATTCTTCTCATGATCAGTTCAAACCCCCTAGGGAAGAGAAAAAAATAGGTTGTAGAAGCAATAAGAAAATTCTCCACAAACTAGGAAAACTACTAGTTAACTCAGGCAGCATTGCCTTGATGACAGAAAAATTTCCACCAACCCCCCCCCCCCCAGCTGCCCCATTTCTCAATGAAGATTATCTCTTGGAATATCCAAGGCCTCAATGGTAAAACCAAACATAGGCTTCTCAAGCAGAGAATTCTCAAATAAAAAATGATTATAGTCATGTTACAGGGAACAAAGTGTCAAAGAAATCTCTTTTCTACTCTTGCTCCATGCATTTGGCAAGGATCCCAAGTCATTTCAATTGATGCATAGGGTGCAACTTGGGGTCTTGATTTTCTTTGGAACCCATCATAAGTCACCCTATCTAGATTTTTCTCCCCCAAGCATTCAATTTCGACCTTCTTCCAACTGGTGAGTTCTTCATAATATGGCTTTCTCACTAATATTTGCAGCCCCAATTCCATCTCAGACAATCTCCTTTTCCTCAATTCTATCCAAAACCTCATGTCAATCATCGACAATGCACACTAACTTATTGGTGGGGACTTCAATATCATTACCTCCCTTGCTGAAAATAGAGGAGGCATCATAAGACTTTATCATGACTCTCATCACTTCCTTGAAACCATTCAACTTCTGAACCTGGTGGACTTAGAAATTGTTAATGGCCTGCACACCTAGAAAAATCGTAGAGGTGGGAAGCATTATGTAGCCTCAATACTAGACCGCTTCTTAGCCTTAAAATCAATCATGCTAGTTGGTGTTCATCTTTCAACCTCCATTCTTCGATGTTGTGGCTCAGACCACTAGTCTATTATGTTGGACCTGGATCTCAAAGGCAACCCTTTCAATCGCTCGTTCTGATTCGGAGGCTTTTGGCTAGATCACCCCAACTTTCAGGAAAACGTTAAAATCTTGTGGGAAGAAAGAATCTAACCCCAACTCTCGGTCCCCGATGTACAAATTTCAACAAAAGATAAAGAACATCAAGTAAAGACTCAAAGTTTGGAACAAAGAAGAATTTATAAATATATTCAAATCCAAACAGGAACTGGTAATCCAAATGGAGCAAGTCCAACAAGCAATAATTTTGGAAGGAAGAACATAATAGTGGACAAAAAAAGAATCGTAGCTTCAATCTCATGTAGATGTCAGTGATAGATATGAGGAGTTGCTTTGGAATATAAAATCAAGGGTCATATGACTTAAAGAGGGAGAAAAGAATACTAAATTCTTTCATAGATCCATGGTGCAAAGGTGGCACCATAATCGTATCACCTATCGAAAAGACAACTAGGGAAACATCCTCACAAAAGATGTTGAAATGGTGCAAGAACTTGTCAATTTTTTTCGATCACTCCTCTCTGAACTAGAAGCAGGACGAAGACCCACAATTCAAAAAATTACTCGCCACATTCCCTATCTAGTCTCACTAGAACAGAAGGCCTAATGTGCCCCATCTCACTAGAACAGAAGGCCTAATGTGCCCCATCTCACTTGAGGAAGTGGAGCAAGTGGTCTTTGAGATGCCAAAAGGCAAGTCACCATGCCCGAATGGCTTCACCACTGATTTCTTTCAAGCTTGCTGGAAAATCATAAAATTGTATGTTTGGGACTTAGTGGAAGACTCTCATTACTTTTCAAATGTTCTTCCATCCTTGAATGCCACCTTCCTTTTCCTAATCCCCAAAGGGGACAAAGTGGAAGACCCAAGTAAATTTTGTCTAATTTCTCTCTCCAATGTGGTCTACAAGATCATCATGAAGGTCATCGCAAATCACCTTAAGACCCTCCTTCCTTTTCTAATCTCTCAAGAACAAACTGGTTATGTGGAAGGAAGGAAAACCTTGGATGGGATCATCCTTTCCCATGAGGTACTCCATTCTCTTAAATCCTCTAGATCCTTGGGCATGTTAATAAAATTGGACATGTCAAAAGCGTATGACAAACTCAATTGGCAATATATCCGCCACACCCTTCGGGCATTTGGTTTCTCCCCCTCCCATATCAAATGGGTTCGGTCCCTTACCTCCAATTCCTTATTCTCTATCCTTGTCAATGGTTCCCCTTCTGCCACCTTCTCCCCTCCCCAAGGCATCCGCCAGGGAGCCCCTCTTTCTCCTTTCCTCTTCATTTTAATGGAAGAAGGTCTTGGCAGAGTGCTCAAAGCAATTGTAATAAACAATAAAACAAAAGGCTTTAGATTGCATGGTGATGATTTCCCCATCTCCCATCAATAGTTTGTCGATGACACCATGCTCATGGCCCAACCCACAACTCGTGAAGCCAAAGATATTCAACAAGTCCTCTCCGACTTCATAGAGGCCTGAGTTACTACCATCAACCTCTCAAAATCTCAAATTTTTTTCTTTAACACAACCCTTGCTATCCATGTTCACATTTCTAGGATTCTCGGCTTTCAACGAAGCTCCCTTCCATCCAAATACCTTGGCACCCTCGTCATTGACAATGGACTATGCAACTCTTCTTGGGAATACCTTCTCTCCAAAATGAATCATAAACCTACCAATTGGTCCTTCAGATTGCTAAACACACTTGGGCACTTGGTTTTACTCAAGTTTGTCCTACAAGCAATGCCACTTTATTTTCTCTCCACTCTCGCAGCCCCAAAATATTTTTTGAAAGTTTTTCAAAACCTTCAGAGATATTTTTTTTAGGGAGGATCTTGTAAGGAAAGAAAATGGACTATGGTTTCTTGGGACAAGTTGTGCCTGCCTAAACTAAAAGAAGGCCTTAGGCTTCGAGATCTAAAAATCCTTAGTTCGAATCTTGGTGCCAAAATATGGTGGCGATGGCTCAATACCAACGATGATCTTTGGAGTCATCTTTGGCACAAAAAGTATTGCGTCCACATAGAGATACATAACCTCATTAGACTTGAGGGCCACATTTTAGGTTCCTTGATCTAGAATGCAGTCTGGAACAAAAAAAACCTCATCCACCAACATTGTTATTGGGAGGTTCGTGATGACAACCACACTCTTTTATGGGACGATGCTTGGCAGCAATTGCCACCTCTTCATTCCAGTCCTAAACTCCACACTATACAAGATCATATGGTCTTCATAAATAAACATTGACTCGACCATTATTGGCTTCCACCTAGTCCCAATGATTTATGGAATTATTGGCTCCCTAAGGAGCAATGGAAACTACTCCCTCCTATTTTGAATTGGGATAACTTTTGGAAGGATTTCTCAAACAAGAAAATCAAGGTACAATATAACCCAACAAACTTCAATAGGGATACAAATCAACAGGTTGTTTCAACCTCCAGGAAGCCTACCACCTTGATGTAGGAACCCAACTTCTCCATACATAGGATTGCTGTGTCAAAATATGGATGAAATTTTTTGGCCAAAAGTCTCTTTCTTCCTCTAGACTCTATGCAACAGTAAAATCCATACTTAGGATAACCTCATTCGCTGTGGATTCTCCAACCTTGCTCTCTATCCTCTCTGTTCCAAAAATGGGGAAACCATGTAACATCTTTTAAATTCCTGCCCCTACCCCTCAATCATTTGGGACCAAGGAGCTCTCCTCTTCCGCATCTCTGATTGCTTGAGAGATACTCTCCTAGCTATGATAGAACATTGTCAATCCACAACCTTCTCCAATCCTATTCTTAATCACGCCTGGAAACTCTTTCCTGGATTTATGCTTTGGGAAGTATGGAAAAAATGCAATCGCCAAATTTTAAAAAATGAACTTATGGGAACATACATCATTTGGCATAAAATCAAAATGGACATCAGGGAAACCACTCTTATTGTTCAATGGTCTGCACAGGATTGGGATTGTACCCTTAGGAGATCCTTAATTTTGCAAGATCTTGATTTTCACCTCCCCTCCTCTTCTTCCAATAGTCACAAGACTTCCTTGGGAGCTTCTTCCCCTATCTCTTGGTCGCTTTTCCCTACCAGTTTCCTCAAACTAAACTTCGACAGGGCCTCTAAAGGCAATCCTAGCCCTGCAGGTTTCGGGGGTGCTTTGCATAATTCTTTTGGCCAACTTCTTTGGATATATGTTGACTACATAGGGATCGAAAAACAACAATGCAACATAACTCGAAGCACTGGAATCGGGCCTCACTGTTGTAATTCGAGAAGGATTACACATACTGATTATCGAGGGGGACTCCCAACTCATTATTCATATGCTCAGAAAGATGCAATGTGGATTCACCCTTAGCAAAATCTCCTCAAGCTGGCGTCTGGAGAGCAACCTATAACACATCCACTCTCTCATCTCCAAGATCAAAGTGATCATCCCCTCCCACGCTAAACATTTTTCCAACAAACTTGCAAACAATCTTTCCAATGAGGGAATCCTCGGGAGACATCATCCTCTAGACTCAAAATGGAACCCCACCCCACAATCACCACTACATATTGACTGCCTCACTCTTATGCAAGCCAATCTTTCCCACCTAGATCAAGTGATAGGGACGAGATCTAAGAGTGGGACCGCTCTCCGAGGAGCATCGCCACCTTTCACCCATGAAAACTATTAATTACCACCTACATGCCCCCCCTTCTCATTCTCCCATGTACCATCATTCTACTTCAAGCTCTGGCTTGACGACGTCCTTCCTATGCAACTCGATCTCCTCTTTTGTCC
Organism: Picea mariana; assembly: GCA_032191745.1. Lineage (NCBI taxonomy): Eukaryota > Viridiplantae > Streptophyta > Pinopsida > Pinales > Pinaceae > Picea > Picea mariana. Next base: position 236,399 of record JASDQU010104251.1, read on the forward strand.
TTCCCTCGCTTCTCATGCTCTAGCTTAATTCAATTGTAGTTATGGATTCTATGACCATGATTATGAATTCTCTCTAGTTTAGTACAATCATTGTGTGCCATGATCATTTATTTCACCTCGCTCCTCTATGGCTTTCTCATTTTCCTCACCCCTCTGCTTTGTCCCCTTTGTTCTTTGTTGCGCTCAATGTTCCTTCAGATCCCTCGACCCTCACCTTGGTTTGTCTTCTCTGCCACCCTCCCCTTCCTCTTGCTACCATGGCCCGCGATAGCTCCCATCTTCGCTCTAGGGGAAGCCGTCGTAGGCCTTTAGGCTCCCATCTCATCTTTGCAGTGAAGAACACAACAATCACTTACCACACCCACACCCTGCTTGAAATACAAGCGGAAATTGACTTGGATGAAGTTGATTTTAGGGTCCTCAGACACTTCATCTCCAATGAGTCATGAACAGCACTAATTCCTAGGTCCTTGACCCTGGCTCCAC
>JASDQU010104251.1:260824-272547 GCA_032191745.1 Picea mariana
TCATAACTATTTGGTCATGACTCATGTTATTGTTGACAGTTTCTAGATGACTATTTCATTCCATAACTTAATGGTTCACTTTCTATTATATGGCTTACAAATTTGTATGTTGGTTTGTAAGTTTGTAATTGCTAGATTCTAGATGGTTGATGCTCGAATGATTAATCACTGATGTACTACTACTTACTACTATGGATGCCATTTTAATGTTACGATGTACAAATATGCATGTTTTCATACATTCTGCAACTAATTTGTCTTTCTGCATGTTTTTTTTTAATATAAACGCAATATATATAAAAATTTATATATATATATATATAATAGACACTTCCAGGACGCTTCGCTTCCGAGGATTTTTTGAAAATGACGCTCCCGACGCTTCGCTTCCTAAAAACGCTCCCGCTTCACTTCACGCTCTGGCAACATTGGTTTGGATGAAGGTATCCCAAGGTCTTGTGAGACCATTAAGAGTTGTCATTATGAGTTCATCTTCATCTAGGTTGTCTCCAATTGCTTCTAGTTGTTCTTTGAATTGAGAAACCCTAAAGAAATAGTCATGAACGGTTTCTCCTTTCTCCATCTTTGTATTCTTGAGTTGGGTTCTCAAATTCATCTTCCGGTTAATGTTCCTTCCTTCATACAATCTGGTTAGGGCATCAAACATTTCTTTTGGAGTATTCTTAGAAGACACTTGAGGGATCAAGTGGTCTTTAATATAGTCTACAATGATTATTTTGGCCCTAACCATATCCTTATGGTAATTTACTTTAGTTGTAGCATCTGCGAGTTTTGGTACATTTTCCTTGATGAATCTTGCAAGGTCATTCTCTTCAAGAATGAGTGCAATCCTATACTTTCAAGAACGGAAGTTATACATGCCTTCTAACTTGTCAAAAAGCTTGGTTCTTATAGACATCTTGACCTGGAGCTGGGAAAATGACCAAAAATTGAAAGTGCTCAGAATTTAAATCTGAACTTACCAGGAGGTGCGCTTGGCTGAGGCGAGTAGGATGGTGCAATCTGTTTTCAGAAAATCCAAATTTTACCACTTGAAACTAGGCCTGTGCAAATCTGGAATGGCAGTTCTAGTATTGGTTCTGGTATCATGGTTTTCTGGTATTCTAGTATCAGTGAAAACTAGGGCTTTACTTTTTGGAGGCTCTAGCCACTGAAAAGGTGCGCTCAAGCTGCCAACGAAATCGCTAAGCTAGGGCACACTTCCCTAAATAGATTTTAGGTTTAAATTCTCTTCCAATAAAAAGCATAATTTTCTTGTACGACAACAATGACATTTTTGGTTACCCAATAAAAGGTGCTCTATTCAATGAAGCTTTGATACCATGTTAAATTTAGAGCTGCTATGAAGTTCTCTTCAATTAACTAGACAATAATAGCATAAACAAGATCACCGAAAGAAACACAATCACAAGGTACACAACATTTATCATGGGAAACCTCATGGGGGAGAAAACCCAACAAAAAATTCCTTAATATAGATTGCCAATACAATGCCAAGATAATAAACCAAACACTAGAGAATATCCAAGACTGAGCAATGTGCCTCTCTCTTCCTTCTTTCGGCAACTGCAGCTTCCTTCAAACTTACGCACTAGATGAGTGACTTGAGTGAGTGAGAGAACGAGGCGCTAGCCTCTCTTATTTATACTAGTTGAGGAGCGCTAGGGTGGTGTCTCTTCATCAAACAGGGCAAACCTCTTCACTTAGTCGCTAAAACCACTTTAATTAGACCTAGGGGCCGACTTCTCAATTAGCACCATATAATTAGGGTTTGACCAATCCATAAAAGGGGATTTGGTCATACATAAGTCCCGACATGATAAATCCACAAAAGGGGATTGATCTATAAGATAATAACTCAATAATAAGTAGAATATTCTTCGCAGTTACAATATATCAACAATTTGTCTATACAGAGACAGTTTGACTAGACTTCAACCACATGGAGGCCTTTTTGCTTGAGTGCTTGGGTTTATTGGCTTGCTTTCACATTGGAGATGAGTTTCTTGAGCTTGGATTTAGTTATTTCCTTGGGGTGCTCAAATACTTGGCACATATGTTGAGGCACTCTCTATATATATTATTATTTTATGCATGAGATGGATCGTTGCCCTTTTCCTAGGAGATGGTTGAGCTTTGGCTAACTAGACAGATGGATCATGGTATTACTTTGTTGGTTGTTGACACTTTCTCCCTTAGCTCCATCTATCGACACATATTTTGAGGAGTTTGCTACACATGAGCGAGGGGTGTTGTTGATTTTTCAATAGTCAAGGTTAAGCATGAAGTTCATTACATTTTTTAGCATTTAACCATAACCATAAATGTTGCAGCAACCAAGATCACAAGAAGAAGCACCATTCACAAGAACACAAGAAGTATCATGGGAAACCCTTCTCAATAAGGGAAGAAAACCCAACCAAATCCTTTGCTATATTCCTCAAGAGAAATACCTTCGCCACCAAGATAAAACCTAGCACACAAGAGGGTGCTCAAACCTTAGAAGACTAGCGCCCAAGAGAGGTGTGCACTTTTCCCAAGAAGGTGTACTTGCTGAAATTTCCAAACTCACTTGAAAGATATATTTCCTCAATGGGGAATTTATCTTTACTTATACTAACCTGAACCTGTCAACAGAAGTGTCTATTGGCACAACAGAGCCAACCTCACTAGCTTATAATATAATTAATATTAACCAAATTAATTATCTTTTATATTAATTACCAGTCACATTAAGGTGGGGCCGACCTGTACCCTTTACATTACAATTAGGGTTACAGGCGGGTCTGACTCTTGAACAATATAGGAAGGGATCTGATACACCCACTAGTGCTCATCCACTAGGGGCACATCCATAGGGATGTCTATATCTCTAGCTCACTGCATTACACAGAGGAACCAGTTCTTCACACATTCACTTGTGCTCGTCCACAGGCACGTCCACTCAACAGATCTTCTTTCCCACTGCATCACACAGGAGAGTCATCTGGACTTTCTCGTCAACTCTGTTGCTCAGAGGAGGCTAATACATCATCTTCATTTATGTTCTCATGACAATGCACCCAACACTTTGGGATTTCACACGTTCACCTTGTGCTTAGCCACATGCACATCCAACTTAGCAGATCGCCTTTCCCACAGGATAATCATCTGGAGTTCTTCTCAACTCTCTGAATGGATGAGGTCATCTCTACGTTCCAACTCTGTCTTATATATGAACCACACACCCTCTTCATGGGCTTTCTCTCAGGTTTAAAAGCTGGAGAATATCTCGCATGGCTGCAATGATCCACATCTCACAGGTTTGTAAGCTGGAGAATGTCTCACATAGCTGCAATCATCAACAGGTGCATCACCTTGGAAGCCACATGTGCCACATGAAGGAAGCATATTTCATGCGTATTTTATCAATTTGTTGACTTGATTAGGTGGAGCAACTTGATCTTGGAGGAGATTAAGGGAGCGTCCCTCATTTTATATTAATTTCTCACATGTGTGGAGGATAAGGGGGCTTAAACCCTAGTCATTTAGTCTATTTTGGGCATGCTATCCACTTGCCTTGTGAGGTGCTCCCCCTTTGGAGTATTTTGTTCATTTTGACATGGTCTTATGCCCAAATTGGGGAGGTGGCCTCTTTCCTTGAGCTCCCATTGCATGGATATTGTGCATGTGGCATTAGTCCACCTATTTTATTAGTTTTTTGACTTGTCCTCTCAAGATAGCTAGAGGATAATGTTATTTTATGTTTTCATAGGATAAATTTGTTAGATTTTCATTAGTTTCGTTAACATTAGGTTTACCATAGCATTTGTATCTTCTTTTAACATTCAATAATAATATACTGAAATATATAAGCAGCAGATAAACAAGCACAAGAAGACACAAAGATTTATCTTGGGAAAACGCCAACCCCGGGGAAAAAACCAGCCAACTTTTTTTAGAGAGAATATTCCAATACAACCATGAACAGGCTCTAATCACAAGAGCAAACCAACAATGAAGAACCAAATACTTATCTCTTCTTCTTGTCAAACTGAGTCACCACAAAACTAGCGCAAGATAGGCGCATCACTAGCGCACCATAGAACTGGCACAACTAGTAACTGCAGTTGCAACTGCTACTTCAACTGCTACGGTAACTGCAACTGGCACGAAGCAACTAGGCAACACCTCACTACCTTAGCACAACTCTTCCAAAGGTAGCGCATAAGAGAGAACACCAAGAACCACCAAGAATATCCTTCCCCAAGTGGGGCACACTCACCAAGAGAACCAGAAACCAGAAATAGCAAAATTGCAGTTGCAGCTGCAACTGCATAGTGCGCACTACAGAAGGAGAACGTTGTACAAATGAACTGACCCAGATTTGTACTAATCTAGGCGCTTGTCTAGGACAAATTCTTATTCTGGGTCTTATTATTTCTGTGGGCCGACTTCATTAATCAAGCATTCATTAAGCCATTAAGCCAAACACTAGTTGTAAACCTTCCACCAAGAAAATGCAAAAAATGAAAATTGCCTTGGGAAATGCAAACTTTGAACTTTTGAAAGGTTTCTCGCTTGAAGTTGGTTTGCCTCATTAAGAAGAGTCTTCCCTTACTACGGTGTCCTCTCTCTCCCACTACTTTAATTGGTGTTACAAACTTTAACCTACAGCCATTAGGGTTGCATAACCCTAGCTACTAACACTCTCTTAACTCCTAAACTAACGCTAGACTAGCTCTCTAACNTGCAGTTGCAGCTGCAACTGCATAGTGCGCACTACAGAAGGAGAACGTTGTACAAATGAACTGACCCAGATTTGTACTAATCTAGGCGCTTGTCTAGGACAACTTCTTATTCTGGGTCTTATTATTTCTGTGGGCCGACTTCTCTTCCTAGAAATTATATTTCCACTTTATTATTATTTTTTGTGGGCCGACTTCTCTTATGTGGTCTTCTATTTTATTTTATTCTTTTATGGGGGGTTCTTCAATTGTACAATGGTCTTCCTTTGACTTCTTGGAATATTTTTCTTCTCTAACAAAATTTCTCAAGGAGGGAATACCTCCTGCAACTACCAAAACATCAACACTCTCTCTTAGCTAGGGAGGTATTCTTCCATGATGTTTTCTTCTAGTAGTCCACTGACTACCCTACAATCAACTAGTAGCACACAGCTACTACCATGCCATCGGTAGCTCGAATCATCCGTTACGATCTCCAAGACTATGTTGCAATCATCCAGTAGCACACATTTACCAATACTATCCATTAGTACACAACTACTGCCATAGTCCTCTTGACTGTGTCGCGATCAAACAATAGCACACAGCTACTACCATGCTCTCCAACAATCAACTAGCAGCACAAAGTTGCCACCATGTTGTCACGACTACATAGCAATCAACTAGTATCACTAAGCTACTACCATGTTATCCAGTAGTCTCTCAGTACTATGCAACAATCAACTAGTAGCACTAAGCTACTACCATGCTATCATCCATTAGCCATATTCATGATTTGCAATCCCCTAGTAGTCGTAAGACGACTACCATGCAGTCCAATAGTCTCCATAACTATGTAGCAATCAACTAGTAGCACTAAGCTACTACCATGCCATTAACCATAGTTATGATCTCTCTGACTATGCAGTAATCAACTAGTAGCACACGGCTACTACCATGCCATCAACCATAGTCACAAACTCTATGACTATGCAGCAATCAACTAGTAGCACATGGCTACTACCATGCCATCAACCATAGTCATATCTTGCAATCAACCATAGTCATATCTTAGATAGACACTCCCCTCGCTTTAGTTATGATGAAATCACAACAAGGGGGGAATCCCTGTGAGCCTAGGGGGATTGAGATGGAAAGTGAAGCAATGATGAGTGAAAACCCTATAGGTCAAACTTGGAGGTGAGGAAAAGGATTGAGAAAGAGTCTTGTGGAGGGAGGATGGTTTCCAAGTGTTGTGTACATGCAAAACAATGTTAGCCATGCCCGAAACAAGACAAATGATGATAAACCAAGCCTTAAATCAGGGGGAAATCAACAAGATAAGCTTGTTGTCGCAGAACTGCAGCATATATCAAATTTACAACAAAAAAGAATAAGTTATAGCTGCACAATTAACCATCAAAAACACGAAATAATTATTGGATGATCAAGCCCTACACATGTAGATAATATTCCAATACTTAAACTCAAGTTTTCATGGCAAAATAGGGCTGCAAAAAGATGTTATCAGAAATATATTAGGGAAACCTTGTGGCTGTACCAAAATTTTACTACAGCAGCAAGTTCTATCCACTGAAATTTACAAGCAAGGTACCCAAATGATAGCCCTTGACAAGAATAATAATTAGCACTAATTACTTGCAATTTTCAGTGGTAGAAAGAATAGTAAGAGATGATTAAAGAGTGATTTGTTGCAGCCTAATGACTGTAGCAATTAGTTTATGACAGAAAGAGAATCACTTGGCTAAAGTAGACGCCCTTAGGGCACAATGATGCTTATAACAAGTGAAATCAATGTCAACTTAAACAATTGCAATGTCTCAACAATTCACGCATACCAATGCAATGATTTTATTTCTCCAATGCAAATTAGACTAGTGGCTTATCAAGTATGAGTGGGAATGGTACAATGACCTTTCAAGGAAACCCCCTAGTAGCAACCCTTTCCATGAGGCTGGCCACTTACTAGGAAACCATGACACTCACCAAGGTGAAATAGGGAAAAAAGAATAATTTCCAAGCAAATGTTTTCAAAATCAAGAAAGGACTCTTTGCAACATATTCAAATGCTTGATTTATTAGAATGACACTTACCACAATACCGGACATGTTACCTCATGGAACAAGACCTGTAGTCCTTTGTGATCCAGGCCAGGTGCAGTGGACGTTGCTTCCATCGATCGAATGGTGATGTATAGTGGATGAAGGGCTCTGCGTGTTGGGTTGCCTCTTGGTACTCCATGCCTGCAACTTGAGGGCCTCGAGACATCATCTTCTTAGTTATCCCTAGAAATGGGGGATAACAGTGTTGAATCTAATTTATCAGATAGAGCAACATATAAATTATTTCTCCATCAATTAATCAACTAGGTAGCTGAAGGAAACAAACATCAAATCATATACAAACTTGGGAGATGATCCCCAACAGTTGAGGGAACAACCCCAAGTATGAACCAAATCTAATTTTAATCTTATTACAACAAAATTGTACCAGATACAACTCTTCCCTGTGAACTTCACTTATATCGTTGATTCACCCAAGTAAATATGCCTACTATTATATCGAATCAGCATGATAAGCCAACACTTCTAACTACTAAAATCATCATGAGAAATATGTTGTAAATCAAATATGCAACTACAAAAATTTAGGACAACCATGTACACTTCATATCAACATAAGAATGAAGTACAAATACATATCAATTGCTTGTGATAAGATGGTACATATAGTCCACTAGTTTATCACAAGCTAGTACTATTCCACAATACTCTTAAAGCCTAGCTAGGGTAACCACAAAAAGTTAGCATCACACCCAGCATCAAACCCTAACCTTCAATTCCTCCAAGATAGGAATCCCTCCAAACCAAAGCTAGTTGCACCATCACACAAGTGTACGTCCAAGTACATATCTTATCTTATCTTGCCCATGCAAGTCATCTCACCAAGCTCCATCATGCATGACATCAAGCTCCAAGTCCTCTAAGCAAAGCATCTCAACATGCTCTAGATCTCCACACTAGCACTCTTATATTCCTTAGGGTTTACCAACCCTAGCCAACTTGCATCACACATCTTCAAGGCTTATAAGACAACTCTAGTTCTAGCCTCCAAGTCTTTATTTCCATCCCAAGGTTTGAGTCCTCAAACCCTAGGTATTAAACTCTTGCACCAAGACCTCCATGGAACACCAAGAGTACAATACACAAGTCTTCTTCCAATCAAGGCACCACACCAAGCTCAAGAGTCCTCCAATCATCAAGCAAGGCTACTCATGTAGCACTCCATTATCTTGCCCTAGCCTCCATGTATCACACAAGATCAAGGTTAGAACCTAGCTCTCTTCCTCATGTCTTCTCTAAGGTTAGAACCCTAGTGCTACCTCCTCTTGCTTCACATGAGTTTCAAGAAATAACTTGGATTGAGCTATTTCCTTGGGGTGCTTAAATGCAAGGTTGGAGCACCTTCAAAAATTCATCATAGGGAAAAGTAGCAGGAAAGGTCAAGTTTTTTGTGCAGCATATTTCCGCCACATATAGAAAATTATGCCCTATGTAGTAAAAGAATAGCCACTAACCATACAAAGGGGTAATAACGAAGGGCAAGGAAAATTGGGGTGACTAGAAGAAACAAAAAGGAAAGATAACCCTTCCTTTTCACAAGCTCGAAAACTAGGCCGATGGGATTACATCATGAATATCCCAACAAAATCTTATTAGAAGGAGAAGATGGATTGGACTAACAAAAGTCAAAAGTAGGCAGAAAGGCCAAGAAGGTTATCAAGTGGCCAAAAAGGAGGACAAAGAAGATAAATAGTAAATGGAACTCAAGAGGATAAAAAGGGTTGTCAAGAGACAAAAAAGGGAGATAATGAGGCCAAAAGGGCAATGGTGAGGCTAAACAGGACGTCAAGACACCAAAGGGAGATGGTAAGGCTAAACGGGACGTCAAGACGCCAAAGGGAGAAGGTGTGGCAAAAAGGAGAATCGATAAGTTGAAATAGTGATAGACAAGTTGAATTGAGCAAGGAGGAGCATCAAGCACTAAAGTTTTTTCAACAAACATTTGAGAAAAAAACCAAAGGATTTGTCATTAAAAAATTAGAAAAGGAAAACGGGAGGACAAGAAAACTTGCCCCCAAGGCACTATTGGTGGCTACAAGAAGCATTGGGATAACTTAGGGTGTAGGGAGGATTAATGCTCAAGGAATGGAGGGCATGAAATGTTGTGGAAGACGTGGAACAAAAGAACAAAGGACTAAAGTAGGGTTTGGCACACACAAACCATGAACACACTATCCATTTTAGAGGAAGATGGATCATGAAGGCAAAGAGATGAAACTACAATGGGCAATGCTACAAGTGCAATGTTTTACAATAACTACAACAAAAAAGCAATTCATTGGCAAGGATACTACGGTTGTAAGGGAATATCGAACAACTTGGATATGAAAATAAGACCAAGAGGTAAGGCATACAATGGATTTGAGTTAAAGGCTAGCTGGGGTGGGGCACACCATGCAAGGTGTGAAAGTGACAAACCTATTGCAAGAAAAGAAAACCAAAAGGGGAACGAAAGGGAGGGGAAAATGAGTGGATGGAAGCAACTTGAAAAAAAAAAGTTGTACAAGATCCTAGGCTATTAACAATGACAAGAGGATATGAATCCATCAAAACAACCTTCATGAACAAAGGGTGCATCACTAGCACCAAGGAAATTTTTAAGGATTCATACTTATCTTAAAGTGTAGAAACCTTGGTGAATCTTACTAGTTCTTAAAATGCCAACCATAAAATGTTTGGCAATATTATTGTAAAAATATTCAAGTTTCTAAGGATTTTATATAATTTCTAAAAAAAATTAACAATTTTTAGAGTAAAATACTTGTAGCCTATAGGATTTGGGGAAATCATTTGAGAAAAAATGGAAATTGGAGAATATTTTTTTGCAAAAAAACTTGGAAAATTAGCCTATGGGCAAAATTTAGCCCCTAAAATTTTCCATTCACTACAATAGCAAGGAATCAAGAGGGGACCTTGAGAAACCAAAGAGGAATGGAGATTATAGACTACATTCACCATCATTGATCACACAAACTTAAGATCTGGCTAGCCCAATTGAGAGTTTGTTCTCACCAATCACATGTAAAGTCTAACCATCACAGTGTGCAAATGGGCAGGATATGTCAATTGTGTCATCTAAAGGAGATTGAGACATAGGAACACTTCATCTTCAAATGCCACACATTTTATGAGATCATAAGAAGATGTAATTATGTATGCCATGATTTAGGAGGGTCCCTTACTAGTTCTTTCTCTATCCAAATGAAGATGTTTAGCTCTATATATCCAAGAGGTGATTACACACGAACGATATCACTTATAAGACTTATCCAAGCCAAGTACTACTAAGTTGGTCACCTCTTTCTTCTAGCCTATATCGACAATTAGAGGTGTGAGGTGGCATGTAGACATAACAACCATGGATACAAAGGTTAGCAAGCCACTGAGATAGTCCACGCCCTTTTTTTACGCCAGGAAACAATGACCTACCTACATGATGTTAGAAAAATGGATGTGCCTACTTCACCATAGACGATATAGCAATATTGTCACCCAACCATAGGCATAAAGGCCACCCCCCAAGCACCTTAACCTTGACAGACAGAATAATTCCGGTAGCAAACCAATAGCCAACCAAGGCTAGCGCACCAAGCAAGGATAACCAAAGACCAAGCAGAAAGTCCAAACCAATAACCCAAGACAAAGTCACTACTGCAGCAATTGTAGTTCTCCTTCACTCATCTGCACTTCTAGTCCTTATGTGGATGTGAGTGAGTGAGTGACAAATGAGATCTAGCTCCCTTTATTTATACTGCCTCATATTAACTGACTAGGCCAACTTCTCTTCCTGGGGGCTAATAACTCATTCTATTACGTTGACTTGTCTTCTAGGGTTATTATCCAAAGCTTTAGGGTTTCTCTTGCTTCCCAGAATATTCTAGTCTCGTCAAAGGTTACACATGGAGGTTAATACCACCCGTAGCTACCATAATATCAACACATGAAGCCATAGAGATGTACCCACTCTAGTTGGTCTCACTAACAACGTTTTCCAACATAGATCAGGAATCCATTACTATATCTTCTCTTTGGCCTTTGATACTAAGAGAGCTTCGATAAATTGTACTTAGACACCTCCAATAATCCCCAAAGGATATCATCAAAGTTTGCATTGATACTTTCATGGTGATTAATGATAATGAGTATAACGCCTCCACCTCTACTTCTAGCAATGGTGCAAAGTATTAGCCTCCCTCTATTATCCTCCTCCTTTTTCATCACAAAGTACTTGTCTTTTGTTTTCATATGGGTTTATCCCTTTCTACTCACTACTTTTATATGTATTTATTTTATCACTTAGAAGCAGCCTTGGCACCCCAACATCACTATTGTGGCTTGTTGTGCTTTTAAGTTTTAGTGACTTGCTTTGGTAACTTTTGGACATCCATAAAAGCATCCTATCTTATCTACTACTACATTTCCCTAAAGGGGGTGTGCAATCGACATGAGAGGGGTTGATGAAGAATGACGAGTTGTTGGAGATTGAAAAGATACTCTATCCTTCAATAAACCCCCTAAAACAAAAACAAAAAAAACAAAAGAGCCAAGAAGAGAGGAAGGTGAAAATAATAGGCTCAATGGAGGCATTATGGAAAAGTAAAGTTGTATAAGGTTCCATGCTAATAATAGTGATAGGAGGATGTAATCTTGCTTATAGAAAGGAGGCTACCAAACTATTCCATTTCCCAAAAGGCTTGTAGTATAAGAAAAAAAGAAAGATGGAGCAAAAGGTTGTAGTGGGAGGTTTCCTTGCAAAAGTGAAAAAGCTAAAAAGAGAGCAAGTCGAGGGGCAAGCCCAAGAGAGGATAAAGAATTGCAATGAAAATCACATAACATTATCTAAGTAATCAA
>JASDQU010104251.1:328075-359121 GCA_032191745.1 Picea mariana
TTCTATTTAAACACAGACGCATTTGCATCCCAAACTTAGGGTAGGTGGGTTTTTAACCTGCTCCTTCGCATTTTATCCTTGTTACAAGAAATATCGCTAACACCGGGATACTTCTTGTGTTCTTGTGCATGGTTATTCTTCTTATGATCTCAGTGTGTTGCAGTAGTTATGGTTCAAGTAATAGTTAAACCAAAAATTTAAAGAGAATGCATGAACTATAGCTCATTGAAAACTTAACATGGTATCAAAGCAGGCTTGAAGAAGACCATTGCAGACAAAAATTGAAGGTGAGGTCTACAAATTCTGTGGTAAGATTAAGAGGGTCGGATATTTTCTTTAAAATTTATGTGGTTAATTTAACCCTTGAAACAACAACCAAAGTGTATGGGAGAAGAGGCTGGAACCTAGGAGAAGGGACGAAACCTAGGAGAAGAGGCTAAAACCTAGGGAGAAGATAGTCGCAGACCTAAGGGGCATGGTCTACTCTAAACCGTAGCCACTGTAAAGAATCAGGCCTGTTCTGAGTCCCCTCCATAGCTGCCGTAGATATACCCCAACAACAGACACCTAAAGAGAAGGGCTTGACCCCTTCTGAAGTGAAATCAAAGGTTGTCGCAGTCCACAAATTTGAGACTGTCCAGATTTCTGAAGAGAATAATGAGGTTGTTGTCCTGTGCAAAGTTTACCTTAGTTCGAGGGCATTAAAAGAGTATTGTCTTCTTGTGGCAGGGCGAGGACTGTGGGAAAAAGTAGTGTGCTGAGAGAGGAGGATTTAAAGGGACATAAGCATACCTTAACACTAATGAGATGAACTTGGCAGAGAAAGGTTATTATATTTCAGTGGAGACATGTTTGCCAAAGTTGATAAATTTCAATGATTTATGTCAGGTTACAAGTATTGTTGTAATGCCTACAAGAAATCGTGTTTCCTTATGTCAACAGTCAGAGGGTGCTCTTCCTAGTGCAAGCTATAAAACAACTACCTATGATTTTTCCACATGTCATTCTGATGGTGTTCTAAAGCTTTGGAAAATAAGTGTTTCCTAGGACCAAGGAATCATTTACCACATATTGTTAGATGGCAGAGGTTTCATGACACTGCGTGGGCCTAATTAAAGTTGGTGAAGGTCCAATAAAGGTGATTTCTTTAGCCAATGGTGGAAATAAGATTGCAACTACAAGCTCTATTACTACATTTGATGGTCGTGTCACTGCCTTGGATTGGATTGTTGTAGGAAATGCTCAGTTACTGTTGCCAGTTTCCATGAAAAATGAAGCGCGAGTATATTCACAGAAGAGATATATAGAAGATACACTTACAAAGTCTAGAGAAACCGAATATTTACACATTTGGGTTTGTATTGCATCAATTAATACTGCATTCTATATAAAGGATCCTTTTTGGGGACCAAAATAAATGCTTATGCTCGTCTTCTCTAAGCTTGTGTGTATTCTTAGTCAATAGAGTATGAAGAGTCTCTTCCTCCAAGGAAAAGAGAATAGCGAAATGAATCTACTGGTATGGTCTCAAGAAAATATGTGGTAGTGTTGTCAAAAGGTTGCAACAACTGTGCACCCTAAAATGCATTGTCCAATAGCAAGGGCGAGGTATGAATTACTTGATAGATAACACTACAACAATATTGTTGTTGATAGAAGCCAGGATGTTGAGCAGAGTTCTAGGCCCAAATATGAAGGAGTCTCTAAAGTATAAAAGGACCAAGTCTGAGGTCTATCCTGAGCATGCAGAAATTTGCTACTAGACAAAGTATAGGTGGCTACAAGTCAAACACGAAGAACATCCTTTGGTGTACACTCTTAGGTATGCACTTGTATATATATATATATTATTTGCATCATTTTCATAAGGGTATTTGCAGGAGGAAGAAACCACGGAACCAAAGAAGTCTCAGTGCATTCAGAAGAACAACACACTGGAAGTGAAGACTACAGGTTTGATTGTTTTTATCATGACCATAACCTACATTTCTAAGGTTTCTACATTACAAGTAGGTGTTGTAGCTGTGACAACAATCCTTAAAATATTTTGATTCTAGAGATGTACTCATGAATCTCCACTAAGAGATATTCTTGTCTTGTTTCCTTTCGTTTGCTTTCTTGTTCCAGGAAGGTTAAAAACAAAGGAAGATGCTTATCCTTCAAACTTCAGAGGGAGTCACTTGACTCATAAGGAGTCAAATAAATTGAGGAAGAGAGGCATTATCTTATTCCTCTTCAACAGTCCAAAGGGAGATAGCCATTGATACAGTTGTTCCAGTTGATTTTCACAGGAACTTTGCAGTAGGCCATAAAAGGCATGTCTGGGCTTGACAAACTCTGCAAGAAGCAAAAAGACATGTCGTTGATGGAAGTATTGAGAAATATAAAACGAGACTTGTAGATAGAAGATTATCACAAGAAGAGGGAGTGAACTATGATGAGACATATTGATCTAGTAATTTGATGCACTTCCATCTGTACTACCACCCATGAGTTGGAAACTACATCAGATAGATGGATTCTTGATGAAGTTTGGGTCTTAGAAAAAGTGTTGCTGATCCAAACCTATAATATTACATTTTTTGTGACGAGAGCCTGACTTTGATGATTTATTCAAAAAAGTCGTGTTGTGACAAGCAAACTTTGATTTTTGATTTCGAGATGAAGAATCTGGGTATGATATACTACTTTTTGGGACAAGAAGTATGACAGAGGACCAATGAGACTTTTCCTAAATCAAGGAAAGTATATAGTGGAGATATTAAAATAAGTTCAGTATAATAGAATGCAAATCGATGTCTACACCGATGGTGATGGATTTGACGAAAAATAAATGATGACGATTCAAGATGAGATTGATCCACATGTGTACCGACAATTGATTGGATCATTTATGTACCTGGTTAACACTAGACCTGATATATGCTATGCAGTGAATATGCTTAGTCAATACATGAGTCAACCGAGACAGACTCACTGGATAACAGTAAAACAAGTATTGAGATATATACGAGGCACCGTTTGATATGGCCTGAGATATGCCTTCGGTGTGAACTTGAGTTTGAAGGAATATGTCGATACAGATTGATCAGAGAGTACAGTGGACCGAAAGATCACATCTGATTGTTGTCTTACCGTGAAGTTTGCCATGGTTTTCTGGTGCAGCAAGAAACAAAACTCTGGGGCCTTGAGTACCACAGAAGCAGATTATATAGCATTGAGTGTGCAAAACAGTGTGGCTTTACAAGCTTCTGACAAATTTACTTCATCATGAGATGGATTCTATGATGATAACCAACACTGTGTGTAAAGATCTGTGAGAACCCAATGTTTCATGATAGATCAAAACATGTTGAGATAAAATATCTTTATATCAGAGACATGATGCAGAGGAAAATAGTACACATGCAATACCTTCCTACACATGAGCAAATTGCAGATATCTTCACCAAAATAGCTTGGTGAAGAATACCTCCCTAGTTGAGAGGGAGTGTTGATGACTTCATCCGAGACAAATTTCAAAGTACATTTATGTGAGACTTGGCATGATGAAGAATGCCTCCCTAGCTAAGAGGGAGTGTTGATGATTACAACTGTGTGATACATTCTCCAGGACACAAACCTGAGAGAGAGGCCCTGAGAGGGGTGTGTGGTTCCTATATGAGACAGAGTTGGAACATAGAGATGGCCTCATCCTTACAGAGAGTGGAGAAGAAATCCAGATGATTCTCCTATGTAACACAGTGAGAAAGGAGATCTACATAGTTGGACGTGCCTGTGGCTGAGCACAAGGTATGTGAATTCCCATAGAGATGGGTGCATCATCATGAGACAGAGATGAAGATGATGTATTATCCTCCTTTGAGAAAAGAGTTGAGATGATGAACTACAGATGAATCTCATGTGTAATGTAGTGGGAAAGAAGATCTGTTGAGTGGACGTGCCTGTGGACGTGCCTGTGGACGAGCACGGGTGAACGTGATCCTAGTGGTTGAGCACTAGTGAGAGTGGTTCTCCTATGTAATGCAATGAGATAGAGATATGGAAATCCCTAAGGATGTGCCCCTAGTGGCTGAGAACTAGTGGGTGTATGAGATCCCTTGCTATATTTTTCAAGAGTCAGACATGCCTATAACCCTAATTGTAATGTAAAGGGTACAGGTCGGCCCCACCTTAATGTAAACGATAATTAATGTAAAAGATAATTAATATAAAAGATAATTAATATGGTAATTATTAAGTATATTTTGAGTTATTGAGGTCGGCCCTATTGTGCCAATAGACACATCATTTGATGTGACAAGTCTTATATAAATAAAGGTGAATCCCCATTGAGGAAACACACTCATCATTGTGTCATCTCATAATTTCAGAAGTTGTGGTCTGAAATTATGAGAATTACAACGCCCTCTTGTGTGCTAGGTTTGGTGATGGTGTGGGAGGTCTTTCTCTTGAAGAATATAGAAAACGATTGGTTGGGTTTTCTTCCCTTGTTGAGAAGGGTTTCCCAGGATACTTCTTGTGTTCTTGTGCATGGTTAGTCTTCTTATGATCTTGGTTTGTTGCAGTAGTTATGGTTCAAGTAATAGTTAAACCAAAAATTTAAAGAGAATGCATGAACTATAGCTCATTGAAAACTTAACATTTATTGCAACAAGAGCATGATGATTACCATTCTTAGGAGCAAGATCTTCTTCCTTTTGCTTCTTGAATCCATCTGGAATGAAGTTTCCAAGGTTGTTCTGCTGAAGTGCTCGTGCCATAAGATTGATCTATTTCTTCATGCATGTGGATTCTTCATGATTCAGTTTATTGCAGTAAGTGCACTACTTTCCCTTCTTCTTTTTCTTGGAATTTGAAGAGTCTTTGGAACTTGAAGAATCGTTAAAGGGTTTGGAATATCCCTCCTTCTTGTTTTGTTTCTCCTTACCGTTCTGTTTGGATGATCGTTTTCCATCATGCATGGTGAGTGCATGTGCTTTGGGATTCTTGATTAGGCCCATTTGAATGAGTTTTTCTTGCTCATGTGTGAGATAATCAATGAATTGATCCATGGTAGGAATCTTCCAATTTGTTCCCATGAGATACCTTCTGAATGGAAACTGGAAACATAGACATCATATTCTGGTCCTAGCTTGGCCAAGATTGTTAGAATAAGCTGGTCCACTTGTTTAGACTTATCAATACCACAAGTTGCTAAGCTCAATATCAAAGATTTAAACTTAGTAAAGAAATTATGTATATCATCAAAACTTTTAGGATCCAAAGTATTCAACTCTACCTCAAGCATATGACCTTTCATCTCATCCTACTTTCCAAACAAACTTTCCAAGGTGGTCTAGATCTCGTTTGGAGTCTTGCATGCATCAACATGAAACCACAGATCAGTTGAAATCAATTCAAGAAGAATTCACGTGGCTTCATCCTTTCGGTTCTCCCATCTCATCTTCTCAATTGATGATGTAGGTTATTTTTCTATCCCCATCGTCAAGTTGTATAGTCCTTTCCTTCTGAGTTTGAATTCTTCCTTGGGATTCCAATCAAAATAATTGTATGGTGTGAGCGTTACCACCAATTTTGACTGTAGAATAGGTGTCGTATCCATCTCTCCCACTGTGTCTGAGAACCGCTGAAATTTTTCCTCAATCTGCAAGTGAAAAACTGATAAATGACTACAAAAAGGGTACTTTAAGTGAAAATTCGTATAAGTTCCAGGAGATGACATTTTGACTTACTTTCTGAGAAAACGATGAGGAATTTTACCGAACGGTTGAAAACCCACTTGCAGAATGAGTCTATTTACTTCTATCATGCGTCATTTCCTCAAAAAGTTAATATTTTGGGAGAAATCATTACAGAAAGGTACAACCATAGATTCATGTCAGTTTCAGGAGGCGATATTTCGGCTTACTTTATGAGCAAACGATGAATAATTTCACAAAAAAGTTGAAAACCAAGTTGCAGAATGAGTCAATTTACTTCTTTGCAAAGTCGTTCCTCAAAAATTCAATATTTTGGGAGAAATCACTGCATAAATGTACGACCATGGATTTTTCTCGTCGAAATTCTGATTTTCCTTATTCTTTGGCTTGTCTCGCTTGTTCCAAGCAGCATAGCTCTGATACCATGTCAATGTTTCATCGAAACCTGCGCAAGAGATATAGCTAAAGCAAGTACAAACAAAGCTTATCAAGAAAGGAAGAGAGATTCAATATGGAAGAATGAGAACATATATTCACACTACTCTAATGAGATGACGATTGATACATAGATGATGATTAATATGATACAATGAATGAGTGGAATACACTCATATATAGGATATAACATTCCATAATAGCAGAATGCATGCATGCATAATAGCATAATAGTGATGATCTAAATAGAAAGTCTAAAATATAACTAGTCAGTTAACTCACATTGAACTAGTGTGCCAGAAAAAGAAATTTCTCCAACATTATTGGTGTTTGAGAACATCATCCACATGAAAATAGAGATTTGATTTCCTTACTTTTCTTCTTGTCCTTTTGACTAGATTTTTGTTAAATCCCCAACCATCATTCATTATTAGTTCATTAGTTATTGTTTGATCGATTTAAAGGTAGGCTACATCATGCTCACTTTATCTCATATTTATAATAAAGGAGATTCATTTGTATAGGCATCTTGTCTTGTGCATTTTATATATTGTAAAAGGAGGTTGCCCCCTTGAAGTGGTTTTTTATTTATTGACTCTTTAAATCATTCTCAAGGATTGAAGTTACTTATTCTTTCTATTCTTATTATATTTGTGGAGTTTGATTCATAACATTATGTTTCAGGGCATATGATCATAGGGTTTTTCTCTTTCAAATGGGTTATCTTGGAATTTTCGCGATAATTTATCCTTTTTTTTTTTTTTTTCTTCAGGAAGTTTTGTTATCACACAGCTTGTAGTTTGGGAAAATCCCAATCCAAGCACCAAGTGTGTGACACAACTGGGGACACCTATCACTATCACCTTAATATATATCCCCCTCGTTTTAGTGTTGGACAAGTCCAACACAAGGGAGGCTTCCCGGGTGACCACAGGGGGATTGCAAAGGAGAAGCCAAGGGGAAGAATGGAGCACCCTATAGGTCACAATGAAAGGTTTTAGGGGCTTGATGGAGGTTGAGTATCAATCAGGTAAAAGTTTCCAATGGAAGGTACCTTCAAAACCAATGTTAGACAACCAAATCCAATACAATATATGATGAAAAAGAGCCCTAGAACAAGAGGGAAACAACGAGTTATACTTGTTGTCCCAATATTGCAGAAGTAAAAATTATATATCAGAAATGACAAAGTTATAACAGCTACAAATTAAACCATCAAAATCAATTATATGATATATGAAAATAAAGCTTGCACCTAGTACACAATGTTATAATGTTTAGACCAAGACTTTGATGACAAATGAAGGTTTTTAATGAGTGTTAACAACATAAAATTATGAAATCCCTATTTTTGTAGCAAAATTTGCTACAACAACAACTTTTAACAAAATCAACAAGTAAGCCACCTAATCAATAGCTCTTGAAAAGTAGATCAAATTTCATTGCTTACATGCAAATTTCAACAGTCAAAAGTGAAAGAAACTTGTTGAGAAAGAGAATTTTACTGCATCCCTAATGGTTGTAGATTAAAAAAAAAACCACTTGGTTAGTTTAAATGCTCTCAGAGGATAAGAGAGTCAATATCATGTAAAATTTAAATCCAGCTTGAACAATTCCAAAATCTCAACTTTCACGTTTAGCAATTGTTGGGCTCTAAAGATGTCCTAAAAACAACCTTAGTTTAACATTAATTTATCAACCCGAGGATTCATCTTTTATCTCAGGAATATTAGCAAAGTCTATGCAGATAGTTCATAGAGGTTAAAATCGCATAGTTAAAGCAAATATGAGTTTATCAACAATCAAGTTCCTCAAATGTTCATTAAAGATTCTGAGACTAAGATCTTACTTAACAGAATTGAAATCAGATTACTAACATGTCGTGAATGAAAAGGAATTAACTAATGTGTTGAATTCATTTAACTAAGAAGCAATAATTGAATCTAAGTAAAGACTGGCAGAATCAACTATCAACTACGAATCAAATTGTTGGAAAGGAAATAGCGAATTACTCTATTTGTGGAAGGAAACAACAATTGTAATCTAATCAAAAGGGACAACAAATGTAACTTAATTGAAAGGAACAACAAATGTGACTTAATTGAAAGGAACAACAATTGCGAATCTTAGTAAAAGGAACAATGTGTATGAAAATGTGAGGAACTGTCAAGCAGTAAACTACAATAATGGAAGTTGGAACAACAATCACTAATACTTAAGGGAAACACCTATCTTTTGTACACAAACAACATAAAATCATTAACACACTTATGCATTCATCTTAACTATTGTGAAATAAATTTGAATCATAGAACATAAATCAAACTGATACAATTACAGAGTGAGACAGTAACTCCTTCAGACTGGGCCCTTCGTCTTCAGAAGCACTGCTACTAGAAACTCAATATGTGGAAATGGTGAAAACGTTCAAAGATTTTATTGATTCCATAGCTGGTATAACATTTACAAAAACTGCTTGCGCAGAGCAATTGTGAGTTCTGAATACTTGGATACAATTCTTAGATTATCCTTTTAGGATCTATTACCCTCTATATATTACAATAATATGGGTAAATTAAGCCATCCTGAGGATCGAGAGATACTCAGGATTACTTTACTATTATAAAGTTACAATATAGAAGATCAATGATCTTCAAAACTGCTTTGCGCCAAAAGTCATCAACCTCCAATAGCTTATGCATCTTCAAGATCTCCTTTGTTATCTCGGGTTTGACAATGTTTATCCATTCCTGTAACAAAATCAAACAATTCCAATCGTATTTTAGAGTTTATTTAATATAACTCAATAATATCGCTAGAAGACATATTAATCATTTTCTACCATATTTATCCCTAATTAACAGAAAAGTCAATCAAGATTATATCATGAAATGTGGGAATAAGGAGGATATTTGTACCTTTTCCACAACCCAACATACCCCCCATCTTACCTTCTTGCATGTCCTCATGCAAGCTGAGATCTTACATGTAAAGTAGTAATGTTGTAAGGAGGAAAGGTTGGTTCACTAGGTCTCCTGAACCCATTATTTCTTTTGAGCTCTCCAAAAGCAATGTCCTCCCTCTTCTTATTAATTTGATAGTCTTTCTGGTAACTTTATGGAGGAAACCAAATAATAGGGGGATTATATCTACACCCAATCCAAGCAGGTCCTTCCTCTTGGAGCATTCTGGAATACCTTTCCACTCTGAAGGTAGCTATAAAGAAATTCCTGAAACCAAAGGGTTCCCTACTTTTGACCTCATTGGAGGATGCATCCCATCTTAACTTGGAAGCAGCAAGAACTTCTTCTTTGAGTTCTCTAAAATATATGATGCCTGAACGTATAACCTGTCGATGGATAGGGGCTAAAGAGTCCACGACCCCCTCCCTTTTCATGAATGTTCTATGTCACATAATGGCTGGAAAGGACTTTGGAGGCTCCCTTCTGATCCAGAGATCTAACCCAGTTTCCCTCTTCATGAAGGTTTTGTGAGATTTAGATGACCTGATTTGGTTTTTTGTAAAGGACAGGAATGCCTGAAACTATATGTCCCCAATAAAGGGGCCAGGGTTATCTTTTCTGTCATCTTCCAAAATGAAGTTATGGAAGTATAACTCGCACATAAAGTATTGTACCTTCTCTTCCTGCTCTCTGAAACATGAAATAAACTCAGGGATAGTGGAAAATGTAATCTCTTTACCTGCTCTGATGGCTTTCACTCTCAACAATAGGTAATGTTCCAACAAGAATAAAGTATAACTGGTGGCAAGAGATCTGCAATTGATTACATCAGTGTAGACATCACAAATCTCTTTGATTTGCTCCAAATCTTTTTCCAATTGGTTTTGTACCTTCTTCACCTTCCCTTAGGCTCTGGTGAGCTTAGCATAAGTCTCGCTTTTTGTTGCTGACATGTCCTTCAACTGTTTAACGACCTTTTGATGTTCAACCATAGTGACCATCTCATCTCTGGGTTGAGTCAATGCTTTTTGGGCTTGTATCAGTTCTGCCTTTAGCCTATCAATGATGGCACTCTGTTCCCAAGACTGAGATGCTTGATATTCTTCCATAGCATCCATCTCATCTCT
Source organism: Picea mariana (assembly GCA_032191745.1). Taxonomy (NCBI): domain Eukaryota; kingdom Viridiplantae; phylum Streptophyta; class Pinopsida; order Pinales; family Pinaceae; genus Picea; species Picea mariana. The sequence goes on from JASDQU010104251.1 coordinate 338,303, forward strand.
GGATTGAGTTAGTGCTTGCTGGGCTTGTATAAGCTCTGCTTCCAGTCTATCAACGATAACACTCTATTCCTGATACTGAGATACTTGATGCTCTGCCATAGTCATCAATTCATTTCTGTTTTGAATCAGGCTTTGTTGGGACTGCGTCAATTCTTCCTCCAATCTTCTGATGGTAGCATCCTGCTTAAAGGATTGAGTTGTTTCTTCTAAGACTAGGGTATCTGTCTGCACCTCAACATCAATTGTTTCTATAGGGAGCATTTCTTCTGCTGTCATTGTTTGGGTTTCCATTTCTTGTGTTTCTGAAGGAATTACTTCCTCATTTCGAGCTACTGCATCCTCTGCTATTATTTCTTCAGGGTCTGTCTATGTCCCCACAGAGTTTGTAGTGACTGCTCTTTTAGGAAGAGGGTTTCTTCCTTGCACTATGGGCCTTTTTTTTTCTTTCTTTCATGGGCCTTGTCGATTTGTTCTAGCTGATTTCTTAATTCTTTAATAAATTCCCCGAGTTTGCCAACTTTCTGCTTTAATACTTCAACCTTTTTAGCCCTTCTCTTCAATAGATTGTTTTCCTTTTTTAGCTTTCTGATTCTCCTATGGATTTTGCCTGATTTCTGTTTGCGAGGGGTCTTAAGGTCTTCTTCATTCTGGCCAGCAGGTGGTTGTTCCCTTGTTCCTTTCAAATGCTCTATCTTTTCAAGAGGGCTTCTTACCTCAGATGAGGTTCTTCCTGTGTTGCATCATCTAGGAATGACATTTCAATCTCAGGAAATTCTTCAATAGGTTTTGAAAAAGAGGCTCGTTCTTGGTATTCTTCTGGCCTATTGGTGTCTCTGTCAATTAAGGTCCCTAAACTCCTTAAAACCTGAGCAATTTCTACCTCATAGCTTTTCAAAAATTGTTTTGTCTGGTGTCCCAATGCTGGCTGGGTGTCTTCCTGACTATTTCCTTGTGAGGTTTGTTCTGTCTGCTCAATTCCCTGAACATTTTCCTATAAGGATTTCTCTGTAATGTCCTGAATTTCTTCAGGCTGTTTTGTTGTGTCTTGAAATTCTTCAATCATTTTTTGAATTTGTTCTATCATTTCCTGAATTTCTTCAAGTTGTCTTGTCCATCTTCTTCTTCTTTTCCTCTCAATGGGGGATTTAGGAGAAACCATTTCTCTTTTCCTATTCCTCGTTGATGCCTCTGCTTGTGAGGTCCGAGTCTCTGTAATTTGGATGGGGTCTGCCTCAACTTCAGGTGGAGGAGGTGGAACTTCTATTTGGCCAGTGGCCTCTCCTTCCTGTATCTCTTCAATTTCCTGTGGTGGGTCTTCATGATGTAATTCAGGTTGTTCCAGTTGTAGAGGTCTATTGGCCTTGATAAGATCACCCCAGGTTAATTGATTTTGAATCAGGGCCTTATTTACTATTAATTTAACTAATCCATGGTGGTTGATTATAGTAACAGGATCTTTGGCCTTTTGTGTTGTTAAAGAAACCACATGTAACATGGCATTTAGAAAAAATGGTAAATTGATTACTAACCGTTCTTTGAGTGCGACTAGCAGTTTGAGGTGGCGTGGTCGGATCACATCGTATCATCCATCACATGTGATGTACCTCTGAATTACTCCTGCCAGTTCTTTCCATGGTTCGCTGAGAGTGTTGGGGTTAAGTCCCTTTCCCTTTTTATCCAATTCCTTTCCAGGGTCTACGAAAGATTCTATAGCTTCTTTGAGCACTGTATATCTTCCTGTCCATTGAATGCTTATGTTAGGGAGACCTATGACCTCTGCTACAATTTTCGAAGTAACTGGAATTCGTATATCTCGAACCATGGAGATTTCTCCCTGCAAGTTCTGAAAGAATTCAAGCGTGATGTTTGTATCATATCCTTGCAACCGGTTGAAGTACTCCATCCACCCCAGGCGGTGTAGGATTGTTCTTGCCTGCTCAGTTACCTGTAGTAATGTTGGCTCCTGACGCACACTTCAGCCACCCATAGTTCTGTGAGAAAATGAGAACGACTATCGTTCATGGTTGCAAATTTGGTTAGACCAGCTTGGAGGAAATATTACCAAAAATAGAAAATATTAGAGAACAACAAGTGTATAAAAATGTGGGTTTTCCATTTATTACAATCATTACGATCTTATCAGAAAATGTGTCGAGCATCCACTCCCCTCATTAATGTAGAAGTTGACCTCGACCGTCAGTGTGGGTGAATGTAATGATGGTAGGTATTTCAGGTGAGAGGTAATAATTACGTTGCCGCCACTGGTGGGGACCAATCATGTATATTTTTCAAAAAGCATATTTAATGGTAATCATAAACGATAGTCCTCTTTCATGGGAAATTTGAATTTTTTGTACCTATGCTCAAAACGTTTTAAGGAAAAATAAACCAAATAAATTAAATCTGTTCATTTTAAAAATATTCCACATATCATAATGTTGTTACTTTTCCTGAGTTATTGAATACAACCGAAATGATAGCCTTATTATTGAGTAAAGGAAATCTAGAGACACACAGAAACTTGGTGTTTTTAAGGTAAACTTCCATACCACAAGCAGAGCCACTGCTTCCAACAGGCATCCATAGCCTCGACAGGGTTGCCTTTTAACCCATAGATGAGCCCGTATCCTTAATACATATTTGAATCGTCTTTTCCCAAAAAGACCACTATCCTGGTTTGGTAGCCAGATGATGATAATGCCACTCACTAGATTGTAACTTAAGTGAACAAGCCAGCTCGTGATGAGACCCCTTTTCCTTTGACGAAAGAAATGTGAAAGGCCATTGCCTTGGTGTGGTAGCCATATTGGGAATGTCACTTACGTTATTATCCTATGATCGTGGTAGGTTGGCTCGTGATGAGACCCCCTATTCTTTGTGGGATAAGTTTATTACTTATCTTTATTTCTTTTTATTTTTCATCATTTTTTTTTAGGGGTCTATTAAGGGAGGCTCATCTACTCCTTAAGAGTAAGGGATGGCGTAAAGAAGTGTAAGGATGCCAAGTAAAAGTGTGCTTAAGACTCCTTATTATAATATGAAGGCGAAATATCAGTCAAGTATATTTGTATATATACAGGGAAAAGAAACGAATTATGGTGGTTAAAAATTATGAACAAGATTTAAGATATTTCGAAGAAATTAATCCAAAAACAATTTGATAAGGTATGAGAGATAGTCCACAAAATAATGACAGATCGTTATGATGATAATTAAAAATAACACTGGTGAAAATTAATTAGTGAAAGTCGTACCCCAAAGGAATGGCTAACGTTTTAACAACATGAAGGAAAGGAATGACAACAAGGAAAACACAGAAGGAATAACAATGGTTCCTTTTTAGAATGCACAACGCGACCCGAGATGAAGGAACGACAATCGTGACGAAGGGAATGACAATTGCTTCGTTCAAATGAACAACAACAATACTCAAAGGAACAACAATCGCGCGAAGGGAAGGGAAGTTGTTTCGTTCAAATGAAAAACAACTACACTCAAAGGAACAACAATCACAATAAAGGAACAACATCTGTTAAATTTTTAACCATCTAATTAGGTAATTTGGAAACCTCCCATGGAAATATATTTTTGTTGAATTTAAGGTTGATTAGTCATCAAATAAATTCATTCAATTGTTATGGGTCAGTTTATTTCAAAATCAATTATTGGATGGTATGTTAATGTCATGAGTTCATTATAGTTGCCCGATCTCTGCTGCGGAACATGACATATTCATTTTTCCATGAAAGACAGGGTCCGTGTGATAAGATAAAGTAGGAGTAAGAAACATAAAAGAGTGCTAATTGTGTTCATTACAATCATCTTTCCTAGTTCTCATTTCCCAAGTGACTTTCCTAAAACTAAAAGAAAGAAAAACTAACAGCTCAATTAGATCTTAAAAAACTATATACTGTGTCAACAAAATTCATCATTTATGGAGTTGGAGTGGTTGGTTTACCTTCCCAGCCAGCCAAAATCTGAATGGTAGGGTCCTTACTTACTTCTTGGTAGAAAGATTCTTTTGAAGGCGGTTGATGGTAGAGTCGTAGCCAGTGTCCATTGACCAGAAAGGGAGATCCAGAACCGTCGATGGTACTTAAAGTGACCGTGCCATTATCATGGACTTCATTAATTTCATATGGTCCCAGCCACCGTGTTTGTAATTTTCCAGAAAAATCCTGAAATCTGGAATCATACAGAAGCGCCCAATCACCTTTCTTGAATGATTTCTTCTTGATATGTTTATCGTGCCAGGTCCCTCTCTGTTGCTAAATAACATATGTACGCTCCAAAGTAGATAGATGTGCTTCATTCAACTCATTGAGTCACTGTTTATGTGCTTCTATAAGATCCAGTCCAATTTCCTGGGCCATCCTTAGGGTCTTGATCTCAAATTCGATTGGGAAGATGGGTTCTTTACCATAGACTAGGTGATAAGGACAATAGCCAGTGGTGTTATGCCATGTTGTGCGATAATCCCATAAGGAATTTGGGAGCTCAATAGCCCAATTCTATCAATTTGTTGAGACAGTCTTTGTCAGGATTGCCTCCAGGACCTTATTGGTACTTTCTACTTGCCCATTTGCTTGTGGGTGGTATGGAGAAGTAACTATGTGCTTAATATGATAATTGTTCAGGGTGGTGGTGATTCTATGAGCTGTAAATTGTGACCCCCCATCAGTGATTACTTCCCTAGGTAATCCATAGCATACAAATAATTTGAAAAGAAATTTGATGAATACTTCTTCTGTTGCATTTGGTAAGGCTTCCGCCTCTACCCATTTGGTCATGTAGTCTGTTGCAACAAGAACATAGGCCTTCTGATTTGACTTTAGATTGAAGGGGCCAATGAAGTCTAGTTCCCATATCTCAAATGGTTTTTTGACTACTTGTGCTTTCAAGGGCATTTCATCATCCTGACCTGGCTTTCCCATCCGCTGACAACTGTCGCAGGTCTGGACATATTTCCTCGCATCTTTGAATATTGAGGGCCAATAGTAGCCCATCTATAAAATTTTGTGTCCCATCCCACGGTCTGAAAAATGCCCACCACAGGGCTCGTCATGTCCCGCCTTAAGTATGTCATAGATTTTGTCATCTCGTACGCATCTGCAGATCTGGAGATCAACTCCTGTGTGGAAGAGATATCCACCAATCCAAGTGAATCGTGCGCTACGTTGGACGATCAATTTTTCTTCCCTTGATAAAAGATGTGTCGGTAATTTCCTTGCTTCCAGATAATTTTCCACATCAACGTACCAAGGTGGCTTTGTAGTGATGACAAACAGATGCTCATTTGGAAATTTATCTTCAACTGTTAAGGAGTCATCAGTTTTGGGTACACGGGACAGGAAGTCTGCAACAAGTTTTTCTCTTCCGGGTTGATCTTTGATGGTGATGTCAAATTCCTGCAATAGCAATAACCACCGAGTGACCCGTTCATTAGTAATGGGTTTATTAGCTAGATATTTAATAATAGAATGATCAGTATACAGAATAACTGGATAGCCTGTTATATAATGATGAAATTTATTGATGGCATGTATAACAACTAAAAATTATTTTTTCTATTACTATATAATTAGATTCAGCTGGAGTAAGATTCTTGTTGATAAAATAAATAGCGTAGGGTTTCTTGTCTTCTTCCTGTCCAAGGACAACGCCTATGGAAATATCAGATGCATCGGTGGAGATGTGAAATGGTATTTTCCAATTTGGTCCCCTCAACACCAGTGCTGTCGAGATTAGCTTCTTGAATCCTGCAAATGCCACATCACACTTGTCAGACCACTGAAACTCCACATTACCAGTCAAAGCATGTAAAGGTGCAACGGTTCTTGCAAAATTTTCCATAAATCTGCTATAATATCCTGAAGCACCAAGAAAACTACGTACCTCAATTTGTGTGCGTGGTGTAGGTAAATTTAGGATTACCTCTATTTTTGCTGGATCTACTCTAATTCCATCTGCAGAAATATAATTCTCTAGTACCACACCTTCCGTCATCATCATGTGACATTTTTCGTGGCTTAAACATAACCTGGTAGCAATGCATCGTTCTAGTACCTTCTCTAGATTATTCAACGCTTGATCAAAGTTGTCGCCATAAGGAGTGAAATCATCCATGTAAACTTCAATCCCTTCACTAATCAGATCGTTGAATATGCTCAGGATGGTCCTTTGGAATGTGGCTAGAGCGTTACATAGTCCAAAGGGAAATACTTTGTATGGAAAGGTACCCCAGGGGCATGTGAATGTAGTTTTATCTTGATCTTTTGGGGCAATCTGGATCTGATTGTAGCCACTAAAGCCATCTAGGAAAGAAAATGATTTCTTCCCTGCCAAAGTATCCAGGACCTGATCGATGAAAGGTAAGGGGAAGTGGTCCTTTTGAGTGGCTTTGTTAAGTTCCATGTAGTCTACACAGATTCGCCATTTTCCATTTTTATTGGGGACGATCACTATTGGGGAAACCCACTGACTATATGAGATAGGATATATAAAATCTACATCCAACAACTTTTGTAATTCTTCTTTAACAATATCCCTGAGGTGGGGATTCAATATTCCCTGCAGCTATTAGATAGGTCGGGCATATTTCTCAATATAAATATGGTGTGTGCAAAGTTGCGGATCAATATCTTTCATGTCCGAATACTCCTAGGGAAAAACTTGTTGATATTTAGAAAGGACTTTAATTAGTTTTTGTTGTTGTTGCTCATCTAAATTAGCATTAATGTCCAGAGACTTCTCTGGTGCAATATCAATGGATTTGTTGTTATGAACGATGGTAGTCGGGATTTGTTGTTCCATTAAATCTTCCAACGAGTCTCCCTGTGCTTCAAAGTCTAGAACAACTTTGAGCATTTGGCACATTGGGTTACCCACGATGGCTGGGTTGTTAATAAAACCACTGATTACGTCATCCTTTAATTGGTTCTTGAGTCTGAGAGATTCTTCCAGCATGAGAGGGGCTCGTAGATCCTTTTCTGGATATCGTGGTGGTGGAAATTGTGGATATACGAAAGTCGGGCTTGCCTTGGCTGGAGGATATAAGATGAGATTTTTTGTGACACCTCCTCTAGAAAATGTCATATTACCCATTCGAGATCTTATGTACGCATCTTCTGTTGCGAGCCATGGTCTGCCCAGTATCAATGGATGCCCTTCGAGTCCACTTCTTGGGTTGATGATGAGGAAATCTGTTGGATATTCCCAAGAGTCGATTGAGATTTCTATTTCATGTAGTGTGCCGACTGGTCTAACCACTAATCAATCAACCAATTGTAACATAATTTGGGTAGGTTCAAAGGAGTCAAAACTCAGGGTGTTGCAAGTTTCCATAGACAGGATATTGATGGCCGCCCCCAAATCAACTACTGTATTTGGAAAAGAACAGCCCTGGATCTGAACTGTTACTATGGTGTTCCCTGGATCTGCATATTTGACTGGATATTGTCTACCTAGAATTAGATCAGAAAAGGATCCTACCATGCGACCTATTGATGATGAATCTTTAATTTTCCTGACAGGATTCCTCCCACATAGCTCCTTGATTATCGTTGCATAAATTGAAATGTCTTGCAGAGCCTGCAGGAGTGGGATCTTGACATATAAATTCTTGAGTTCCCCTACAATGTTGAAGTTAGGATACATGACAGGTTTTTCTATCATCAATATTTCGGGGAACAGAGGGGAAGGAGTTGCATCCTTATTAGGATCCTGTGACTCGACTGTGTTTCCCCTCTGCTCTATTCCTTCTGTTATTACCACAGTCGAGGGTGTTATTGCTGGTTGTTTGTTATTTTCATTCTCCTTCTCTTGGAAAACATTACTTTCTTTAGGAGAGATTATACGCTTTGATCTCAACCGGAGTTCGTTGCACCCTATCGAGTTGGTTTCCCCTTCCCCATTCTCCATAATCTGCACGAGCTGAGCTGGTCTATTATTAGGGTTTGGGTGGGGTTGGGATGATAATTGAGGGAACAATTACGATTCAGGGTTTTGGGGCAGTTGGAGTGGAGCTTGCAACATGGGTTGGGTTTAAGGGGCCATCCCCATGGGTTGATTGTTTATCCCCATGAGGCACTGCCAATTCTGGTTCCAATTTGGGTTTTCGGCAGTCATGTTGAGCCACTGCAAAGGGTAGGGGTTGTTATTTTAGTTTTTCCAGGATGAGGTGGGGCATTGTGAGCTAGGCCAGGTGGAACTTGCAGTTGGTTGATTCTACCAGATAGGATTTGCAGCGTGTTGGTTCAGCCAAGTGGGATTTGCATGTGGGTATTGTTGGGGCTACCAGTTGTGATTAGTAAACAGCTGGCCTTGCCATGCATTACCAGAATTTTGCTACTGATTATACTGTCCAGAAAAGAAAGAGGAGGGGTCTTGTAGTGTATTTGGAGGTCGGGCCTACCATTGACGACGCCGAGCCATCATATATAACAATTATGTTTCCTCTTCCGCTTCTCTAAAGAAAAATTTTCAGTCTAGGGAGTGATGGGCATTGCTCTGTTGCGTGATCCTTTGCACAAATAGCGCAAACCTGAACCACATCCAAAGGACATTCCCTTGGACCATGTTTTTTTCTGCATCTGTGGCAAAATATGGCGAAAGTTTGTTCTACTTCTGCTTGTTTCTGTTTGGCCTGGAATACATCCAATTGTGTTGTGAGAGTGCTCAGAATATCTGTTTTGAAATTTTCTAAGAGATTACTAACTTCAGCTCGCGTAACACCCCCGCTGGTAATATTGCTATTTCTGGTGAGGGAAGTCCACATTCTTGATCTGGTCCGTGTACTTCCTCGTGAGCACCTGATGCACAATAGAACGCTGTTATCATAAGTTTCTTGATAAATGTCACCCTTTCCCATTAAATTCAATGTTTCTACCCATTCATCTTTCAATCCTTTTATCAAAGTGAGTTTGAGCACCTCACCTGGTAATGTACCATAAGGAGACCTTTGTAAATTATATTGGAATCTTTCAACATATTCTTCTAATGTCTCATTTTCTTTTGCAGTCATTTGAAATATTTCATCTTTTAGGTCCCCGGTTCTACAATAATCTTGGCATTTTGTCAAGAAGGATTGTTTCATCTCATCCCATGAGTTTATAGTTCCACTTCCCAATCCCATAAACCAACGTAGAGATGCTCCCTTCAAAGTGGAGGGGAATAGTTTTAATTTTTGGGGTTCAGAGGTGTAATCATACCCTCTACATAGGACATCAAATTCGAATAAGAATGCATCTAGGTCTTCTAAAATCAATCCATGGAAGGTTGGCAGGTTCTGTAGGTGGATTTCTTTCATGGGGGCATTGGGGACTGGATCAACTATTGGATATTCCAACATGGAGGTTTGGGGTCATTGTTGATTTGGTTGCGCCATTTGGTCGAAAATCTACCAATAATATTTAGGAATTTCTTGGCCTGGGGATTCTTTCGATTGATTACTTGATCCCCTAGGGGATTTGATTTCACTCCCTCTATCTGGGATTTCGGGTATGCCTTCTTCTTTCACAAGAGATATAGGATCGGGGGGTGGTGATGGGTTTTCCTTGGCAACCCCGCTGGTTTTTCCTTCTCCTTCCTCTAGATTACGAGAATTTCCCTCTTCTAAAGGGTTGACGGGTGGAAGATCTGTGCTTTGAAAGATTTGCTCAGTCCCTTCAGTCTTTCTATGAATCTCGGTGTGGGATGCAGTTGGTGGAACTGCTACCTGAGGGATTCGGGTAGATCCTTTCCTAGATCCAACCGAAGCTTGAGATTCAGCTTTTCGGATGATGTCGTCTATGAAAGTGCTTCTCCCAGGGAGCACTGAACCCTGGGCTTTGGTTGTTTTTGGTGGGGGTTTTTGTTTTTCAGGATCTTTCTTCTTAGTCATACACACTTCACGCAAAAATTCAAAAAAAAAAAAAACACCTATATAACCTCTAAGTATCAACTGGAGGTAGGAATTGGCATAAGCATATTACTTATTGCTTGCGTAGGTTCTTACCTTCCATATTCAATACCTCGTCCCCCAGAGACACAACCTATGCTACCTTTGACACTTTTCCTGGAAACAACGCCAAAATGTTGGGCTCTAAAGATGTCCTAAAAACATCCTTAGTTTAACATTAATTTATCAACCCAAGGATTCATCTTTTATCTCAAGAATATCAACAAAGTCTATGCAGATAGCTCATAGAGGTTAAAATCGCGTAGTTAAAGCAAATTTAAGTTTATCAACAATCAAGTTCCTCAAATGTTCATTAAAGATTCTGAGACTAAGATCTTACTTAACAGAATTGAAATCTGATTACTAACATGCCGCGCATGAAAGGAATTAACTAATCTGTTGAATTCATTTAACTAAGAAGAAACAATTGAATCTAAGTAAAGACTTGCAGAATCAACTATCAACTATGAATCAAATTGCTGGAAAGGAAATAATGAATTACTCTATCTGTGGAAGGAAACAACAATTATAATCTAATAGAAAGGGACAACAACTGTAACTTAACTGAAAGGAACATCAAATGTAACTTAATTGAAAGGAACAACAAATGTAACTTAATTGAAAGGAACAACAATTGCGAATCTAAGTATAAGGAACAACGCGTATGAAAATGTGAGGAGCTGTCAAGCAGTAAACTACAGTAATGGAAGTTGGAACAACAATCACTAATACTCAAGGGAAACGTCTATCTTCTATCCAAAAACAACTTAAAATCATTAACACACTTATGCATTCATCTTAACTATTGTGAAAGAGATTTGAATCACAGAACATAAATCAAACTGATACAATTACAGATTGAGATAGTAATTCCTTTAGACTGGGCCCTTGGTCTTCAGAAGCACTGCTACTAGAAACTCAGTATGTGGAAATGGTGAAAACATTCAAAGCTTTGATTGATTCCATAGCTGGTATAACATTTACAAAAACTGCTTGCGTGGAGAAATTGTGAGCTCTAAATACTTGGATACAATTCTTAGATTATCCTTTTAGGATCTATTACCCTCTATATATTACAATAATATGGGTAAATTAAGCCATCCTGAGGATCGAGAGATCCTCAGGATTCTTTACTATTATAAAGTTACAAGATAGAAAATCAATCATCTTCAAAACTGCTTTGCGCCAAAAGTCCTCAACCTCCAATAGCTTACACATGTTCAAGATCTCCTTTGCTATCTCAAGTTTGACAATGTTTATCTATTCTTGTAACAAAATCAAACAATTCCAATCATATTTTAGAGTTTATTTAATATAAATCAATAATATCGCTAGAAGACATATTAATCATCTTCTACCCTATTTATCCCTAATTAACAGAAAATTCAATCAAGATTATATCATGAACTATGGGAATAAGGAGGATATTTGTACCTTTTCCACAACCCAACAACAATGCAATAATTAACAATCTCCAATGCAAAATACTAGTGCCTTGTTATTGGGTGAATGGATTCTCTTCCTTGGACGACAAGTTAAACAACAGGAAGAAGTGATCCTTTTTGAAATTTAAACCCTTATAAAAGCCAACAACACTCCTTCCAAAATGTCTAGCTTAAAATCCAAGATGAACTTGGGTTTAAACTTTTTCTAGGGGTGTAAACCCTCTTACTTCCTAGAGAAATAAACCCTAGATAAGCCTTGCAACAAGGGTGTAAATCCTCTTAATTCTTGTAGAAAGCCCTAATAACACTTCAATAGCAAAGATAAATTAAGCCTTGGTGGAGGGTGTAAACCCTTTTACTCCTTCTAGGGTTTAAGATGTATTTCTTGAATTTTAACAAGCAAATGACAATAAACTACAGAAATTACTCACCAAGATCCAAGAGATAGCATGAAAGAAACACTTACTACCAAGATTCATCCAATTTGTTTCCAAAGAAACACCTTCAAGAGGAATCACTAGTCATTATTGCTCGAAACAACAATTTTTTCATCCATTTTCACAAGAGAAAAGAGATAGTAAATTGTCCAAAGAGGCAGAAATTTCACTCCAAGAGTGTTTTTCCCAGTGATGAGTTACAATTTGTGACAAATGAATTTCCTCATATTTAAATGAGGAAAACAAAAGTCATGTTTGTCCACTTTACAATTAAATTCATAATTTTAGGCTAAAACCTAAGTTACAATGCTTAATTAGCAAATCGATTTGTCTTTTTTCCCACATAGGCTACAAAATGACCCCAAATAACTAAACGATGGGACATAATCCCATAAAAATTCTCTCCAAAGTGGCACATGCAATGGAAAATCCTCCAAAGGCTAGGATGTAAAGCTAGAGGGGTGGTACAGCTTCCCCAAATGAAGCAATAACGTAGGGCTTCAAACCCACAACATCACCGAATGTTCCAAACATGCCAAACGTTCCATGAAAAATGTGATGCCATGCCTCCCAAGAGGGAAGTTTGGGCATAAGAGGATGACATCATCTTATCTTCATGGTTCCAAGCCTTGTTCAAGTTCTAAAGTCACCTTTCGAAGTGAAAATTTCATCTTCCAAGTCTTCTAATGAGTGGGGCGCACCATCCATCCTATGGGATTTCAAGCCCCTATGAAGGTTCAAATGGCTTAGTCCCTTCATGAATGTTTTCCACTAAGCAAGGTCCTACAAAGACAAGCAAATATGCCCTCCAAGGGTGCACAAGTCACATGTATCATGCCAGTAAACCACATTTAATAAAAGAACCACCCAAACAAGTGCATTAAATCCCCCCTTTTCAAACTAAACAAATGCTCAAAGACCTTATAATCTTTGTCAAATTTAGGTATGGGAGGGTTGTCATGGTGCCCTATTGGGTAGGTCAATTCCCAAGTCAAGGATTGTTTCCCAAGAAGACCCTCTCTATGCCATGTATTGAATATGAGGTGGATGGGGGTAAGACTTTTGGGCATGGGGTTCCTAACATATCAAGGGTTCATATTGTCTCATTTATGGGTGCATTTGTGGAGGGTGTTTTGCATCCCTTCATTTACAATGCAACATTTTTCCAAATCCCTTTATTTGCCTTTCATTTTTTATGGTCCGAACATTTAGTGTTATGTGTAAGGAAATAAAAGGAGCACCACAATGCCACTTGAAGTTATAATACATTGAGTTCCATATACAATGGAAATTAAAAGACATTGCAATGAATTTCTCCATCAAGCAGGACATTTTTATTCATTTTTCTTTTAAAGGTCCTTCATTTTTATGGAGAAGCGTTTTATTGTTCTCAAGACCTTAGGGTGATCATATAGAAGGATTAGTTATTGATTTTGACTTTTGCGAGCTACAACACATTTGGTCCTTTAGCCTCTTCTTTCCATGAAATGAGGTACAAGCCCTTCTTGGGGTCAATGAACCTAGAAACCCAAAAAATGAGGAAACATAGGGGAAGAGGTGTGGAAAGTGGTAGGTATGAGTGGGAATGGTACGATGACCCTTCAAGGAGACCCCCCAATAACAACTATTTTCCCAAGGGTGACCCACTTACTGGGAAACCATGTCAACCACTAAGGTGAAATAAGGAAAAAGGTATAATTTCCAAGAAAACGTTCCATAATCAAGAAAGGACTCTTTGTAACATGCTCACATGCTTCAATTACTAAAGTGACACTTACCATGATACTGGACATGTTACCTCATGAAGAAAGATATGTTGTCCTTTCTAGGCCAGACTGGTGTGGTGGACGTTGCTATGTTGTTGATGATAAATGGTGGTGTGTGAAGGAGAGGAGGGGCTATGTATGCTCAATGTGGGCTTAGCTGGTCATCTAGCTCTCGACAATCCATGTATTTTACCTATGGGCCTCAAGACATCATCTCTTTAGTTACCCCTAGGTTGGGGGGGTAACAAGTTTCAAATATATCAATTTTTGAGAGAGCGAGAACACACAATGAAGTATCCGTGGTAAAAAATTTGGATTCTAATTCACTATACTTATATAAATATAAGCTATGGAAATTAGCGTTTTTGACTAGTCATAAAATTAGTCCCAAATGGGTCATCTTGGAATATTTTCTATCTATTTTTTTTATTATGGGAAGCTTCAAATAGTGAATTTTTTGGGAGACTGGGGAGACATAGTGAAGTACTTATGGTAAAATGTTTAGATTCTAACTCACTATACTTTTCAATTAATAGATAGTGGAAGTTAGAGTTTTTTACTAGCCCTAAAATTAGTCTCAAATAGGGGTTTTGGGTAAAACACTCATATCTACTTCTATAAAGATCCAAATGTTGTGCCACTATTTTTTTTATTAGGTTATGGACCATATTATTTTAGGTCAAAATTTCAACATAGATTTGAAAAATTGAACATGTGGCAGTCAGTACAAATTCAGTCTCCTAAAAATTAAGAAATCAACAAGTTTTAGGGAAGTTACCATAAATTTTCCTTTTTTCTCATCAAAATTCAGTCAAACCTATGACATTGTAGAGAAGACATATTTATATACCACATACCAAAATTTCATAATCAAATGTTCAAGAATTTCATATTTATATCAGGTGAAAGGTGAGCCAGTAGAATAATATCCAAATTAGGGTTTTAAAGGTACATAACTTACAATTGACATAAATTTGATGGGAAGATCTGTTTAGAGTGATTTAAAAGCACGATAAAGTTAAAATATAGAGGAAATATAGATAAATATTATTGTTATCCCACATCAAAATGGGTGTTGTAAAAACTTCTACACCAATTAAACCTCTAGAGAGCTCAACCATGACTCATGAAGAAAGTGAAGAGATGCATAACCAATGATCCAAATTGGAGAAACACTTTAATGAATTGAGTTAGGTTAATAACAAATGATGATTTGGTAAACACATACAAAAAAATACAAAATATGGAAAATAAGATGGATCAAAATAGGGAATAGATGGAAAATAAGATGGATCAAAAGATGGAATGGATGAAATAAAAGTTGGTGGCCAAACTCATACGAACCCTAGATGAGAAGCTCTCTAAAATTGATAATGTGATTGAAGGGACTAATGACAATAAATTAGTAGTAATGTAGAACAACCTTCCATTAATAAGCATATGCAAGGAGGATTTAACTCTAATAGTGGAGTTAATTATGGATGGGTTCCAAACAGTATCAACTTTCCCAAGATTGAATTAAATAAGTTTGATGCAACACAGGTCTTTACATGGGTGAACCAAATAGAGGAATACTTTGAATTGCATAATATTATGGATGAAAAGCAAAGGATTTCTTTAGCAACTCTGTACTTTGAGAGAAATTCCTATCAATGACATCAATGGGTAGTTAAAAGGAAGTCCTATTCTTATCAATATACTTAGGTTTTATTTACAAGACACTTGGAAGCACAATATGGAAAAGTTTAGGAACAACACTACCTTAGTTAGTTGACAAGAATCAAGCACTTAGGTGATGTTGAAGATTATTATTCAAAATTTCACATCAAAGACTATACCAAAGACTATACCACACATAACCAGTCAGATTCAGACCCAATCAAAAATATGGAACAACTCACTCCCAATATGAGACATCCAGACTAATTAGCTCTCTTTAGACTTTCTTTTCTCTCACGTCCCGATAAGAGGTTACATCTAAAAAGAAGGCGCCCTCCACCCTCTTCCTCGACCTATTGACGAAACCATAGACCTCGAAATCGACCCTATACGGAGGAACCAACCATAGCCCTCGACCGCTACCCGCTAACAAACACACGGTATTACTTACGTATATGCAACATTAGGTCCTACAGCTACTTCACATAGAGCTTTAAGCCATACTGCCAGACATAGCCTGAGGGTACATATCCGATAGCAGTTGGTCATTGTGACAACCGGTCATAGTAAGTAAGTCATCCAATAGCCAATCATAGTCGAGAGCCAGTGGTCGATGATAGACAGGAGGTCATAGCCAGTCTCATTGATAGGAGAGGAGGTAGTCATTATAGATAGCTGATCATTGTAAGCCGGGATATCAACCACAAGGGTGGATAATGTAAGCGAAAAACATGTGTTGGAAGCTTACATGGGTGGATTAAAATAATACATTAAACATGAGCTTTGTTTAAAATGTCCTAAACTGTTATGGAAGCTATGCAATCTGCTCATCATATTCAAGCCAAGAATAGGGCTAGGAACAAGTCTACCACTAGAACATATGTATGAAGTAGAGATTGATTTGGGGCTCATAGGACAACCCTGCCATAACCTATTCTAATATCACTGAAGGAAATGAAGGAAAAAGATGAAAAATGCCTATGCTTTGGTTGTAATATCAATTGGTCAAAAGGGAATAAATGTCAAGAAACAAAATTTTTCACTTTGGAAAATAATGATGAGGAGGAAATGGAAGCATGTGCACAAATATGTGAGGACGAAATTGTGAACTTAAAAGAGTTTTGAACCTCATAAGTCCTCGTTTTTATTTTCATTACTCTCCACTTAATTTTTTTTTTAAGTATGTTTCTTTCCCATAATTTTCATTGTCATGTCTCACCCCCATGACTTACACCTTTTCCATACTTAGTTTATTTTTTATTCGTGGGTTGTTAGACTCGCAGACTCACGACATATCACTTTTCTCAACCTCTTCTCAACACTTAGTTTATTTTTCTTTGTATCTCCCATCCTCACAAGTCTGTCCGACAAGCATCCATACTTAGCCATTTTTTCTATCACAATGGATTGGCAGATTGGTGGACTCACATTCTCATTTTAAATCTCCCACTCCGCCACCCCGTCGTGACGTGTCCTTCCTCTTCACAATTCTCGAGTCATATTAAATGATAATTCTATGAATTCAACTACTAAATTATATTTTGAAAAGTTCGTTATTAATGATGTTTCTATATAGGAAAATCTCATTTATTTCAGGATAATGTTATCAATCGAGGATCTAATGTAAAAAATTATTTCATTGTTTTGAGCGGAATTACGGAGAAGTATGTCAACCTGTTGAAGATGGATGAAAGAAGACAACATTTCTGTGCTGATACCTTAAATATACTCACCATATAATATCCCAATTACCATTGGTTGGGGGAATATTGGTATTATTCAACGCTTCCAAACATAGATAATAATAAATCTTGGACATCAGGAATAGCTCTCGCTGGTTGTGTCCCTGAGGTTTTTGAATGGAAAGATATCGTCACCTGGTGCATTGAAAAATTTATCCAGAATAGAAGAACCATTCTTCTACAAAGTGACTCCCTTGTTTCATTGGCACCTTCAATCTTAACAAAAATGTTAAAGCTACTAGAGCCGAACTTAACATACAAAAGATAATATGCCAAAAATTTTCTTAGAGGGAAAAATAATGGAATTGAACTCTTGCAAGAATATCTACAAGACCTTAGTACGATGTCGGAAGACCTATCCAGAATCCAAGTTAGTTCTTTAAAGGACCCCTATCGAGAAATTGCTTGGTTGTTTACTAGAGTTATGGGTCAAGATTCTACAAATACTATTCCCCGACTGGCCTTGTATATTTTATATTTTATAGTACATGAGAAAGTTGTTTTTTATTGGGAAAAGATCATATCAAATGAAATTTATGCACAGTTAATGAATTTCATAAGCGAGATTTTTTTTTATATGGCATCTTATCTGATATTTGTTATCATGCATTGTCATATTTTTGAAGGTTTGAGTGTCAGAAAATGGGTAAATTCAAAGACTGGCTTGGTGACTATGTGGTATCATGCTCTTTGGAGGCAGAAAGTTAGCCATTGTTTTTATGAAGTTTACAATGATTTTGTCTCTGAATTTAAGAAATTACTTTTTGGGGAAGATACTTCCAGGATTTCATTGGAAGCATCAAGCTTTTTGGATAAAAAGGGAATTCCGGAGAAAATGGATAACTACAACATCATTAGGATTTTTTCTTCTCATGAAAAGCCTATATACCTTCCTTATTATGTGTCGAACAAATTGTTTATCATAGAAGTGGCAAGGCAACATAAGTTATGGTTTCATGCTTTCTATGAGAGAATGAAAACACAATTCATTCCTCTACCTTGGAAAGTGGGTGAAATTCTCTTAAGAGCAATTCCCAAAATTGATGAATATGCTTCTTACTTTGACCAGTTTAATTTGAAGTTTGCAGAAGAGATAAAAGGGTTTGACCCTAACAACCTTTTTTATAATCACATGGTAGCAGTTGGGCTCAACCCTACAATGATCAATATAATCATATTTGGAGAAGAATAGGGTGACGGTCATGACCCCCCTGTTCAGGGTGTTAATAAAGATTATGGCGACATAGAAACCATTGTGAGCACTATTGAAGGTCACAAGCAAAGAGGGAAACCCTAAAGTGAAAGAAATGATTAGTCACCTACTCTTTCTCAAAAAATTCTTTTGCCTAAGGTAAATCCTTGGTCTACAATGTACCAACAAAGAAAAACCCCAAGTAACAATTATGGTGATGATGGACAAAGGAATCCTCCTAAAGGAAGTCTATAAAACCCTCATAAATTACAAGTAAAAAGGAAAAGGGTCAAATCTCAACAAGAGGAAGAAAAACAAAACGTACCTCAAGATTATATTTTGTTTGATAATATGGACTTGGATGTGGATATTGAAAATATCCAGTTTCCAGATGATGAAGAACACACCCAAGAAAATGTATATTTTGTTGCATTAGTTTTTCAAGATGAAGTCTTCTCTTATGAAGAAACCTTTTCTTTGTAGAATGTTTCATTTGATAAGTCTTCAAAGAAATTGACTTTTGAAAGAACCTTGAAGGATAAGAAAGGAAAGTCACGGTCCAACATTGATACTAAAAACATGTTGCCATCAAAATTATCTTCAATTCATAGAATCACAAGGGATGCATTGGATGTTTCAATAGTTAATATTAAAGAGGAAAATCTCAGACTCAAAGAGAGATTCGAGGAATTGGAAGCAACCCTCATGCCCCCACATGTATTGGCTACCCCAGTCACCATGATACAACTGTTAGAATATAGAAGATTGTGCTCGTTTTACCATTGACGATACCCTCGTCACCCAACCACAGGCCGAAGCCACCCTCCGAGCACCTTGACCTTGAAAGAGAAGAGAATCCTGGTAGCAATCCAATAGCGAAGAGAGGCTAATGCACCAAGCAAGAATAAAACCCAAGATGATCAAATAATCCCACCCAGAGGCTAGCGCACACCTTCCCAGAAACTTGCGCACAAACTACAAATGCACCTGCGCAGATCCAATTCTCTCTACAACTGCTGAGATGAGAATAATGAGAACTGACGCCCTGTATTTATAGTAGTCTGGGCAGTTTAACTGGGGCTGACTTCTCCTTCTGGGTGTTAATAAATTCATATTAAATATATTTCTGTAGCCAACAACCTGTCTAGGGTTTTCTTCATTTCTTTGCTTCCTTCCGGAGTATTCTAATCTCGTCATAGGTCACAATAAAGGTTCATACCTCCCAAAGCTACCATAATATTAACAATCCCTCCTAGCTAGGGAGGTATGGTCTTGAGCGCAATAGACCATTCAACTGGTAGCAACATGAGCACCGTCATTATTATCTAACTAGATAATCTCCTATGACAACTGGTACAATATCAATTGATAGAACACACCTGTGTCTATTCAGGTAGTACGCAACTACTCAAACTGTGACACATAGTCACAAACAGTGGAACAAATCCACCCCAGTAGTATATCTCTACTATTTGGAGACAAGCAATCTTCGGGCCAATCTTTCACTCACATCTGTGAGTTATGAAATAATATCTGCCTCATGAACAGTGGAACATATCCACCACAGTAGTTTACATTTACTGTCATATATTCTCCATAACAAACATCTGATAGCAACATGCATAGAAACAATGTTATGATAAAAACTGAATCATCTGGGCTAATCTTTCACTCACGTCTGTGAGATATGAAAGAATATATGCCCTCAGTACAGAACATCAACAATGGGCTGTCTGCCCCATTCTTCTCAAACAAGGAAGAAGGATTATTTCTGATTTCTGAGCTTGGACCATTCCTCACCTTGGGCCATTCTTCCTACACTAGTCAAAGTGCACCCTGGATAGAATGTATAAACCCTAAGGAATGTTTGGACCATTCCCCACCCTGGGCCATTCCTCCTACAC
Source organism: Picea mariana (assembly GCA_032191745.1). Taxonomy (NCBI): domain Eukaryota; kingdom Viridiplantae; phylum Streptophyta; class Pinopsida; order Pinales; family Pinaceae; genus Picea; species Picea mariana. The sequence goes on from JASDQU010104251.1 coordinate 358,385, forward strand.
TAATCAAAGTGCACCCTAGAGAGAATGTATAAACCCTAAGGAATGACTATCCTGGACCATTCCCCACCCTGGGCCATTCCTCCTACACTAATCAAAGTGCGCCCTGGAGAGAATGTACAACTCTAAGGAATGTCTGTCCCTAATTGCTGAGCTTGGACCATTCCCCACCCTGAGCCATTCCTCCTACACTAATCAAAGTGCGCCCTGGAGAGAATGTATAACCCTAAGGAATGACTATCTGGACGATTTACTCCGTTAACCACAAGAGGAAAAGACTGTCCTGCATCAACCTCCAAAACAGACCATTCCTCATGTTAACCACAATGAGAAATCGTTGTCCGACGAAGCGGGCTAGTCTTCTTGAGTAACCCTCAAGAAGAGACACTGCCCTAGACCACTCCCCATGTTAACCACAATGGGAAGTCACTGTCTATGATACATCAACAATCAGACTACCTCCCATGTTAACCACAATGGGAAGTCACTGTCTGTCAGAAATCTCAATCCACAAAAAGAATCTGTCCAATCTGGACTATTTTTCAATTACAAAGATAAATAATATTTTCAGTGCTCTCTCCTAACTGGAGAGTTATTTAAATCACAAAAATAATTTTTTTTTCAAGAATATTTTTCCGTACCTTCTTCTAGCTTGGAGAATCTTCCCTTTCGGCTAAGGGAGTTATTTCCACGATCCCCATCTTCTCTCGGAAATATGCAAACTTGATTTTGGATAGAGG
>JASDQU010104251.1:359221-378500 GCA_032191745.1 Picea mariana
CATATACTATCAAATCTTCAATGGAAGGTAAGACTCGGCTCTATTCATCCTCATCAAGCATGGATGGCTCATAAAGTTGCAAATTCTCCACATTTACTGTTGAGTAAATGCACATATAAGGTGGAATATTGAGTCTGTAAGCATTGTTGTGTACCTTCTCCAAAATTTGAAAGGCTCACATCTCAAGGTTTTCAATATTTTGATTGTAACCTCTCAAGAGATGAACCGAAGTCCTATTTACTAACTTTGTCAATATTCCCATTAGCTTGTGGAATCTCTTCAATTTGGTATTTGAATTATGCAATAACGAAATATAAAATACATTGAGGAATAGTATCTAAATTAGAAGTGATGCTCCTTGGAATCCCAAATTGCACCTAGACCCTCTAAAAGTACAAGCTTGCAACTTCATATATTTTGATGGTATTCTTACAAGCCAACAAAACACACATCTTATTGAACTTGTCTACTACCACATATAGGTATTCATTCCCTCTTCTTTTCCTCAACAAACAACCAACAAAGTCCAAGGATATTTTCTTCCATGACATTGTAGGGATTGGAATTGAACTATATAGTCCTTCTTTCATGTTATTAGGCTTGTTGGTACAACATAAAATGCAACTTCTAATAAATATAACTACTTATTCTTGCATCTTGGCCCAATAAACATAACTTCGCAAGTTATCCATAGTCTTCTTGACACCAAAATGACCAACAACTCTGGAGTTGTAAGGCTCCCTTATCAATTGTAATTTTTATTCCTTTGTTACATAAAGCTTCCCATATTTTAGAGTAATCCATATTGGAGATGGTAATCAACATCTGCTTTTTCTTTTTATCTTTGCAACTACTGTTGCATTCCCTTGAAGTTGTCATATTCCACACACTCATGTTTGAGTGGTTCATGGGTGAATGGATCCATGAGTATAATGGCTTCTGGAGTTGTAATCTTTGGTGCTAATGGCCTAGATACAAAATCAAGCAAATTGTTGGTTCTATCATTCTTATATTTAATCACTAGATGAAATTGTTAAAATTCCATCCATTTCAAAGTGTCTTACTTGTTGGAGTTTACTACGACCCTACAATTATTGTAAATGTTGGTGATATATATGGATGACAATGTCCTTACCCAACAAATAGTACTTCCACTTCTTCATGACTTGAACTAGACAACTTAGATCCTTTCCATATTGATGGTAGTTCAATAATGATCCATCAAATAGCTCCAAATGATAGCAAAGGGGTATCATGCCATGCATTAATATTGCTTCCATAACATGCCCATTAGCATTGGTTTCTATTTCAAAAGACTTATGCAAGTTAGATAGTGGTAGGATCAAGGCTCAACTAATATTTTTATTTAGTTCTTCAATGGATGTTCATTTTTTCTTACCCCACTAGCATTGGTTTCTATTTGAAAAGACTTATGCAAGTTAGGTAATGGTGGGATTGAGGCTCAACTAATTTTTTTCTTCAATTCTTCAGAGTATGTCCTTTGGTTCTTATTGTTGTTGGCTTGGGGTTTTAGACCCAGGGTTTGAAAAGATTTACCAACAAATACCCCATAGACACTGACATATTCAATCTTCAAGGATGGGAGAAGTCTCACCCGAGATGCCATGAGAATCACGAGATGCCATGAGAATCATAGAGACCACAGGTTTGGTACAATTCATGAAGGAATAATACATACATGGAGCATTCAAATTAGATCCATGCATTCATTTCACATTCATTCCTAACATCCACATAAGTGGTACGCCTAATACTACATAATAGACATACACTTAGATTAGGATCCATGATATACAAAGATAAATGTACTTCATGGTTATTCATTAATTTCCACCTCATTCAGATACATTTAAATACACAAAGGATTGAAGCCTTATCAAAAAACATTCAGAGTGAAACAAAGACGGGGAATATGCTCAGATATCGATCTAATTTCTCTCTAATATTCATATAATATCTCTGAAAAACTAGTGAAACATAACATATCAACAACTAACACAATGTGTAGATGGAGATTAACTCATCTACTACTAACATAACAACAAAATCTTTGTTAACAAAAAAACCAACCCTTAAATATCCACATGCATGCCCCTTATGCCTATTGAAGTGTGGAAATCATAAAACCCTTCCCATCTCACCCACAACCTTGACCATGACCAGTCAGATTGTCACAAAAATGGGTAAAATCATTACTAACTATATTTGAAGATTTGGCATGCATGAGATATCTCCAAGTCTTTGCGAGTAGTGAAAAATTGCTTGGTGTGCATAATAGATGATTAATTGGCGTAGGCGCTACATCTTGGTGTCGTGAAATGTAAATTATTAGGCATGTGTGCAGTGTTGACTTGTAGCACGTGCATGGTCTTGCCAAAACATTAGGATGCCAACAGACCCCCAAAACTATTAGTTGGCTTTTCCTAAAGCTAATGACATTGCTTTTTCACTAACTAACCGAGGAAGCTTTTATAACCATTGATCCAGACTGGTGGAACTCCTTTAACAATCCCTAAGTAGGTGAAATATGTCCATCATTAGCCGGTGTGGTGGATATTTCGGCCTCTGCATGTCTCTCCAAGCCTTGTAACTGAAATGTGAAGTCTTCATTCCTCAGGGATCTTGACCTTTCCATCACCGATCTCGGTTTGGAGCCCTGTGAAACCTTAACACCTATCGTCTTCTTCTTATCTCTCATGGGCCACAAAAGAATGTCTAAGATGAAGGAACCTAACACTAGGGATAGCCACAAATAAAAAAATACTTGCGTCGAAATCATGGTTGGTCCATTGTTTGAGGATCATCTGATCTCACCCCTTAGGGTCTGGGATTCCATCTGCATAAGCTTTGAAGCACAATTCAGATAACTATGCCATGTCCCAGACATTGTTGTCGACACCCTGTAAGTTGGGTCCCTTGCCTAAGAGATGTTTGTAGACGCCTTCCGTTCCCAGGATCTCCACTGTTGGCCTTTGGGCATCTATTACTAATAGCATTATAGCTTGTTGCTTTCACTAGTTGAAGGTAGCGATTGATTCTATCACTAAATGGAAAATAGGTTTGACTCTCTTACTTGGATCAAACTACACCCTACTCCCTAAGTTATCTAGAATCTATGATCTTATCCTCACCCAAAGTGATTGGTAGTGAGGTAATGGTAATTGTAAGTAGTTGAGTTGGTTTGTTCCCCCATGTGACCCATTATCTAGTTGTGCATTTTATTTATGGGATGTCATGATGATCATCCACTTGTTGTACATACTGCTATGAGTGTTGTTGAGGAAAAAATATGAAATGATCTTACTCAAGCATTTTCAGATTCTGCTTGGCTAAAGAAAAATAGGCGGGACTGTCACCCTATGTTTATAGCCATCAAAAATAAAATCCTAACTCACAAGTATTGATTACAATTGCTTAGGCTAGTCTTTTTTACAATTAAAAGCTTGCTGGAAATTTCATTTTAATATGATTTTATGAATATAATAATTGATGAAATAAATGTAGAGACAAAAGCAAAGACACCAAGATGACAATCAAGACAGATGAGACATAAAACAATCCTTTATTTCATTCCAATTCACCAAAGAGTCATTCTTTTTACAAAATTTCATGCAGAAATCTCGGACCAAAGTCAAACTTAGACATCCCCGATGGAACATACAAAAGGACCTCTGACAGAAAATAAAAAACTGAACTCTAGAAGCTGGAACAACTTGCCACATATTATTGCCCACTCGACTCTACATAATAGCCCTTGTTAGTCATGAAAACTAATTCACAAACATACAAGTCTACACAGACTATCAAAGATAAATCAACACCTCTTAAAAACAAGTGTCTGAATGATGTAACTCAACCTTGAATCTTGCTATCTCCAAAAAGACCCTGCTATCATAAAAAAAATTAGGCTTGTGATAAATTAAGGAATGAATGAAAATTGAACTATCTCAGCATAAACTCAAAGAGAAAACCTTAGTATGCTTCTCCTTCTATCCTCCCCTTGTTCCTCCCTTTCCTTTTCCTTTAAGCAAATTAGAATTGGTTGAAGTAGTTGAACTACCTCATTAGTTAAGTTAACTAAAAACTCAACCATCTTTTTAGTTAAGGGGGAAGAGTAATAAATCATAACAAGAGTTTTAAATAAATAATAACTAGTAGGTGGGACTCCTTGTAACTCCCTTTAGCTCTTAACAATCATAACATAACTAGTTAATTAAGAAAAACACCCCTTCTTGTGACTCCAATCATCACATTCACATTTGACCATTTATCTCATTGATATTTGAAATTATTTTCAAAAAATATGTTACTCATATATCCAAAGAAAACATGTTGTCCAAAACTTCTGAAGTCAACTGTCATCAACAATACATAAAATAAAACTCAAAAACCATATTTTCCACTCTAAGATGCAATCTTTCCTTGATTGTTGCTGTCACCCTTTGATTTTTATGAATTTTCCTTTGGCTGCACTGAGCCTTTAGGCCTAATCTCACCGATCACATGAGAACAATCGTCCCTCAATTGCATTCGAGAAGACACATATTTATCAGAGCCACTGGAGGGTGAGGAAGGGGCAGCAGTGGCTTTTCCTTTGTCAGGGGCATGTTGGGCCTCGGTTTTCAACCTTTTTCTAGCATGAGAGGATTAAACTGGTGAGTGGACAGGTGCAACTTGGACAATCTGGTTAATAGGCGGGGGAGTAGGTAAGGACAAATTGGGCCAACCATGATGTTGGGAGACTGTCGGGTGGACAATCACTTGCCATCCGTCATTTTTTGGGAACCTCAGGTTTTAATTAGACATGAGGAGGCACGAGAATACCAGGGGCTTCTGGAGCTTGGTAGGGAGGCCTTTTAGGCTTAGGTTGAACCACTCCTTGCCCAATCCAATTGAAAAATCCAGCTTGAAATAATTGGCCTAACTCTTGTGAGTCAACATCAAAGTGTATGGAGAATTTTGTCCTTCTTGGGCCTCTGTTCCAATTACCTCTCCTTTGGTTGCCTTTGCCATGGCTACCTCAGGTGAAAAAGATCATTCCTGCATGCATGATTGATTAGCAAATAGTCCCTTTAACAACCATACATGGAAACTCCTTAAAAATGTGAAATAGATTTTGGTTGAACAACATATCGGACTCATGCAATCCAATCCATACAAATTGTTTAACTGTTGTCAATGAGGAGGGGGTGAACACAAGGTTCTGGGATATGCGAGGGGTTTGTATTGAGCGAAAAATGATAAAATGATGGGGAAAATAAACATGGTTACTGCTCAAAGACAACAACAATCAACTGTAATACAAACCAAAGAAAATATCATTGTGAACCAACCAAGAAACTGCGACTTCAGATTGCTTGAATACATAATTCTTCTTGACTGTAATTAAATTTAGAGACAGGGAGTGAAAGATGAATGCGGGAAGGCGATGGGGTTGTAATTAGCGAAAAGCGAGATAATGGTAGGGAAAGAGAGTGGATACTGTTCATAAAATTAATTAAGTAAACCATAAAACCATTCTATATCAAATGCAAAAGGCCCAACACCAACCAAAATGACCACTGTGCCAAAAGAACAACTATTGTGTAAAATTCAAACAATTCTGTGCATTAACTTGCTCATTGTTCGCAGTCAATCTGTAACACAGTGTCATCAAAACAAGACAATATGCATTCCACAACAATCTGTAGAGGAGTTCTGTTTCTTCTCATTTATCCATTTAATCATTTAAAACAATCCCCAATTGAACAACCAGTCACTTATTTCTACTCTGTCCAATATCAACTCATCAACCACAGCCCACGAATTATTTCAATCATCAAAATAGACTCAAAATTCATGCCCAATTTTGTCCTTCATTTCATTTAATAATTAAATTGAAATGGGGTTAAACTATCATAGAAACTGTGTCTATCTCTGCTACGATGCAGGATATTCATCAACACATATAACGAACAACCAAATACAACCATCAATACTTTAATTGCAATGATCCTTACTTGCCACTTAAACACACAGACAACAATCACCATTTTAATTCATACTATGCTTGGAATACACATACCATTCGACAAAACAAAGAGTATTTTTGTGACTGTACAGGTCCAACTACTATGAATCTAAACATCCATATTGCTGGGCTATCGATTAATATAATGAGGTAGCATAGTAAGCTTGATCTCATCTCATAACTTGACCAAATTTGCAACAAAACCATTTTGTTTAAAAACCATGACCATCTCTTATGGCACAATCAATCATATTCATAGCATATACAGTGGATGGCCATACCATAATCATCACGATTGCAATACTCCCATGGAAATTAAAACATGCAGACACAGTAATAATTAACTCAACCCAACATGCTATAGGAACGCCATACATACCCACACATCACGCAAGAAGCATTGATGTGACTTAACCAATTAAAACTACTGTTGGTAAAACAATTCCATAATCACAATGTAAAAGACAACGACTGTAGATTCGATCCCATTTCCCCAATCAACCGGTTGACAATGTTGAGCTTATCAATTAGATTATTATAATAACCAATTGTAGTGACCAAATACCAACCAACACCACTGTCAACATAATCGATGGGGCGAGCCAGTAATCAAACATTGTCGACAATACACTACCAATCCATAACCATCAATAGTATACCCGACAGGACATAGGGTCCCCTCTCATAAAAAACAGGCTTGAGAAATTAAGGGTTTTCTCTGTGGACCAACACAGGGGAATTGGTAGTCGACTCCCATCATCAGGTGAGAACCTCTGATACCAACGATGCACATACAGGGTATAGCACCAATGAATTTGCTGTCAGGGTGACAATTTGGGATAGGAGAGACTATGAACAGAGGAGAAAAGGCTCCATTTTGTCCGTGTAACAACACTTAGAACACACAGGGTATAACCCTCGTGGCTCTCCCAATCAACCAACTAACAACGCTGAGATAAAATAGAGCCAAGAAGAAGCAATATAACCCACTACGCAACCATTAGTAGTATGAACAACCCATACCCAATTGAAACAATGCATAGTGACACAAGGCATTTCAAACCCAGTAAACCCCTTAAGAGAAAACGACTGGGTATGGTGCTAAGAAAGCGTGGAGATGGCTAGCCAATATGGACCAAATAAAAAACCCCTAAAACAAGACCAATAAGGATGACAGAGGGCCTTCATGGCTTCTCACACTCAGAAAGATCAATAGCACTGTGACTTCCAACATTATTGCAATGAAAACCACATCAACGATTCATTCTAGAAAACTATCACAAATTTACACAGTTGCTAGACTTAAGGAAAGCACAGACCCATACATCTCGAGCCAATATCTATTTCATAACCAGAGTAGATTCATGGATGGTGAAAAGGCATATCTGTAACCAAAAGCACCTTAAAATGCGAATTGGTCGAGCGGTTCTTCCTCTGCTTGAAATTCAGAGCCTAACCACAACAACACACAGTTGAACAATAGCCCGACTAGGGTGGTAGCTAGTGGAAGGAGTAGGAGTGATGTGCAGTAAATGGACGTCGCCTCCACCCCCACTCATTCAATTCCTTAGTACACGCTAGCCAGCTTCCCATTTACACATTCAATTAAACCATGCATCGGAATTAACATCCATCACTTGTCAAACGCGCCACCCATATCACAATTATCCATTTCCAAATTATACCATAACACATATCAACCATGTTCCATATAACTCAACAATTCACATTGCTATTAACTTGTTAGCTAGAATTAACAATGATTTTTTAATTTCAATGCATGTAGAGTAGCATATTACTATAGTTTGATCTCTTCCTTTTTCATTTTGTTTATATTGCTTTTATTTCTTCTCAACTGCTTCTTATGTGTTGTTACTAACATATCTCTTGTGCAGGTGTCACAGTAACAAATCCAGGAACAGATAGCAAGGATAACAATGGGTAACATGGGCCATCGTGACATGACATTAAAGCCTAGAGCAATCGAAACAACACACAACATGCCTTATCCATCATTCATTTGTCGCATATCGGAACCAACACACAATATACCTTATTTATCGTCAATAAAATCAAGATTTCATCAATCATGTGAGCAGTGTCGAACAACAACATAACCATGAAATAAGAACCAGATTTGATCTCCAATCTACAAGGGGGTCCCACCTACTAGTATTATTTATCTTGTTAGCTTATAATAGTAGGATTTAGCAATACTTTTCTTGCAAAAACCTCGTTGTGATTTTAATCGTCAACACACTGGTGACTCCACAGGGAAATTTGTTTTCAACAAATTTAGAACTCAGAACTCATGGTTTTGCAGACCAAGAATAGCAGGTCAAGAAGATATAACCAGGAAGATTATGCAACAAGGGGAAGTGAGCGGATTTAATGGAAAAATGATAGGGAATTCGGGAATAACTCATGAAAAGTGTTAAGTATGAGGGGTTTTACCACTGTGTGCATAATTGTTCAACCAGAATCGGTTCTTAACTTCAAGGATAATTTTTATGGACTTGCTCTCTTAAATTCTCAAATGGATGAAGAAAAGGAAAGTAGAAGCGGGAGATAACCCAATTTATTTTTTCTAGATAACAATGGAAGTAGATAACAAATTCAAGGGTGCTTCTAGGGGAAACATTGTAATAGTTGTGTAAGTTTGATTGTTATTGACTAACAATGCTTTGCAAGAGTGTTATTGTGGCAGAACTAATCCAAAAACTTATTTTGACCAAATTAACTAAAGATGGTAGGAAACAAAATCATGATAGAAGTAAATTTGCAAGATTAAAACAACAACAATAAAATGACAGAAACGTAAAAGCAGTAGGAAAATTTTAAAACAAAAAGCAGAAGTCAAACTACTGTAAAGCAGAAAAGAAAATAGTGTAAAAATTGAAAGTAGAGCTAGTTTACTAGTATATAGAAAATCCAAACAGCATTGGAACTTTTCACGTTGGTCCCTCGTAATGTTTCAAGCGAGAACCGTTAGAGCTATAGGAAAACAATTGTTCCTGTAAATCCTTTAGAATGTAAGAGTTAGTGTCCAAGACGAAAACAATTTTGAAAGGATCTAGAAATAACACTTGGAGCTCTGAGGTAATTATCAATATCTTAATGTATATGATTAGACCATCAAGGTAGATATGGATACTGATCACTTCTTCAAGAGTTGTCTGTATAGGTCTTTTAAAAGTGGTATTTGCATCAGATAAGCCAAAAAACAAGCATTTATAAGTCATGGCACCCCAATTGGTGATAAGAGTGGTTTTGTGAACATCTACCCCTTTTCCCTTGATTTTACTGTAACCCACAAATTTGTCAAGTAAGGGCCTCATCCGTGACCTTACACCCTGCCGCAAAATCATTTCCGTATTGAGAGGAGGAAAACGATTTCTCATAATTGCATGTCTGAAAGTGCGAAAATTAATGCAGTTTCTAATATGATCAGTGGTCTTTGAAACAGGTACCCAATTAGAAACCAATTTAGAATAGATTGGAAAAATAACCCCAACCCTTAAGAAATTTCCAACTCCCTTTGAAAAGTTGCTTTAAATGCAGAATTAATAGGTTTTTGTTTTTTCCTAGCTAGTTTCATGCCTTCCTTGATGGGGATAGCATGTTGTATAAGACCAGGATCAAAACCACGACGATCCTTATAAGACCAAGCAAAAAAATCTTGAAATTGACCAAGTAACTTGACAAACTTCATTTCTTTTTTATCAGAATATCAGGTACTTATTTTTACACTCTTTGAAGATTCAAGTGCCCCAACATTCAAGGAGATGGTTTCAACCACCTTCCTTCTTGACTTTTCTTTTCTCTATTTCTCTTTATTGCCTACATCACCCGATGAAAATGAACTCTCAATAAGATTCAAGCCCTTAGGAATCTTGTTGTCTTATATGGATATAATTTCCTTGGGCTTAATAGGTTCATCTTGAATGAAAGCACAAACACTCTCATCATTAGGGAGGGCCTGCCAAAATTCTACATTGTCAGAGATATGTGGACAATATAGAGATTGAAAAGAATAATCAGGCCTGTGAGGCAAAGGTTGCTGATTAGGAGAAGCTGCAAAGACAGCTAATCGATCAACCATTGAATTCAACTCCCTCTTAATATGAGTGATATTGAAATATAATAGGTTCGAGATAAGTTCCCAAATAGTTTGGGTGTATCGTTTCATCAACTTATTGCTAGGAGAGTAAATTTTACGTACAAGATTCACAAGAAGCTCAGAATCCCCAAAAATTGAAAGGTGACCACAACCAAGATTATAGGCATTCTCAATTCCTAATAATAAATCTTCGAATTTAGTGACATTGTTAGCGCAAGCGAACTCCAACTTGTAATAAAAGTTATGGATTTTCCCTACAAGAGAAATCAAGATAAGTCCAGCTCCATTACCTTCATTAGAGCATGAACCATCAAAGTGCATGTGCCACATACCATCATCTAAATCAATTTGTTTCATGGGAATGTTATCCTCATCGACGAAGATGGAATACACCCCTAGGTCCTCTTCGAAATAGTTTACATTAGCAGACACTCTCTATGTAAGGTGATATCCTTCCTTCTCTAAGGACGATGATGTTTTTACTGTTCCAAGGAATGGATAAATGCGTTTCGTCAAGTGAGAGGTATCCACCCGTTAAGGCTTTCTAATCTCTTCGCAAGATGATTGAGTAATTGCTTACTGGCATATCAATTACCTGAATACTAAGGGTTGTCCTTATTTCAGGGTGTGCGCACAAAACTATGGTTACATCCTCAATCTTACATATGGTTGTTTGTTGTAGGCTATTATAGGAGAGCATGCTTCTAGCATTTTCATTTGTACAAGACAAGCCTAGCTCTTCTATAATAATCTTTGAAATCACACTTGGGCCCGAACTGCCATCAATGGGGCAACAATGGGCAATCTTATCCATAATCTTTACAGAAATATAAAAAGGGGGATTCTTTACAGGGTATCTAAAGTTATGTATAGCTACTTTATTTATAGAGGAATCCTCTTCCTTTACCTCTTCAGAAAGATTGGCTATAACACAATCTTTTCCTTCCATGAATTGTTTCAGATACATCTGTTGCTCAGGGACGACAACCATGTCCAAAAGGGTTGCATTTGCTTTGATGCTGGCCAACTGGTTCAAGATAGTGTATTTGGAAGAGGGGAGAGGGGAAGTTGTCCCTTGACTATCAGGAACCTTTGGAACCTGCATAGTAGCAGCGGGTGAGGATGAGCTTGGGATAGAAGAATTGCGGGGAGGATCAAATTTTCCCTTGGGAGCATAGGCTTTGTTCTTGGTATTGATGATCATGACATCTTCTAGCTCTGTAAAATCTAGGACAACGATAGTAGTTTCTGGTCTTTTACCAAAGGTCTCATCTCTGGCACTCTCTCTTACCTCACATGTGGCTTCCTCATAGAAGTTACACCAACTTCGAGGCAAGATAGGTTTAGGCTGAAAATTATTCTCAATTGGAATTCTAAAGGGGGGTGCAGAAGAGGATGATGCTCAAGGGGTGAGAGGTGAGACAGTCCTCTTTCGTTCGAATGCTATCATACGATTGTTCATATCTTGTACTAGCTATAAGAGGGCAGACATGTCTATCTGTCTAACTAATTCTCCCTAGGGAAGACCTGTTCTTTCAAGTTGTTCTTCATACTCTGAACAAGTATGCAGAGCAAAACCGAGATTATCAATGGCTTTTTCCTCAAGCCTATGACGGTAGGGGGAAGGTAATTCATTGTAGTAATGCATGAAAGCGGCTTGATTTTGAGGTCAAATGAGTTCATGTATCTAACTGTATAGCTTAGTGAAACACAAGTTGAAAGATTTGATGGTCTCATGATCCTTATCGGTGACGTTATTATATTCCCGTAACTTCTCGGTTGGGCTTTTAGATTTCCCATAAGTGGATCTGAACCAATAGATTAACTACTCCCATGTAGACAAAATCTTAGGAGGAAGGTCAAAGAAATTGGCCTCCACCTTTCCTTCCAGGGAATTGACGAATAAGTGCATGCAAGTATCATTGTCATTGGCTCCTATGTTGTGACAAGCCTTAGAAAATTCCACCAGGTGTTCGTTTGTAGTGACAGTGTTATTTCCCGAAAAATCTAGGAAGATTTTCTTTGAATTTAGGAAGTGGACGTGTAGCGGGTGATAGGTTAAGAAGAGAGGACACATGCCACGGTGTGGTTGTGGCGTCTTATTCAAACTGAAAAATCCCATACTTTTTAATGAATTTGGTGGGATTTGTGGTAGATTGGATAGGGATATGGTGGCTATATAAGCTACCAATCACTGATGAAGATGAAGACTGAGAAGAGGAAGCACTTCCAGTGGCACCAAATCCACCACTAGATTCCATCTTGTGGATGATAGATGAGGGAAAGAAAGACGAACTCGATGAATCATACAAAGTTCTCCTTAGAGGACTTTTTTGGGTAGATAACAAAACGTTCCTTCTTCCGATCTCAGCAATATGATTAATTTCAAGTGATAAGCTTCTTCTTCTTCTAGAAACACAAGAGTCTAAGGACATGAAAGAAAAGGCCAAAAATGATGAAACAAGAAGGTTACTGATGATTTATAGGATGTCTACGTCTAGCTTCCAATCATTCTTTAGCACTAATATCTCGTTCAATTGCTTCCCATGAATGATTAATCTCAGCAGGGGCATTGGCAGTTTCTAAAATGGTGTTAAACATGTTCAAAGCAATGCTGGTCTGATCTTGAAGACCGGGCTCAATATTGGGCTACCTTGTAACAGGTACAGTCATTAAGAAATAAAACAGTCAAAGAATCAATATCAGAAAAATAGATGTATCGATGAAAATTGAGTATAAAAATTAACCAGGGAGATTTTGAAGATCTCCCCAGTATGGTCACCAAATAAATGTTGAGGAAAATATATGAAATGATCTTACTCAAGCATTTTCATATTCTGCTTGGCTAAAGAAAAATAGGCAGGAATGTCACCCTATGTTTATAGCCATAAAAAATAAAATCCCAACACATAAGTGCTTAGGCTAGTCTTTTTTACAATTAAAAGCTTGCTGGAAAATTCATTTTAAAATGATTTTCTGAATATAATAGTTGCTGAAATAAATGTAGAGATAGAAGCAAAGACACCAAGATGATAATAAAGACAGATGAGACATAAAGCAATCCTTTATTTCATTACAATTCACCAAAGATTCATTCTTTTTACAAAATTTTATGCAGAAATTTCGGACCAAAGTCAAACTTAGACATCCCCGATGGAACATACAAAAGGACCTCTGACAAAAAATAAAAAACCGAAATCTAAAAGCTGGATCAACTTGCCACAGATTGTTGCCCACTCGACTCTGCACAATAGCCTTTGTCAGTCATGAAAACTAATTTACAATAAGACCCTGCTATCATAAAAAAGAATTAGGCTTGTGATAAATTAAGGAATGAATGAAAATTGAACTATCTCAGCATAAACTCAAAGATCAAACCTTAGTATGCTTCTCCTTCTATCCTCCCCTTGTTCCTCCCTTTCCTTTTCCTTTAAGCAAATTAGAATTGGTTGAAGTAGTTGAACTACCTCATTAGTTAAGTTAACTAAAAACTCAACCAACTTTTTCGTTAGGGGGAAGAGTAATAAATCATAATAAGGGTTTTAAATAAATAATAACTAGTAGGTGGGACCCCTTGTAACTCCCTTTAGCTCTTAACAATCATAACATAACTAGTTAATTAAGCAAAACACCCCTCCTTGTAACTCCAATCATCACATTCACATTTTACCATTTATCTCATTGATATTTAAAATTATTTTCAAAAAATATATTACTCATATATCCAAAGAAAACATGCTATCCAAAACTTCTTAAGTCAACTGTCAAAACTTCTGAAGTCAAATGTCATCAACAATACATAAAATAAAACTCAAAAACCATATTTTCCACTTTGATATGCAATCTTTCCTTGATTGTTGCTGTCACCCTTTGATTTTTCTTAATTTTCCTTTGGTTGCGCTAAGCCTTTAGGCCTAATCTCGTTGATCACATGAGAACAATCATCCCTCAAATGCATCTGGGAAGACACAGATTTATCAAAGCCATTGGAGGGTGAGGAAGGGGAAGCAATGGCTTTTCCTTTGTCAGGGGCATGATGGGCTTCGGTTTTCAACCTTTTTCTAGCATGAGAGGACTGAACTGGTGAGTGGACAGGTGCAGTTTGGACAATCTGGTTAATAGGAGGGGGAGTAGGTAAGGAAAAATTGGGCCAGCCACGATGTTGGGAGACTACCGAGTGGACAATATCTTGCATCCGTCATTTTCGGGAAATCGGGTTGCAATGAGAAATGAGGAGGCACGGGGATACCAGGGGCTTATGGAGCTTGGAAGGGAAGCCTTTCAGGCTTGGGTTGGACCACTCCTTTCCCAATCCAATCAAAAAAACCAGCCAGAAATAAATGGCCTAACTCTTGCGAGTCAGCATCAAAGTGTATGGAGAATCTTGGCCTTCTTTGGCCTCTATTCCAATTACCTCTCCTTTGGTTGCCTCTTCCATGGCTACCTTGGCTGAAAATGCTCATTCCTGCATGCACGATTGATTAGCAAATAGTCCCTTTAACAACCATACATGAGAACTCCTTAAAAATAGGAGATAGCTTTTGGCTCAACAACATATCAGACTCATGCAATCCAATCCATACAAATTGTTTGACTGTTGTCAATGAGCAGGGGGTGAGCAAAAGGTTTTGGGATATGCGAGGGGTTTGTATTGAGCAAAAAATGATAAAATGACGGGGAAAAGAAACATGGTTACTGCTCAAAGACAACAACAATCAACTGTAATACAAACCAAAGAAAATATCACTATGGCCCAACCAAGAAACTATGACTTCAGACTACTTCAATACATAATTCTTCTTGACTGTAATTAAATTTTAGAACATGGAGTGAAAAATGAATGCGGGAAGGTGATGGGGTTGTAATTAGCGAAAAGCGAGATAATGGTAGGGAAAAAAAGATGATACTTTTCATAAAATTAATTAAGTAATCCATAAAACCATTCTATATCAAACGCAAAAGGTCCAATACCAACCAAAATGACCACTGTGCCAAAAGAACAAATATTGTGTAAATTTGAAACAATTATGTGCATTAACTTGCTCACTATGTTGAGCACTCAACACACCCTAAAAAAAAAAAGAAGCCTTTGTTAATTCTTACTTTTTGGGTACCACTTGATCTGTTGCGTGGTCTAATTCGACCTTAGTATAAAAAAAAGGTTTCTTTGCTTATCATTTTGTTTTCCGTTCTAGTTTTTAAAGTTTGCTTGAACATGCGAAGATCTATAACTTAAAGACTAACATCTAAATTAAAGATTCGACAGTCAAGACTTTCCCCGGTGCGCTTAAGAAATTCGGTGTCGGAGAGGATTAGGCCAGGTGAAAGAAAACCACTCGAGAAAACCACAATCGTTGATTGTTGATCACCGATCCTCATCGACGTCGGCAAACGAAAGTTTTTTTTTGCGAACAAGCTTCACCAAGGACAGCACTGATGACCGATCCCTTTGACATCGACAAAAGGTTAAAAGAGTAAGATTTTACGAAGAATGAAATAACATCACCTATCGCCGACTTCTCAAACGTTTTCGATATCGGTAGATTCCAAGGACGAGGACCAACAAAGAAACTACGCATTATCTTTATTTCCGAAAGTCGACCCTCGATACTCGTTTAGCATTGACGGTCCTAAAGATAAGCTTAGTTTAGTGCGCTCGACTCAAACAAAGTCTCGATTT
Organism: Picea mariana; assembly: GCA_032191745.1. Taxonomy (NCBI): domain Eukaryota; kingdom Viridiplantae; phylum Streptophyta; class Pinopsida; order Pinales; family Pinaceae; genus Picea; species Picea mariana. The sequence goes on from JASDQU010104251.1 coordinate 375,053, forward strand.
CGACTATTACCAATGAACTGAGTTCCAGATCTCTGTTACTATGTGTCCCGAGTCAGTAATTCCACGTCAACATCAATCGGTGTCGAAGGTTTCTTCTCATGAGTATATCAACGGGAACATACACAAAAAATACTGTCGATTCCAGATTTTCCCCCTAAGAAAGCGACATGATGGGACGTTTAGCTCTAAGATACGATGAATCCAAAGCATTTAAAAAACTATTTAATTCCAAAATATCCCGCATTAGTTTCTAATCTGCGCGCGAATCAAAGGACCGTTTAAACTTATCGATACCACTCATTATCCCCTGCGCCCCCGCTGTCAACCCACGTAGAATTTAATTGCAGAGATTTGGCGATAGGTTGTTTTGAATTTCACTCATCATTGGAGTTAATTGGTTGATACGACTGATAGGATCTCCCCCGTTAAATCCTCTTAAGTCATTGTAAACAAGATTATTTTGTGCGCAAAAAAGTTCAAAACATCCATAGGAGCGGGACGAGCAATCCGGGTAAAGCTTCCAAGGTCCAGTGAGTATCAAACAATAGTCTTAGCAAGCGTTACAGGTATGTACCAACCTATAGATGTTTTATGCTTCCCTTCATATGTTTTATCCAATGTCACTCTTTACCCATGCCTAAAGGATTGTTTTCAGTTGCAAGAATGATGCCTCTGAAGAAACCTAATACCAGAGAATCTCTGAGAGTGCCAAAGCTAAGTGAATTAGAGGTGGGTGAAGGTTCTTCCCCAATGGTCATAAAACAACTGGACTTTACTCCAAAGCTGATGCCCGTCATCAAAACATCCACCAAAAAGGATTTCATTCATCCCCCGACCTTTGGAGATAAAGAGGTGAACATCGGGACCAAGAAAACATTCCCGCACTTGGAATAACTATTCAAGAAAATCAAGTGGGAGGAATTCCTCGAATATACCCCTCACAACAACCCTGATACAAGAGAGCTTGACGACGAAGTCCTCCCGAATGTCCGAAATGCATACCTACACATGGTAGTGATGAGGACTCCAGTATTCCCCTGTATTGAACTCCTGAAGTGGCTTATCGATCACACTGACACAAAAATATGTTTGATTAGTGACGACATCAATGAATGTGTCAAATTTTTCTTGCTATTGGAGGTTCAAAATTACTACAAGATTAGGGAGCCAGAAGAGAGGTTGAACACTGATTTTGTTGTAAGTTTATATGAGAAACACGACACCAACAAAGTGATGGTTTCATGGTAGAGAGAAGACAAAAAGTTCACAAATCAGACCTCCGACTGGTATCTGACAACCAACCTAAGGGACCCATACATCTATCTAATGGCTCTCCTCTACTGATTGCATGGGGAGAAAGACTGTTCCAGGTTTTCAGAGGCTTGGATGCCTCTGGTGTATACTGTAGCTATTGTCAGAATAGGTTTCAACTAGGGTGGCATCATCTCTAAACAACTGAGCACTTGCATATGACAGGCTCAGAAACCAAAGGAAGGAGAGACCCCATCTTTCCACATGGCATCTTATCTATTGGACATCATCTATGCCAAAAATGAACTTGTCGGAATGAACTTAAGCTGGCACACCTTGGAACTCTCAGTCCATGTATATTTCGGCATGTTGTGGGAGAGCAGGTACAAAAAATCCTACTCTCTCATTTGCGATCAATTTATTGCACAAATTCATTTTTTACTGTTCAGGAAAGAGTGCCCAACACTGTCAGATGCGGCTAAAAGAATTATATCAAAAGTTGGCTACTGGTACTTGGATGAGCGCGAAACCTACATCAAGGTTTTCAGAGCTACCGGGGTGCCACATCTGTTACCTGTGTATGTCCTTAATCGACTAGTAGTCGGGTAAATTTGTTACCAAACCATCATGCAGGGTTATAATGCTACTCTGGTAAAAGATAAGAAGCAGGCCTTCATACCTTATGGGTTTCATGTCAGTTTCTACATGGTAAAGGACACTGCTCAGGCCAAGTAAGAAGGGTTAATCCAATTGGAATTCCGATTCCAGACTGGACGCTTTTGCAAGCATGAACCAAAAGGTTTAGTCGCGAAGCATGCATCCTAAGTATCTTCCTACTGGCCATAGGCCCATGACAAGTTTGAATACGAGATCTTCACCGAAAATGCTCAAGACTTGAAGGAGGTGATGGCGAGGATGGCTGACCCTAAGGCAACCAGGTTCAAGGCTATGAGCTTGTATGAGTAAGAAACAGTCCCGAAACAGACAACTCAAGAGGTCCTTAGGGCCAGAGAAGAAAGGGTAGCATCCAAATCATTCGAAGCAGTGGAATCTCCCCAGGAAGCCATTGAAATAGCAGATATTACCCAGGTAACCCTGATACAAGATAGGAATTCCCCTGAGGCTCAAGCTGCACGGGAGAGGGGGGAACTCATGTATCAACAGGCCCAGGAAGTGATGAAGAAGATTTGGGATAACTTGAACCTCGTTAGGATGCCAAGGCTTCTGACCGATAGCCTAGAAGAAAGTCCGGCGGGGCCAAGCGGTCATGACTTCATAAACCTTGATAACATCAATGGGTCAGATGAACCCGAATCCACATTCCCACCAGCTGGATCACTGACAGGTGTGATGACTCGAACAAAGGCAGACCGAGTATCAATGGAGACAAGTGTGCCTAATCCTTTGAGAAAATTTGTAAATATATATAGTGATGATGAGAGCCCAGAGGTATCTCTCGGGACCCTTGTGCGTGTCCAAGAAGAAAAGGGACCGGAGAATATTTCTTCTCCTGATTTTGGGGCCCAAACCTAGGAGGTCCCATAGAAAGGAAAAGAAGTCGAAAGTGGTCTCGAAACAAAGAGGCCCGATGTGCCTGAAACCCGAGCAGACAGTCCGAAGGACAAGTCTGAACCGAATGAGCCTAAAGGAGGATCCCCGCTAAAAGAAATCGACAATTCAATGATCGATAAAAAAGTAAGTATCGAGTATTTTCTCGACGCTTCTATTGCACTCGATACTCAGATCCCCAACAAACCACAGACAGAGTCTGGGACCTTGGAGCACAACGAGGAAGTTCAAGAATCTGATCTTGAACCAGTATACACCATCGGAAATCTGGAAAACACATTCACATGGGGTGATCAGCAGATTCCCGAACCTGTGGATGAGGTCGCCGATATTTATGCAATATCCTATGATAGAAAGAGGAAGGCCGTCGTCCGAAGAACCACAAAGAAAAAGAGGATCATGTTGGATCGCTCCATCCTCATCACTATAGAGGAGAATTTGATAAACATAGAAAATGCCATAACATCTGAGCTCATCGGCGTGGGGATGGCGATCTCAGATGCCACCCTTGACAGAGCCAAACGAGATGAAAAAGAGCTGGCCTCTGCCTTAAAGGAACTAGAAAATTTACATCTCCTAGATGAATACTATAAGGGAACCACTCATACCGCGGTATACCTGAGAAGCG
>JASDQU010104251.1:386068-458793 GCA_032191745.1 Picea mariana
ATATCCGCATTCATAGGAGTGTCCATGGACTTACAGTCCATCATTCCAAACTTCTGAAGGATCTTTATTGCGTACTTTCCTTGTCCAAGGAATACTTCACCACGCTTTTGCCATACTTCTAGTCCTAAGTAATAATGCATGAGACCTAGATCTTTCATATCAAATTCAGAGGCTAATTCCTTCTTGCACTGGATAATTAGAGATTCTTCACCTGTTATGAATAGATCATCAACATATAATAGTAGAATCACTGGTGCGTTATCCACGACTTTGTAATAAAGGTTTGGATCTGCATGACTCTTGGAGAAACCAAGTCTTGTTAGATAACTGTCCATTCTGGCGTACCAAGCCCTTGGAGCTTGCTTGAGTCCATATAGAGCTTTCTTCAATCTGAAAATGTGAGTGTCTCTGGAATGTACCTCGAATCCTTGAGTTTATTCAATATACAATTCTTCTTTAATAGCTCCATTGAGGAAGGCTATCTTTACATCCATCTGGTGTAGATTCCATACCATGGAAGCGACAAGAGATATGATAGCTTTGATGGAGGTATACCTTTCCACCGTAGCAAAGGTTTTGTCATAATCTTCTCCCTCCTTCTGGGAGAACCCTCTAGCCACAAATCTTGCATTATATTTATCCACGCTTCCATCTGCTGCATGTTTGATCTTGTATACCCATTTTGAGGTTACCATTAATTTTTCTTTAGGTCTGGGTACAATTTCCCATACTTCATTTTTCATAATGGATTGATGTTCTTCCGCCATATCTTCTTTCCATTGTCCCTTTTGAACTGCTTCTTCAAATGTGGTAGGTTCTTCATCTAGGAGCTTCGTCATGTATGCTACATAACTTAAGAATCTTTTTGGTCTTTTACTCTTCCGGGATGTTCCTTCTGGAACCTTGATTCTTTATGCGTCTTGTAATGTAGCTTCAAGCCAAGCTGGTCATTTCTTGGTCTTTTGTATGATATATGAATCAATGTTATCACATGGCTCCATAGGATGATCAGGTTGATCCTTTTTGTTATTTTTGTTTTCTGTGTTTTCTTCATTAGGTTCTTCAAGTTCTTCTTCTTCTATAATTTCTTCGATGGATTTGCTGAAGGCGATCCTTTCATTGAACATTATGTCTCTTCTTACTTCTATATTGTGTTGTTCTGGAATATATATTCTATAGGTTTTGGATGAATCACTATATCCCACAAATATCCCCTTCTTTCCCGTGGGTTCTAGTTTATTCCTTTTATCTTTGGGAATATGAGAGTAAACTGGACATCCAAATATTCTTAGGTTTTCTATGTTAGGTTTCTTACCTGAGAATGATTCTTTTGGTGTCATTTCCTTCAATATACGATGATGGATTCTGTTCTGTACATATATTTCCATCATTGTTGCTTCTCCCCATAGGAACATGGATAGACCTTGATTGTTCAATAAGGCTTTTACCGTTTCTTCGATAGATCTCTTCTTTCTTTCTGCTACACCATTTTGTTGAGGATTATGAGGAACAATCATCTCCCTCCTAATCCCTTTCGATTTGCAAAATGCAATGAACTCCTTCGAGGTGTATTCTCCTCCATTATCTGTTCTTAATGTCTTGATCTTCTTGTTCATAAGGTTTTCTATTTCTGCCTTGAATTCTTGGAACTTGTTGAATACTTCATCTTTTGATTTCAGTAGATACAACCACATCTTTCTTGAATAGTCATTTATGAAGATTACGTAGTAAAGAGATCCTCCTAGAGATCTGACTGGAATTGGACCGCAAACATCTGAGTGTATTAGATCTAGGATTTCCTTGGATTTGTTGTTGCTGCTTGGGAATGGTTTCTTGATATTCTTCCCAAGGGAACATCCTTTGCAAATTCCTTCGTGTGTAGATTTCAATTCTGGTATTCCTTCAACCATTTTCCTAAGGAAAGGTAATGCTTGATAATTGATATGCGCGTACCTTCTATGCCAAAGTTCATTAGGGTTGACTTCGTTATGTACTAGAGCTTCTTCATTTTGTTCTAGTAGTTTATACAGATTTCCTGCCCAACTTCCAATAACCCTAGCATCCTCTATGCTGGAATTTTTATGCCATGATAACACCTTTCCATCCATGAAAGCTATTCTATTTCCTTTGTCTTCTAAACATGATATTGATACAAAATTCTTTTCTAAACCAGGTACATATAAAACATTGCTTAAGTGAACATGATTACCTGATTCCAACTTGACTGAGGCTTGTCCAAATCCTTTGACGGGGTAAGTGATTTTGTCTCCAAGCTCCACTTTGTACAATGTCTTTCTCTCATTTAGATTTGAGAGTCTGGCTTGATCTCCTGTCATGTGCCTGGAAGCTCCATTATCGATTATCCACATGTCATCTTCAATCGTCCTGGTGAGTGCTGAGTAGTGTGAAAGACTAATTATTTCACACATGTCTTCGGTTGACTGGTAACTGGTCATGCCTTGATCCAAAACTTCAACTTCATTATTTTTGTCTTATGAGAGAGCTAAGAGGTGCGCTAAGTTAGGGATCATCTGAATATCTACTTCTTGGGTGAGATGCTCCATCACAAGGTGTCGGATCAGAGATTTAGGGTTTCTGCAATTCCTTCTGCTAGTAACCCTAGCTGCAGTGTTTTTGGAAGCTGCTCCTGCTAGTAACCCTAGCGGCAGTTCCTGAACGAGCCCAATGTCTAGCGGCTATGATTCCTTCCAACGTTTTAGGATGACTGAAGGGCATGTGGGCCCATAACATGTTAGAATATAGAAGATTGTGCTCGTTTTACCATTGACGATACCCTTGTCACCCAACCATAGGGCGAAGCCACCCTCCGAGCACCTTGACCTTAAGAGAGAAGATAATCCTGGTAGCAATCCAATAGCTAAGAGAGGATAATGCACCAAGCAAGAATAGAACCCAAGATGATCAGATAATCCCACCCAGAGGCTAGCGCACACCTTCCCAGAAACTTGCGCACAAGATGCAACTTCACCTGCGCAGATCCAATTCTCTCTGCAACTGCTGAGATGAGAATAATGAGAACTGGTGCCCTGTATTTATAGTAGTCTGGGAAGTTTAACCGGGGCCGACTTCTCCTTCTGGGTATTAATGAATTCATATTAAATATATTTCTACAGCCGACAACCTGTCTAGGGTTCTTCATTTCTTTGCTTCCTTCCGGAGTATTCTAATCTCGTCATAGGTCACAATAGAGGTTCATACATCCCGAAGCTACCATAATATTAACAACAACCTGACATAAATTTTCAAGGAACTTTAGAATCAAATTTGAGAGTAAAAGGAATTTCAAGTTTAATCATTGCTACTCAACATTTTGTTGAAAAGATCATAAAGAAAATAATGTCACTCATTTTAGACTTATGGGACTTGGAAAAAAGTTTTTCTTCTCTTGGGCTTATAATTCAAACTACTAAAAAATATTTGAATGCAGATTTGAAGAATGATGAAGGATTATTCACACATGGGGTTGCTATGTTTGTAGCGAAATTCTCGGCAATGATGGATCATAGAAGAAAACATGAACATTTTCCCTCCCAGAGCCGTATAAAATAATTAAAGGCATGTTGGATTGAAAGAATTAATACATTAAAGGCGTTCTTAAATCAATTGAAAGAAATATCATGGAAAAAGACTGAAGCATAATCAAATATTATTGGTTTGGATATTGCGGGCTCCACTATTGAGGTTTCATATCCAAACTTAATCTCAAATTCAATGATCATGAACCAAGATCAATTGAAGAGCAAGTTGAAAATTTGAAGAAATCATCAGCCAATAAATTTGATAGCATGGTTGAATATACTTATGATGACATTGATAATTGGTTTGTTGAGTATATAAATAAAAATGAAGACATTGAGACTATATTGCAAAATTTATCTATTGACCATAAGGAAATTGAGAGTGAATTCCTAAGTATAAAAGTAAAGCAAGGAGTAATTGTTTCCCCATTAAGGGATTATATTCAAGAATGGATAAACAAAGCTATAACCAAGATTGTTGAATTTCTAACGGAAGTGGTTACAACTGGCCACATAACCACAATAGGAAAAGATATAAAAGGCGCATCAACAAGCAAATGAAAGAGAGAGATTACATCACATTAATTCCATACTGATTAAATACCTCTCTCCTTATCAAATTTCATACAATTATATTTATTCTTTCATTGGAAAAGTGTAACTGAGTTTTGATAACTTCCTCCTTGTCTTCTTTCCAGATCTTATTGCTCGTGCACCACTCCATGTTCTTATCTTCATCATATTTCTTGTAAATATTTTTTATGGTCCATGAGAGCACCAATCCTAGTCCATTTATGGACAAATGCCTTTAAATTTCAAGCATTTTAAAATACATTATCATTTTTGAGAAATCCCAGAGAACTAAGTCGAGACCGATTTTGATTGTATTTTTTAACTCTGAGTTTTGAGTATAAGATATTTGAAGTCGATCTATAAAAATATTTTTTTGAGCTTAATAAGTAGTACTCTTTCAAAGTTCTCTTGTGCCATTGGACCATTTCTTTTATTTGAATGTGATCAAAATTTTCATTAAACTGTGATGGATGTGAGGATTTTATCATTTTCTATATTGTATGGTGTTTGAGGTTCCTAGTCCACTTCTCAGGAATTCTCCATATATATATATATATATATTACTTTTCAATATTTTGAATTTTATTGAGCCATAAAGAGTTAGATTTAGTCATTTGACAATATCCCATATTGTTTTTTGATACAAAAAATTCAAAGAAAATCATAAGACAAAGAGGAGTACCAACTCTCTAAAAATGCAGGTGGATTCATATCCTCGTGAGGTTTCCATTTCCATCTTTACAGATTCAAACGTAAACAAAGAGCAGGAAAAAGATGTAGAAATTTTGCATAACATTGATTCAGATATGTGTGAAATATTTTTTCATGCACTGGAAAGTTTGTCGACACCTTAAACCCTTAATATTGTAAGATACATTAAGAAGAAAAATCTCATAATGATTATTGATTCAATTAGTACTCATAACTTCATTGATAAAAGATAGTTGAGTGCCTCAATTGGTTTGTGTATCCAATGACAAACTTTCAAGTTTTGATTGCTAACGAGAGGAGTATTGATTGTGGAGGAAAATTCCATAACATTAAATTTAGTATCGAAGAATATAATATGGAAATACCAATGTATATCGTTCCCATTGGAGGAGCATATGTTGTTCTGGGGATTGAATCAATGTTTGAGAACATTCAATACATTTTATATAAACTATAAGGAATTTTTCATGAGATTTAAATTGAAAGGAATTCAAGATGAACTCAAAGGGTTAAAATATGCACCCTCTTAGGTCATCGGTTCTCATAGAATGGAAAAACTCCTAAAAAAGGGTAGTGGGGGAGTTATGGTTAGACTTTATTATATGGAAGTGAAGCGGAAAGATGGAAACATTCCAAAATAATTAAAATGAACTTTGGGAAAGCACCATAGAGTCTTCCAAGAAATTCCTAAATGGCTACCTCCATCTAGAGATCATGAACACCAAATTGAACTATACTTGGAAGTAATCCTCCTAATAAAATGCCTTATAGATATCATCATCAACAAAAGGGGGAGATTGAGAAAATGGTACAAGACATGCTAGATTTAGGTATCATTCAACCAAGTAGGTTTTCCTTTTCGGCTTCGGTAGTGATGGTGAGAAGAAAAGATAATGCTTGGAGGATGTGTCATGATTATATAGATCTACACAAAATCACCATCAATGATAAATACCTTATTCCAAATATTGACGAGCTAATAGATGAACTTCATGGAGTGGCTTATTTTACAAGCTAGATCTTAAATCAGAATAACACCAAATTATAATAAGAGAAGAAGACATTCCCAAAATGGCTTTTAGAACACATGAAGGGAACTATGAGTTCTTAGTCATGCATTTTGGGTTGACTAATTCTCCTTCTACTTTCCAAATCCTTATGAACAAATTTTTTTGACCCCATTTTAGAAATTTTGTGTTCTTTTTCTTTGATGATATACTTATATATAACAAATCATGGGAAGACCACATTAAACACATGGATAAATCCGTACAAATTCTCGAGAACAATTGAGTGTATGTAAAAATATCCAAATGTTCTTTTAGGAAACAAGAAGTAGAATATGCCTCGAGTTTATATTCCATTACATCTTCTATTCTTGTGTATTTGGAAGAAGTTCCCCTTGAATGGAAATATGACAATAGTACTAGACAAAAAATAAAAGGTCTAAAAGAAGAGATGAGATATATGGAGCATTGGAAGCAAAAGAGAGATATCCTTTGGTACAAGGGTAGAATATCTTTATGCTATTAATCAAATTTGAAGAAAAAACTATTGATGGAGTCTCACAACTCTTCAATGACATGACAATCAGGGTTCCTTAAAACATATCAAAAATATTTTTTTTGGGAAGGAATGAAGAAATATATTCAAAAATTTGTAAGAGAATGTTAGTTGTGCCAAAGAAATAAAGGACATTAAAAGATCCAAGGTTAATTCATCCTTTACACATACCTAATAAAATATGGAAAGAGATATCAATGGACATCATTACATGTTTACCAAAATCATAAGGTAAGGATGTCATTTTTGTGGTTGTGGATACCCACAAAATATGCACATTTTTGTGTAATTCAAAGTACGTATACTACAAGCCAAAAAATCATAGGAAATATTTGGAAAGAATTGCAGAAGATGAATGAAACAACACTGACTATGAGTTCAACACATCATCCAAAAAGAGATGACCAAACATAAACAATTAACAAATGTTTATATGGTTATCTACGTTGTTATTCTTCAAACAAGCAATCTCAATGGGTGAAGTGGATTCCTCTAGTAGAATGGTGGTATAATACCACCTATCACACATATACTAAGATGCCTATATCTAAATCACTTTATGGATATCCAACTCATAGTATCACATACTTTTTGCAGGACCAGTCCAAAGTATAAGAAGTAGAGTCACATATGGAGAATACTAAATAAACTTTGAAAAATCTTAAAGGAAACCTTCAAATGGTGCAAAACATGATGAAATAGTAAGCAGATCAACATCAAAGTGAAAGACAATTTGAGGAGGATGATTGGGAATTTTTGAGACTACAACCTTATAAGTAAACTACTATAAAACAAAAAAGGAATAAAAACTCAAAAGAAAAAGAAATAAAAAAACAGCCACAAAAATTTATGGACCTTGCAAGATTATTCACAACACTTCTGGACAAGTGGCATATGAGTTATATTTTCCTTCTTCTCACGTTCATAAGGTTTTTCATGTATCTCGCCTAAAAAAGGTTTTGGTACAAACTATGCAAATGCAGATAACACTTCCAAAATTAGATGAAGAAGGGAAGTTGATTCTTGAAGAATAACAAGTTATAGATCAACATTCTCTATATATTTGGAATATAACCATTATGGAGTACCAAATCAAGTGTAATAATATGCCTCAAGAAGAAGCTACATGGGAAAATGAGAAATTCATGAAGAAACACTCTCCATTATAAGCTTTGAAGGAATTTGTTTTTTAAACATAGGGCTATGTTAAGGTCCCAACTCTCATCCATTATTAGTTTGTTAGTTATGGTTAGGTTGGCTTAGTAGTAGGTTATATCATGCTCACTTTATCTCATATTTATAATAAAATATATTCACTTGTATGGGAACCTTTTCTTGTGCATTTGATATATTGTAAAACGAGGTTGCCCCCTCGAAGTGGCTTATTATTCATTGACTCTTTATCATTCTCGAGGAGTGGATTTACTTCTTTCGATTCTTATGTTATTTATGGATTTGGGTTCATAACAAGTTTTAATTCTAATAATTAAACATATGATAAAACAAAAATATATTACCCACAACTTTGCCACAATTACTTTTATAGCTACATACTCAACCACAATTTTAAAATTGTAGATAATTTCTTGTATATCTCATGTATATTATTTCCATACAAAAACAATTGTTAAATTGCAATAGTCATTTAATATATATGTTGAAAAGACAAGAAAACCTCAAGGAATAATTGCAACATGTAGCCTAAGCTCACAGTGAGGTAGAACATATAAGGATACCCACCATCAAGGGGATGTTCAATAGTTACATACAACTTCATTATGACTGTCCAAAACCCGAGAATATTCAAGAGAAAGATAAACCAAAGGGGATTTCCATTCCAACTATCCATAAGTAACCTAAAAACTATAGATTCTAGAGAGAACAAAGTAACTACATATACTATGTTAACATACACCATTCAAAATCTAACGTGAGATTGAAATAAATATTGATGTAGATAGGCACCCCTAAGGCCGCTCCTTTGAATTCTATTTGTCCTGAGACTGATGTTGACTAAGAGGCCACGTGTTGGCCTTGTCATTTCAAATGGAATTAATGAATAGAACTCATGTTTGATGTTGAGAAGCTTGATTAACCCTTTCATCGACTAAGCCATTGTGTTCACTTAGTATGTGAAACCACTCCACTGGTTCAAATTTTGCCAAGCATTCTGATCTTATCTATAATGGCCATAAGGTGAATTTCAGCTGCAAAGGTATTTAAAACCATATGCTTGATGATCACTTGGGAATCCCCTAAAAATTTGAGTTGCTTAATCTGCAAACTCATGGTGATCTTGATACCCTAGAAAAGAGCATCGACTTTTGCCCTATTATTAGAAACTATGCCAAGACTCCATTCATAGGAAGTTTTGATGGTTCCCCTGAGGTTGAGAATGACCCCTCCCACAACTGCAGCCCCACAACATCTAACATTGTTATTCATGTTGAAGAAGTCCATGAAGAAGTTCAAAAAGGTGTCAAAGAGGGTTGAGCAAAAATCACTAAAAGTATTATTCAAGATTTGCATAAGTGATATAGTTATAGTTTCATCCATTTGACATATCAACAACAACATCTTGGGAAAAGCAATAGAAGTTTTAAACTTAAAAAAAATGTTTTGAAAACAATAGTGGAGGAAAACAATGGTGGGAAAAAGATCCAGAACAACATAAATAAACAAAAAAAATGCATGAATGAGTGTAGTAAACAAAATGTGCCTACAATTTATGGCAAGGAAACATCATCACACTTTAATAATGTTGAATATTCTAAGTGTTGGCAAGTGATGTGTTTGTAAAAGGGAGTTGAGAATGTCTAGTTCAAAGATCTACATGAGAAATGTAATATGCCAAGATGCAAATTGACCCATAACTATTGAAAATATAGATCTAAATTGAAAATAACAAGAAATGTGATACATAAGAAGATCAAAGGATAAAAGAACAAAGAAAAAAAGAAAAATGGATTTCATGTACTCATTGATTTCAAACATGTTATGCTATCTTACCAGGGAAATAAATATAAATTATTGACTAAAGGAGAGTTATGCTAAGGTTTTCGAATGCTCTCAAGGAGAGTTTTAGATTTCATTAATGACTTTTCCTTTCAAGGATTTACTTCTATCTAACAACTTGGTAGTTATGGAGTGGCCCTTGGCGATCTTTCTTAATTCTCACAAGGTATGAGGGGGCCTCATTATGTCATCCCTCATATTGAGGTTTTGGTTATTAATTGGGTTAACCCTAGAGTTATAGTGATCAAAAGTAATAGTAGCAGTGGTGATAGATTTGAAGTTCCATCGCAAGTTTGTGTCCAACGTGTATCATGAGGTACTAGCATTCTTATTAATGAAACCTGAGTTGATGTTAGTACCAGAATAGATCCATTTTAACCTCAGATCTATCAAGCACCAAATGGGATGAAATCCCTTGAGGTGCAATACTTTTTATCATTTAAGATGGAACTAGGTTGGTTGTACTCTTACTCAACTTAGTAGAACTCAAAACTCAAAACTTATGTAGATATGGATATGTAAAAATACAGTTTCAATTATTTTCAGGATTATATATTTGCATTATAACAATATTTTTATGTAAATTTCGTATATGCATTTTTTCTTTTTATGTCTAAACTTGGTATCTCTATTTTCATTTCTTTATATAGTAGTTTTTATATTAATTGTACATATCAAATCTTTCTCTTTCATAAATATAGAGATATTGTTATTTCCCTTTGTCTCTATATTTAGCTAACGATATTATTACAATAATTATTATTTGGTATAAGTATTATATTATTTAAGTCAATATATGATGACTTAAGTGTTACCCATGTGATAACATCTCTATCATACTAGGTTGTAGATCTAGTCATCCATCGACATAATTATTGAATATTTTATTATTTATTATCAAATTAAACTATTCTTTGTTGGGTTACTTTGTGGGATAGATCCTACTTAGGTCTATGCTAAAGGCTTGAGTAAAAGAGGCATGGAAACCTTATGGTTGAAATTATTCAGTTGCTTGTTGCTTTTCGAGGCCATAACTTTTCATACTAACTATGTTTTAGGTGCACAATAGCTCATTGAAATGATATAAATTAGAAGAATGATTTATCCTTGTCTGAGGAAAGCTTATGACAACCTGCATATGACACTAGACCCAAAAACCATTGCTTTGGGCCTAAAAAATGCACCAGAAGTTGATGACTTGAATTTGGAAAAATAATACCATATTTAAGACATCCCAAATTCTAATCTCCCCATCTAGAGAATCAACAAAATTATGATACCTATGTAGATCCATTTTGAATCATCCCTCCCCATTTTGGGGGCTCTTGGTTTCCAAAAGGTTTAGTTTTGAACGAGATGAAAAAATGTTTCCTCAAGTTTCTCCTTGGAGTACAATTTGGCCTTGGTGAGTAGCCGACTCTTTAATCCCACTTGCCAAAGTTCTTTTTGACGCCTTTGGGTCATCCTCATCTTCTTTTTCATAATTGTGTCCTTTGGTAATTTTCCCATGCATATACTATCAAATCTTCAATGGAAGGTAAGACTCGGCTCTATTCATCCTCATCAAGCATGGATGGCTCATAAAGTTGCAAATTCTCCACATTTACTGTTGAGTAAATGCACATATAAGGTGGAATATTGAGTCTGTAAGCATTGTTGTGTACCTTCTCCAAAATTTGAAAGGCCCACATCTCAAGGTTTTCAATATTTTGATTGTAACCTCTCAAGAGATGAACCAAAGTCCTATTTACTAACTTTGTCAATATTCCCATTAGCTTGTAGAATCTCTTCAATTTGGTATTTGAATTATGCAATAACGAAATATAAAATACATTGAGGAATCTAGTATCTAAATTAGAAGTGATGCTCCTTGGAATCCCAAATTACACCTAGACCCTCTAAAAGTAAAAGCTTGCAACTTCATATATTTTGATGGTATTCTTACAAGCCAACAAAACACACATCTTATTGAACTTGTCTACTACCACATATAGGTATCCATTCCCTCTTCTTTTCCTCAACAAACAACCAACAAAGTCCAAGTATATTTTCTTCCATGACATTGTAGGGATTGGAATTGGACTATATAGTCCTTCTTTCATGTTATTAGGCTTGTTGGTACAACATAAAATGCAACTTATAATAAATATAACTACTTATTCTTGCATCTTGGCCCAATAAACATAACTTCGCAAGTTATCCATAGTCTTCTCGACACCAAAATGACCAACAACCCTAGAGTTGTAAGGCTCCCTTATCAATTGTAATTTTTATTCCTTTGTTACATAAAGCTTCCCATATTTTAGAGTAATCCATATTGGAGATGGCAATCGACATCTGCTTTTTCTTTTTATTTTTGCAACTACTGTTACATTCCCTTGAAGTTGTCATATTCCACACACTCGTGTTTGAGTGGTTCATGGGTGAATGGATCCATGAGTATAATGGATTCTGGATTTGTAATCTTTGGTGCTAATGGCCTAGATACAAAATCAAGAAACTTGTTGGTTCTATCATTCTTATATTTAATCACTAGATGAAATTGTTAAAATTCCATCCATTTCAAAGTGTCTTACTTGTTGGAGTTTACTATGACCCTACAATTATTGTAAATGTTGGTGATCTATATGGATGACAATGTCCTTACCCAACAAATATTACTTCCACTTCTTCATGACTTGAACTAGACAACTTAGATCCTTTCCATATTGATGGTAGTTCAATAATGATCCATCAAATAGCTCCAAATGATAGCAAAGGGGTATCATGCCATGCATTAATATTGCTTTCATAACATGCCCATTAGCATTGGTTTCTATTTCAAAAGACTTATGCAAGTTAGGTAGTGGTAGGCTCAAGGCTCAACTAATATTTTTCTTTAGTTCTTCAATGGATGTTCATTTTTTCTTAACCCACTAGCATTGGTTTCTATTTGAAAAGACTTATGCAAGTTAGGTAATGGTGGGATTGAGGCTCAACTAATTTTTTTCTTCAATTCTTCAGAGTATGTCCTTTGGTTCTTATTGTTGTTGGCTTGGGGTTTCAGACCTAGGGTTCGAAAGGATTTACCAACAAATACCCCATAGACGCTGACATATTCAATCTTCAAGGATGGGAGAAGTCTCACCCGAGATGCCATGAGAATCATAGAGACCATAGGTTTGGTGCAATTCATGAAGGAATAGTACATACATGAAGCATTCAAATTAGATCCATGCATTCATTTCACATTCATTCCTAACATCCACATAAGTGGTATGCCTAATACTACATAACATACATACATTTAGATTAGGATACATGATATACAAAGAAAAATGTACTTCATGGTTTTTCATTAATTTCCACCTCATTTAGATACATTTAAATACACAAAGGATTGAAGCCTTATCAAAGAACATTCATAGTGAAACAAAGACGAGGAATATGCTCAGATATTGATCTAATTTCCCTCTAATATTCATATAATATCTCTGAAAAACTAGTGAAACATAACATATCAACAACTAACACGATGTGTAGTTGGAGATTAACTCATCTACTACTAACATAACAACAAAATCTTCGTTAACAAAAAAACCAACTCTTAAATATCCACATGCATGCCCCTTATGCCTATTGGAGTGTGGAAATCATAAAACCCTTCCCATCTCACCCACAACCTTGACCATGACCAGTCAGATTGTCACAAAAATGGTTAAAATCATTACTAAATATATTTGAAGATTTGGCATGCATGAGATATCTCCAAGTCTTTGCGAGTAGTGAAAAATTGCTTGGTGTGCATAATAGATGATTGGTTGGTGTAGGCACTACATCTTGGTGTCGTGAAATGTAAATTATTAGGCATGTGTGTAGTGCTGACTTGTATCATGTGCACGGTCTTGCAAAAACCTTAGGATGACAATAGGCCCCCAAAACTATTAGTTGGCTTGTCCTAAAGCTAATGAAATTTATTTTTCACTAACTAACTGAGGAAGCTTTTATAACCATTGATCCAAAATGGTGGAACTCCTTTAACGATCCCTAAGTAGGTGAAATATGTCCATCATTAGCCAGTGTGGTGGATATTTCGGCCTTTGCATGTCTCTCCAAGCCTTGTAACTGAAATGTGAAGTCTTCATTCCTCGGGAATCTCGACCTTTCCATCATCGATATCGGTTTGGAGCCCTGTGAAACCTTAACACTTATCATCTTCTTCTTATCTCTCATGGGCCACAAAAGAATGTCTAAGATGAAGGAACCTAACACTAGGGATAGCCACAAGTAAAAAAATACTTGCGTCAAAATCGTGGTTGGTCTATTGTTTGAGGATCATCTGATCTCACCCTTTAGGGTCTGGGATGCAATCTGCATAAGCTTTGAAGCACAATTCAGATAACTATGCCATGTCCCAGACATTGTTGTCGACACCCTGTAAGTTGGGTCCCTTGCCTAAGAGATGTTTGTAGATGCCTTTCGTTCCCAGGATCTCCACTGTTGGCCTTTGGGCATCTATTACTACTAGCATTATAGCTTGTTTCTTTCACTAGTTGAAGGTAGCGATTGATTCTATCACTAAATGGAAAATGGGTTTGACTCTCTTACTTGGATCAAACTACACCCTACTCCATAAGTTATCTAGAATCTATGATCTTATCCTCACCCAAAGTGATTGGTAGTGAGGTAATGGTAATTGTAAGTAGTTGAGTTGGTTTGTTCCCCCACGTGACCCATTATCTAGTTGTGCATTCGATTTATGGGATGTCATGATGATCATCCACTTGTTGTACATACTGCTATGAGTGTTGTTGAGGAAAATATATGAAATGATCTTACACAAGCATTTTCAGATTCTGCTTGGCTAAAGAAAAATAGGCGGGAATGTCACCCTATGTTTATAGCCATCAAAAATAAAATCCTAACTCACAAGTATTGATTACAATTGCTTAAGCTAGTCTTTTTTACAATTAAAAGATTGCTAGAAATTTCATTTTAATATGATTTTATGAATATAATAATTGATGAAATAAATGTAGAGACAAAAGCAAAGACACCAAGATGACAATCAAGACAGATGAGACATAAAACAATCTTTTATTTCATTCCAATTCACCAAAGAGTCATTCTTTTTACAAAATTTCATGCAGAAATATCGGACCAAAGTCAAACTTAGACATCCCCGATGGAACATACAAAAGGACCTCTGACAGAAAATAAAAAACTGAACTCTAGAAGCTGGAACAACTTGCAATAGATTGTTTCCCACTCGATTCTACACAATAGCCTTTGTCAGTCATGAAAACTAATTCACAAACATACAAGTCTACACAGACTATCAAAGATAAATCAACACCTTTGAAAAACAAGTGTCTGAATGATGTAACTCAACCCTGAATCTTGTTGTCTACAAAAAGACTCTGCTATCATAAAAAAAAAATTAGGCTTGTGATAAATTAAGGAATGAATGAAAATTGAACTATCTTAGCATAAACTCAAAGAGAAAACCTTAGTATGCTTCTCCTTCTATCCTCCCCTTGTTCCTCCCTTTCCTTTTCCTTTAAGCAAATTAGAATTGGTTGAAGTAGTTGAACTACCTCATTAGTTAAGTTAACTAAAAACTCAACCATCTTTTTAGTTAAGGGGGAAGAGTAATAAATCATAATAAGAGTTTTAAATAAATAATAACTAGTAGGTGGGACTCCTTGTAACTCCCTTTAGCTCTTAACAATCATAACATAACTAGTTAATTAAGCAAAACACCCCTCCTTGTGACCCCAATCATCACATTCACATTTGACCATTTATCTCATTGATATTTGAAATTATTTTCAAAAAATATATAACTCATATATCCAAAGAAAACATGTTGTCCAAAACTTCTGAAGTCAACTGTCATCAACAATACATAAAATAAAACTCAAAAACCGTATTTTCCACTCTGAGATGCAATCTTTCCTTGATTGCTGCTGTCACCCTTTGATTTTTATGAATTTGCCTTTGGCTGTGCTGAGCCTTTAGGCCTAATCTCGCCGATCACATGAGAACAATCATCCCTCAATTGCATCTGAGAAGACACATATTTATCAGAGCCACTGGAGGGTGAGGAAGGGGCAACAGTGGCTTTTCCTTTGTTAGGGGCATGTTGGGCCTCGATTTTCAACCTTTTTCTAGCATGAGAGGATTGAACTGGTGAGTGGACAGGTGCAACTTGGACAATCTGGTTAATAGGCGGGGGAGTAGGTAAGGACAAATTGGGCCAACCATGATGTTGGGAGACTGTCGGGTGGACAATCTCTTGCCATCCGTCGTTTTCGGGAACCTCGGGTTTTAATGAGACATGAGGAGGCACGGGAATACCAGGGGCTTGTGGAACTTGGTAGGGAGGCCTTTTAGGCTTGGGTTGAACCACTCCTTGCCCAATCCAATTGAAAAATCCAGCCTGAAATAATTGGCCTAACTCTTGCGAGTCAACATCAAAGTGTATGGAGAATCTTGTCCTTCTTGGGCCTCTGTTCCAATTACCTCTCCTTTGGTTGCCTCTACCATGGCTACCTCGGGTGAAAAAGATCATTCCTGCATGCATGATTGATTAGCAAATAGTCCTTTTAACAACCATACATGGAAACTCCTTAAAAATGTGAAATAGATTTTGGTTGAACAACATATCAGACTCATGCAATCCAATCCATACAAATTGTTTAACTGTTGTCAATGAGGAGGGAGTGAACAAAAGGTTCTGGGATATGCGAGGGGTTTTTATTGACCGAAAAATGATAAAATGATGGGGAAAATAAACATGGTTACTGCTCAAAGACAACAACAATCAACTGTAATACAAACCAAAGAAAATATCATTGTGAACCAACCAAGAAACTGTGACTTTAGATTGCTTCAATACACAATTCTTCTTGACTGTAATTAAATTTAGAAACAGGGAGTGAAAGATGAATGCGGGAAGGCGATGGGGTTGTAATTAGCGAAAAGCGAGATAATGGTAGGGAAAGAGAGTGGATACTGTTCATAAAATTAATTAAGTAAACCATAAAACCATTCTATATCAAATGCAAAAGGCCCAACACTAACCAAAATGACCATTGTGCCAAAAGAACAACTATTGTGTAAAATTCAAACAATTCTGTGCATTAACTTGCTCATTGTTCGCAGTCAATCTGTAACACAGTGTCATCAAAACAAGACAGTATGCATTCCACAACAATCTGTAGAGGAGTTCTGTTTCTTCTCATTTATCCATTTAATCATTTAAAACAATCCCCAAATGAACAACTAGTCACTTATTTCTACTCTGTCCAATATCAACTCATCAACCACAACCCACGAATTATTTCAATCATCAAAATAGACTCAAAAGTCATGCCCAATTTTGTCCTTCATTTCATTTAATAATTAAATTGAAATGGGGTTAAACTATCACAGAAACTGTGTCTATCTCTGCTACAATGCAGGATATTCATCAACACATATAACGAACAACCAAATACAACCATCAATACTTTAATTGTAACGATCCTTACTTGCCACTTAAACACACAGACAACAATCACCATTTTAATTCATACTATGCTTGGAATACACATACCATTCGACAAAACAAAGAGTATTTTTGTGACTGTACAGGTCCAACTACTATGAATCTAAACATCCATAATGTCGGGCTATCGATTAATATAACGAGGTAGCATAGTTAGCCTAATCTCATCTCATAACTTGACCAAATTTGCAACAAAACCATTTTGTTTTAAAACCATGACCATCTCTTATGGCACAATCAATCATATTCATAGCATATACAGTGGATGGCCATACCACAATCATCACGATTGCAATACTCCCATGGCAATTAAAACATGCAGACACAGTAATAATTAACTCAACCCAAAATGCTATAGGAATGCCATACATACCCACGCATCACGCAAGAAGCATTGATGTGACTTAACCAATTAAACCTACTGTTGGGTCAACAATTCCATAATCACAATGTAAAAGAAAACGACTGTAGATTCGATCCCATTTCCCCAATCAACAGGTTAACAATGTTGAGCTTATCAATTAGATTGTTATAATAACCAATTGTAGTGACCAAATACCAACCAACACCACTGTCAACATAATCGACGGGGCAAGCCAGTAATCAAACACTGTCGACAATACACTACCAATCCATAACCATCAATAGTATACCAGACAGGACATAGGGTCCCCTCTCATAAAAAATGGGCTTGAGAAATCAAGGGTTTGCTCTGTGGACCAACACAGTGGAACTGGTAGTCGACTCCCATCATCGGGTGAGAACCTCTGATACCAACGATGCACATATAGGATATAACACCAATTAATTTGCTGTCAGCGTGACAATTTGGGATAGGAGAGACTATGAACAGAGGAGAAAAGGCTCCATTTTGGCCTTGTAACAACACTTAGAACACGTAGGGTATAACCCTCGTGGCTCTCCCAATCAACCAACTAACAACGCTGAGATAAAATAGAGCCGAGAAGAAGCAATATAACCCACTACGCAACCATTAGTAGTATGAACAACCCATGCCCAATTGAAACAATGCATAGTGACACAAGGCGTTTCAAACCCAGTAAACCCCTTACGAGAAAACGAATGGGTATGGTGATAAGAAAGTGTGGAGATGGCTAGCCAATATGGACTGAATAAAAAACCTTTCAAATAAGACCAATAAGGATGACAGAGGGCCTTCATGGCTTCTAACACTCAGAAAGATCAATAGCACTGTGACTTCCAACATTATTGCAATGAAAACCACATCAACGATTCATTCCATAAAACTATTACAAATTTACACAGTTGCTAGACTTAAGGAAAGCACAGACCCATACATCACGAGCCAATATCTATTTCATAACCAGAGTAGATTCATGGATGGCGAAAGGCATATTTGTAACCAAAAGCACCTTAAAATGTGAATTAGTCGAGCGGTTCTTCCTCTGCTTGAAATTCAGAGCCTAACCACAACAACACACAGTTGAACAATAGCCTGACTAGGGTGGCAGCCAGTGGAAGGAGTAGGAGTGACGTGCAGTAAATGCACGTCGCCTCCACCCCCACTCATTCAATTCCTTAGTACACGCTAGCCAGCTTCCCATTTACATATTCAATTAAACCATGCATCAAAATTAGCATCCATCACTTGTCAAACACGCCACCCATATCACAATTATCCATTTCCAAATTATACCATAACACATATCAACCATGTTCCATATAACTCAACAAGTCACATTGCAATTAACTTGTTAGCTAGGATTAACAATGATTTTTTAATTTCAATGCATGTAGAGTAGCATATTACTATAGTTTGATCTCTTCCTTTTTCATTTTGTTTATATTGCTTTTATTGCTTCTCAACTGCTTCTTATGTGTTGTTACTAACATATCTCTTGTGCAGGTGTCACAGTAACGAATCCAAGAACAGATAGAAAGGATAACAATGGGTAACATGGGCCATCGTGACATGACATTAAATCCTAGAGAAATCGAAACAACACACAACATGCCTTATCCATCATTCATTTGTCGCATATCAGAACCAACACATAATATACCTTATTTATCGTCAATAAAATCAAGATTTCATCAATCATGTGAGCAGTGTCGAACAACAACATAACCATGAAATAAGAACCAGATTTGATCTCCAATCTACAAGGGGGTCCCACCTACTAGTATTATTTATCTTGTTAGCTTATAATAATAGGATTTAGCAATACTTTTCTTGCAAAAACCTCGTTGTGATTTTAATGGTCAACACACTAGTGACTCCATAGGTAAATTTGTTTTCAACAAATTTAGAACTCATAACTCATGGTTTTGCAGACCAAGAATAGCAGGTCAAGAAGATATAACCAGGAAGATTATGCAACAGGGGGAAGTGAGCGGATTTAATGGAAAAATGACAGGGAATTCGGGAATAACTCATGAAAAGTGTTAAGTATGAGGGGTTTTACTACTGTGTGCATAATTGTTCAACCGGAATCGGTTCTTAACTTCAAGGATAATTTTTATGGACTTGCTCTCTTAAATTCTCAAATGGATGAAGAAAAGGAAAACAGAAGCAGGAGATAACCCAATTTTTTTCTTCTAGATAATAGTGGAAGTAGATAACAAATTCAAGGGTGCTTCTAGGGGAAACATTGTAATAGTTGTGTAAGCTTGATTGTTATTGACTAAAAATGCTTTGCAAGAGTGTTATTGTGGCAGAACTGATCCAACACTTATTTTGACCAAATTAACTAAAGATGGTAGGAAACAAAATCATGATAGAAGTAAATTTGCAAGATTAAAACAACAACAATAAAATGACAGAAACATAAAAGCAGTAGGAAAATTTTAAAACAAAAAGCAGAAGTCAAACTACTGTAAATCAGAAAAGAAAATAGTGTAAAAATTGAAAGTAGAGCTAGTTTACTAGTATATAGAAAATCCAAACAACATTGGAACTTTTCACGTTGGTCCCTCGTAATGTTTCAAGCGAGAACCATTAGTGCTATAGGAAAACAATTGTTCCTGTAAATCCTTTAGAATGTAAGAGTTAGTATCCAAGACGAAAACAATTTTGAAAGGATCTAGAAATAACACTTGGAACTCTGAGGTAATTATCAATATCTTAATGTATATGATTAGATCATCAAGGTAGATATGGATACTGATCACTTCTTCAAGAGTTGTCTATAGAGGTCTTTTAAAAGTGGTATTTGATTTCTCATAATTGCCTGTCTAAAAGTGCAAAAATTAATGCAGTTTCTAGTATGATCAGTGGTCTTTGAAACAGGTACCCAATTAGAAACCAATTCAGAATAGACTGGAAAAATAACCCCAACCCTTAAGAAATTTCCAACTCCCTTTGAAAAGTTGCTTTAAATGCAGAATTAATAGGTTTTTGTTTTTGCCTAGCTGGTTTCATGCCTTCCTTGATGGGGATAGCATGTTGTATAAAACCAGGATCAAAACCACGAAGATCCTTATAAGACCAAGCAAAAAAATCTTGAAATTGACCAAGTAGCTTGACAAACTTCACTTCTTTTTTATCATGGCACCCCAATTGGTGATAAGAGTGGTTTTGTGAACATCTTCCCCTTTTCCCTTGATTTTACTGTAACCCACAAATTTGTCAAGTAAGGGCCTCATCTGTGACCTTACAACCTGCCGCAAAATCATTTCCATATTGAAAGGAGGAAAAGGATTTCTCATAATTGCCTGTCTAAAAGTGCAAAAATTAATGCAGTTTCTAGTATGATCAGTGGTATTTGAAACAGGTACCCAATTAGAAACCAATTCAGAATAGACTGGAAAAATAACCCCAACCCTTAAGAAATTTCCAACTCCCTTTGAAAAGTTGCTTTAAATGCAGAATTAATAGGTTTTTGTTTTTGCCTAGCTGGTTTCATGCCTTCCTTGATGGGGATAGCATGTTGTATAAAACCAGGATCAAAACCACGAAGATCTCTATAAGACCAAGCAAAAAAATCTTGAAATTGACCAAGTAGCTTGACAAACTTCACTTCTTTTTTATCAGAATATTGGGTACTTATTTTTACACTCTTTTAAGATTCAAGTGCCCCAACATTCAAGGAGATGGTTTCAACCACCTTCCTTCTTGACTTTTCTTTTCTCTATTTCTCTTTATTGCCTACATCACCCGATGAAAATGAACTCTCAAGAGGATTCAAGCCCTTAGGAATCTTGTTGTCTTATATGGATATAATTTCCTTGGGATTAATAGGTTCATCTTGAATGGAAGCACAAACACTCTCATCATTAGGGAGGGCCTACCAAGATTCTACATTGTCAGGGATATGTGGACGATATAGAGATTGAAAAGAACAATCAGGCCTGTGAGGCAAAGGTTGATGATTAGGAGAAGCTACAAAGACAGCTAACCGATCAACCATCAAATTCAACTCCCTCTTAATATGAGTGATATTGAAATATAACATGTTCGAGATAAGTTCCCAAATAGTTTGGGTGTATCGTTTCATCAACTTATTGCTAGGAGAGTAAATTTTATGTACAAGATTCACAAGAAGCTCAGAATCCCCAAAAATTGAAAGGTGACCACAACTGAGATTATAGGCGTTCTCAATTCCTAATAATAAATCTTCGAATTCAGTGACATTGTTAGCGCAAGCGAACTCCAACTTGTAATAAAAGTTATGGATTTTCCCTACAAGAGAAATCAAGATAATTCCAGCTCCATTACCTTCATTAGAGCATGAACCATCAAAGTGCATGTGCCACATACCATCATCTAAATCAATTTGTTTCATGGGAATGTTATCCTCCTTGACGAAGATGGAATACACCCCTAGGTCCTCTTCGATATAGTTTACATTAGACAGACACTCTCTATGTAAGGTGATATCCTTCCTTCTCTAAGGACTATGATGTTTGTACTGTTCCAAGGAATGGATAAATGTGTTTCGTCGAGTGAGAGGTATCCACCCGTTAAGGATTTCTAATCTATTTCCAAGATGATTGAGTAATTGCTTACTGGCATATCAATTACCTGAATACTAAGGGTTGTCCTTATTTCAGGGTGTGCGCACAAAACTATGGTTACATCCTCAATCTTACCTATGGTTGTTTGTTGTAGGCTATTATAGGAGAGCATGCTTCTAGCGTTTTCATTTGTACAAGACAAGCCTAGCTCTTCTATAATAATATTTGAAATCACACTTGGGCCCGAACCGCCATCAATGGGGCAACAATGGGAAATCTTATCCATAATCTTTACAGAAATACAAAAAGAAGGATTCTTTACAGGGTATCTAAAGTAATGTACACCTACTTTATTTACAGAGGAATCCTCTTCCTTTACCTCTTCAGAAAGATTGGCTACAACAAAATCTTTTCCTTCCATGAATTGTTTCAGATGCATCTGTTGCTCAGGGATGACAACCATGTCCAGAAGGGTTGCATTTGCTTTTATGCTGGCCAACTGGTTCAAGATATTGTATTTGGAAGAGGGGATAGGGGAAGTTGTCCCTTGACTATCAGGAACCTTTGGAACCTGTACAGTAGCAGCGGGTGAGGATGATCTTGGGATAGAAGAATTGCGGGGAGGATCAAATTTTCCCTTGGGAGCATAGGCTTTGTTCCTGGTATTGATGATCATGACATCTTCTGGCTCTGTAAAATCTAGGACAACGATAGTAGTTTCTGGTATTTTACCAAAGGTCTCATCTCTGGCACTCTCCCTTACCTCACATGTGGTTTCCTCATAGAAGTTACACCAACTTCGAGGCAAGATAACTTTAGGCTAAAAATTATTCTCAATTGGAATTCTAAAGGGGGGTGCAGAAGAGGATGATGCTCAAGGGGTGAGAGGTGAGAGAGTCACCTTTTGTTCGAATGCTGTCATACGATTGTTCATATCTTGTACTAGTTGTAAGAGGGTGGACATGTATGTCTGTCTAACTGATTCTCCCTAGGGAAGACCTGTTCTTTCAAGCTGTTCTTCATACTCTGAACAAGTATGCAGAGCGGAACCGAGATTATCAATGGCTTTTTCCTCAAGCCTATGATGGTAGGGGGAAGGTAATTCATTGTAGTAATGCATGAAAGCGAGTTGATTTTGAGGTCGAATGAGTTCATGTATCTGACTGTATAGCTTAGTGAAACACAAGTTGAAAGACTTGATGGTCTCACGATCCTTATCGGTGACGTTATTATATTCCCGTAACTTCTCGGTTAGGCTTTTAGATTTCCCATAAGTGGATTTGAACCAATAGATTAACTACTCCCATGTAGACAAAATCTTAGGAGGAAGGTCAAAGAAATTGGCCTCCACCTTTCCTTCCAGGGAATTGACGAGTAAGTGCATGCAAGTATCATTGTCATTGGCTCCTATGTTGTGACAAGCATTAGAAAATTACACCAGGTGTTCGTTTGTAGTGACAGTGTTATTTCTCAAAAAACCTAGGAAGATGTTCTTTGAATTTAGGAAGTGAACATGTAGCGGGTGCTAGGTTAAGAGGAGGGGACACATGCCATGGTGTGGTGGTGGCCTCTTATTCAAACTGAAAAATCCCATACTTTTTAATGAATTTGGTGGGATTTGTGGTAGATTGGATAGGGATATGGTGGCTATATAAGCTACCAATCACTGACGAAGATGAAGACTGAGAAGAGGAAGCACTTCCAGTGTCACCAAAGCCACCACTAGATTCCATCTTGTGGATGATAGATGAGGGAAAGAAAGACGAACTCGATGAATCATACAAAGTTCTCCTTAGAGGACTTTTTTGGGTAGATAACAAAACATTCCTTCTTCCTATCTCAACAATATGATTAATTTCAGGTGATAAGCCTCTTCTTCTTCTAGAAACACAAGAGTCTAAGGACATGAAAGAAAAGGCCAAAAATGAAGAAACAAGAAGGTTACTGATGATTTATAGGATGTCTACGTCTAGCTTCCAATCATTCTTTAGCACTAATATCTTGTTCAATTGCTTCCCATGAATGATTAAGCTCATCAGGGGTATTGGTAGTTTCTAAAATGGTGTTAAACATGTTCAAAGCAATGTTGGTCTAATCTTGAAGACCGGGCTCAATATTGGGCTACCTTGTAACAGGTACAGTCATTAAGAAATAAAACAATCAAAGAATCAATATCAGAAAAATAGATGTATCGATGAAAATTGAGTATAAAAATTAACCAGGGAGATATTGAAGATCTCCCTAGTATGGTCACCAAATAAATGTTGAGGAAAATATATGAAATGATCTTACTCAAGCATTTTCATATTCTGCTTGGCTAAAGAAAAATAGGCGGGAATGTCACCCTATGTTTATAGCCATAAAAAATAAAATCCCAACACATAAGTGCTTAGGCTAGTATTTTTTACAATTAAAAGCTTGCTGGAAAATTCATTTTAAAATGATTTTCTGAATATAATAGTTGCTGAAATAAATGTAGAGATAGAAGCAAAGACACCAAGATGATAATAAAGATAGATGAGACATAAAGAAATCCTTTGTTTCATTCCAATTCACCAAAGATTCATTCTTTTTACAAAATTTCATGTAGAAATTTCGGACCAAAGTCAAACTTAGACATCCCCGATGGAACATACAAAAGGACCTCTGACAAAAAATAAAAAACCGAACTCTAAAAGCTGGATCAACTTGCCACAGATTGTTTCCCACTCGACTCTGCACAATAGCCTTTGTCAGTCATGAAAACTAATTTACAATAAGACCCTGCTATCATAAAAAAGAATTAGGCTTGTGATAAATTAAGGAATGAATGAAAATTGAACTATCTTAGCATAAACTCAAAGATCAAACCTTAGTATGCTTCTACTTCTATCCTCCCCTTGTTCCTCCCTTTCCTTTTCCTTTAAGCAAATTAGAATTGGTTGAAGTAGTTGAACTACCTCATTAGTTAAGTTAACTAAAAACTCAACCAACTTTTTCGTTAGGGGGGAAGAGTAATAAATCATAATAAGGGTTTTAAATAAATAATAACTAGTAGGTGGGACCCCTTGTAACTCTCTTTAGCTCTTAACAATCATAACATAACTAGTTAATTAAGCAAAACACCCCTCCTTGTGACTCCAATCATCACATTCACATTTGACCATTTATCTCATTGATATTTAAAATTATTTTCAAAAAATATATTACTCATATATCCAAAGAAAACATGCTATCCAAAACTTCTGAAGTCAACTGTCAAAACTTCTGAAGTCAAATGTTATCAACAATACATAAAATAAAACTCAAAAACCATATTTTCCACTCTGAGATGCAATCTTTCCTTGATTGCTGCTGTCACCCTTTGATTTTTCTGAATTTTCCTTTGGCTGCGCTAAGCCTTTAGGCCTAATCTCGTTGATCACATGAGAACAATCGTCCCTCAAATGCATCCGAGAAGACACAGATTTATCAGAGCCCTTGGAGGGTGAGGAAGGGGCGACAATGGATTTTCCTTTGTCAGGGGCATGGTGGGCCTCGGTTTTCAACCTTTTTCTAGCATGAGAGGACTGAATTGGTGAGTGGACAGGTGCATTTTGGACAATCTGGTTTATAGGATGGGGAGTAGGTAAGGAAAAATTGGGCCAGCCACGATGTTGGGAGACTGCCGAGTGGACAATCTCTTGCATCTGTCGTTTTCGGGAAATCGGGTTGCAATGAGACATGAGGAGGCATGGGAATACCAGGGGCTTGTGGAGATTGGAAGCGAGGCCTTTCAGGCTTGGGTTGGACCACTCCTTTCCCAATCCAATAAAAAAAACCAGCCAGAAATAACTGGCCTAACTCTTGTGAGTTAGCATCAAAGTGTATGGAGAATCTTGGCCTTCTTGGGCCTCTATTCCAATTACCTCTCCTTCGGTTGCCTCTGCCATGGCTACCTTGGATGAAAATGCTCATTCCTGCATGCATGATTGATTAGA
Organism: Picea mariana; assembly: GCA_032191745.1. Lineage (NCBI taxonomy): Eukaryota > Viridiplantae > Streptophyta > Pinopsida > Pinales > Pinaceae > Picea > Picea mariana. Next base: position 411,898 of record JASDQU010104251.1, read on the forward strand.
AAATAGTCCCTTTAACAACCATACATGAGAACTCCTTAAAAATAGGAGATAGATTTTGGCTCAACAACATATCAGACTCATGCAATCCAATCCATACAAATTGTTTAACTGTTGTCAATGAGCAGGGGGTGAGCAAAAGGTTCTAGGATATGCGAGGGGTTTGTATTGAGCGAAAAATGATAAAATGACAGGGAAAAGAAACATGGTTACTACTCAAAGACAACAACAATCAACTGTAATACAAACCAAAGAAAATATCACTATGGCCCAACCAAGAAACTGTGACTTCAGATTGCTTCAATACATAATTCTTCTTGACTGTAATTAAATTTTAGAACAGGGAGTGAAAAATGAATGCGGGAAGGCGATGGGGTTGTAATTAGCGAAAAGTGAGATAATGGTAGGGAAAAAAAGATGATACTGTTCATAAAATTAATTAAGTAATCCATAAAACCATTCTATATCAAACGCAAAAGGTCCAATACCAACCAAAATGACCACTGTGCCAAAACAACAACTATTGTGTAAAATTGAAACAATTATGTGCATTAACTTGCTCACTATGTTGAGCACTCAACACACCCTAAAAAAAAAAAAAAGCCTTTGTTAATTCTTACTTTTTGGGTACCACTTGATCTGTTGCATGGTCTAATTCAACCTCAGTATAAAAAAAAGGTTGCCTTGCTTATCATTTTGTTTTCCGTTCTAGTTTTTAAAGTTTGCTTGAACATGTGAAGATCTATAACTTAAAGACTAACATCTAAATTAAAGATTCGACAGTCAAGACTTTCCCTGATGCACTTAAGAAATTCGGTGTCAAAGAGGATTAGGGCAGGTGAAAGAAAACCACTCGAGAAAACCACAATCGTTGATTGCTGATCACCGATCCTCATCGATGTCGGCAAACGAAAGTTTTTTTTTGCGAACGAGCTTTACCAAGGACAACACCGATGACTGATCCCTTCGACATCGACAAAAGGTTAAAAGAGTAAGCTTTTACGAAGAATGAAATAACATCACCTATCGCCGACTTCTCAAACGTTTTCGGTATCGATAGATTCCAAGGACGAGGACCAACAAAGAAACTACGTGTTAGCTTTATTTCCGAAAGTCGACCCTTGATACTTGTTTAGCATTCGCAATCCTAAAGATAATCTTAGTTTAGTGCGCTCGACTCAAACAAAGTCCTGATTTCGACTATTACCAACGAACTGAGTTTCTTCGTCGTCGAAGGTTTCTTCTCATGAGTATATCAACAGGAACATACACAAAAAATACCGTCGATTCTCGATTTCTCCCCTAAGAAAGCGACATGATGGGACGTTTAGCTCTAAGATACGATGAATCCAAAGCATTTAAAGAACTATTTAATTCCAAAATATCCCGCATTAGTTTCTAATCCACGCGTGAATCAAAGGGCCGTTTAAACTTATCGATACCACTCATCATCCCCCCCGCCCCCGCTGTCAACCCACGTAGAATTTAATTGCAAAGATTTGGTGGTAGGTTGTTTTGAATTTCACTCATCATTGGAGTTAATTGGTTGATACGACTGATAGGATCTCCCCCATTAAATCCTCTTAAGTCATTGTAAACAAGATTATTTTGTGTGCAAAGAAGTTCAGAACATCCATAGGAGCAGGACGAGCAATCTAGGTAAAGCTTCCAAGGTCCAGTGAGTATCAAACAATAGTTTTAGCAAGCGTTATAGGTATGTACCGACCTATAGTTGTTTTATGCTTCCCTTCATACGTTTTATCCAATGTCACTCATTACACATGCCTAAAGGATCATTTTCAGTTGCAATAATGATGCCTTCGAAGAAACCTAATACCAGAAAATATCTGAGAGCGCCAAAGCTAAGTGAATCAGAGGTGGGTGAAGGCTCTTCCCCAATGGTCGTAAAACAACTGGACTTTACTCCAAAGCTGATGCCCGTCATCAAAACAGCCACCAAAAAGGCTTTCATTCATCCCCCGACCTTTGGAGATAAAGAGGTGAACATTGGGACCAAGAAAACATTCCCGCACTTGGAATAATTGTTCAAGAAAATCAAGTGGGAGGAATTCATCAAATATACCCCTCACAACAACCCTGATACAAGAGAGCTTGACAAAGAAGTCCTTCTGAATGTCCGAAATCCATACCTACACATGGTAGTGATGAGGACTCCAGTATTCCCCTATATTGAACTCTTGAAGTGGCTTATCGATCACACTGACACAAAAATATGTTTGATTAGTGATGACATCGACGAATGTGTCGAAGTTTTCCTACCATTGGAGGTTCAAAATTAATACAAGCTCAGGGAGCCAGAAGAGAGGTTGAACACTGATTTTGTTGTAAGTTTCTATGAGAAACATGACACCAACAAAGTGATGGTTTCGTGGTGGAGAGAAGACAAAAAGTTCACAAATCGGACCTCCGACTGGTATCCGACAACCAACCTAAGGGACCCATACATCTATCTAATGGCTCTGCTCTATCGATTGCATGGGGAGAAAGACTGCTCCAAATTTTCGGAGGCTTGGATGCCTCTGGTGTATATTGTAGCTATTGTCGGAATAACTTTCAACTGGGGTGGTACCATCTCCAAACAGTTGAGCACTTGCATATGACAGGCTCAGACACCAAAGGAAGGAGAGACCCCATCTTTCCACATGGCATCTTATCTATTGGACATCATCTATGCCAAAAATGAACTTTCCAGAATGAACTTAAGCTGGCACACTTTAGAACTCTCAGTCCATGTATATTTCAGCATGTTGTGGGAGAGCAGGTACAAGAAATCCTACTCTCTCATTTGTGATCAATTTATCGCATGAATTCATTCTTTACTGTTCAGGAAAGAGTGCCCAAGACTGTCAGATGCGGCTAAAAGAATTATATCAAAATTTGGCCACTGGTACTTGGATGAGCGCAAAACCTACATCAAGGTTTTCAGAGCTACCGGGGTGCCACATCTGTTACCTGTGTATGTCCCTAATCGACTAGTAGTCGGGTAAATTTATTACCAAACCATCCTACAGGGTTATAATGCTACTCTGTTAAAAGATAAGAAGCGATCCTTCATACCTTATGGGTTTCATGTCGGTTTCTACATGGTAAAGGACACTGCTCAGGCCAAGTAAGAAGGGTTAAGCCAATTGGAATTCCAATTCCAGACTGGATGCTTTTGCAAGCATGAACCAAAATGTTTAGTCCCGAAGCATGCATCCTAAGTATCTTCCTGCTGGCCATAGGCCCATGACAAGTTTGAATACGAGATCTTCACCGAAAATTCTCAAGACTTGAATGAGGTGATGGCGAGGATGGATGACCCTAAGGAAACCAGGTGCAAGGCTATGAGGTTGGATGAGTAAGAAACAATCCTAAAATAGACGACTCAAGAGGTCCTCAGGGCCAGAGAAGAAAGGGTAACATCTGAATCATTCGAAGCAGTGGAATCTCCCCAGGAAGCCATTGAAATAGTAGATATTACCCAGGTAACCCCGATACAAGATAGGAATTCCCCCGAGGCTCAAGCTGCGCAGGAGAGGGGGGAACTCATGTATCAACAGGCCTAGGAAGTGATGAAGCAGATGTGGGATAACCTGAACCTCGTTAGGATGCCAAGGCTTCTGACCGATAGCCTAGATGAAAGTTCGACGGGGCCAAGCAGTCGTGACTTCATAAACCTTGATAACATTAATGGGTCAGATGAACCCGAATCCACATTCCCACCAGCTGGATCACCGACAGGTGTGACGACTTGAACAAAGGCGGGATGGGTATCAATGGAGACAAGTGCGCCTAATCCTTTGAGCAAATTTGTAAATATATATAGCGATGATGAGAGCCCAGAGGCATCTCTCGGGACCCCTGTGCATGTCCAAGAAGAAAAGGGACCGGAGAATATTTCTTCTCTTAATTTTGGGGCCCAAACCCAGGAGGTCCCATAGAAGGGAAAATAAGTCGAAAGTGGTCTCGAAACAAAGAGGCCCGATGTGCCTGAAACCCAAGAAGACAGTCCGAAGGACAAGTCTGAACTGGACGAGCCTAAAGGGGGATCCTTGCTAAAATAAATCGATGATTCAACGACCAATAAAAAAGTAAGTATTGAGTATTTTCTCGATGCTTCTATTCCACTCGATACTCAGATCCCCAACAAACCACAGAAAGAGTCTGGGCCCTCGAAGCACAATGAGGAAGTTCAAGAATCTGATCTTGAACTAGTATACACCACCATAAATCTGAAAAACACATTCACATGGGGTGATTAGTAGATTCCCAAACCTGTGGATGAGGTCGTCAATATTTATGCAATCTCCTACGATAGAAAGAGGAAGGCCGTCATCCGAAGAACCACAAAGAAAAAGAGGATCACTTTGGATCGCTCCATCCTCATCACTACAGAGTAGAATTTGATAAACATAGAAAATTCCAGAACATCTGAGCTCATTGGCGTGGGGATGGCGATCTCAGATGCCACCCTCGATAGAGCCAAATGGGATGAAAAAGAGTTGGCCTCCTCCTTAAAGGAACTAGAAAATTTACATCACCTGGATTAATACTATAAGGGCACCACTTAGACCACGGTATACCTGAGAAGCGAGTTTGAAGAAGTTTACAACAGGTTCAAAAAGGAGCAACACCTTTTCACTGCCAAAATAGACGAGCTCCAGGAAGACACTCTCATGGCACTCACAACGTGCAAGTATGTGGAGAGGTGGTATGAAAGGGTGAAACAGTCTGTAGAGAGAATCAAATACATTGATGTAGTCCAAGAAGGCAAAGATAAAGAAGAACACAACATCCAGATGTTGAGAAAAAGCAGTCTCGATCGCATGAAGCGATTAGCCGAGTATTGGGCTAAAATGTCTCAGGAACCACATCGAGAAATTCAAGAGCAGTGGGTCAAGTGAAAGAAACATTGGGGTAAAATCAACAAAGCAATGAAGGATATCAGACTCCCTGAGTTTGTCACCCCCGATGATTTCATCGACTTTTGCGATAGAGTCGAATCACATGCTAAGAAAGATTCATTATGGGACGAATTGCTAGCGATGGTGACCAATACAACGCTAGGCCAAGTGCAACGATTTATGGAATATCCGATTAGAGCTCGTACTGTGCTACAACAGTTAAACACCAGTCTGGTGAAGTATTGAGCGCATGCGGTGGAGGTCAGAGGAATTTACGTGGCTCTGATGGGACAACACAAATTTCCTTGGGCCCAAACTTGCGAAGAACTATTTATCAGTTGGTCTGAGTATGAGAAAATTCACCCTTTCAAGTGATGTCTTGAGTTGACTATTAAAGAAATTGTTAAAAGAGGATGCCACGTGGCGAATTTTGTTTTGTTTAAACTACACTTAGCTGTTATTTTCAGTTGAATTTTGTGTTATAAATAAGAGCGTCAACCAATTAGTAAAGGGTTGATGGTTGTTGCAAGAAACTCTTCTATTTTGGTTTTCTTAAGAATTGTTTCTGAGCTACCGTTAATAGAGAAATCCTTCCAGACCAAAGACAAAGTTGTTTTCATCAAATGCATGTGTGATTTGGCGTGGATAATAATTATTTCCTTTCTCGTTTCATGAATAGTTGCCGCGGCAAGTAAGAGTTGTTAATCTATTGTCAAGTTATCTGGTGCAATGTTTGTTGTTCTTTACTTTAATGATGAAGATGAATCGTTGTGTTATCATGTGATGGATTATTAGTGTAGGTGAATTATTTTTCTTGCCATTATCTTGTCGCATATGTGTTTTCTTTCTGATAATTAGTATCTCAGACATTAATTGGATGCTCACATGGTTAATGTCTTAGTACTAGGCCTGTGGTATAAAATTGTTGTTTGCATGATTGAGGAGTGGGTTATCCCAAGCTTAGCCTCTTCCCTAGTAGTTAGAACTTAATCCTGTTTTCTTCCAAGTTGGTTTATACTGGCTTACATCTCATATCAGTCCCACCCAAGAGAAAAGTACAAAAAGAGACAGTCCAAACTAAAGGAAGAGCCTTCACAAGAAAGCATAAAGCCCATTGATAAATTGGCTAGATCGCAAGATCTAGAGAACCATTCCACCATTAAACGCTGCAGAGTCTAATTGGGCCTTGGTGGCGGGTTTGGTTCCTGCTATTGAACTAAGGGATTTATGAGCCATCAACAGAATTGGCGCTAGAAGAAGGGTCTAGAAATGAATGGTTGAATGCATATTTCACATAGTATTTCAAACAACCTATAGATTCATAAACAACCCACATGCATGGCTATTCATTCCCAAGATAGTCCACACATGCTGCATACTCCTGAAACAAGTGACTCACCCCATTCTGAGGACGAACGATTGTTCTTTGATATACCCTATGATCTTCCTCACGAGGAATTAAATAGGTTTAGAAGAATCACAAGAGTGGATGCCCGACATATTGGTGCGTTACCCTTAGCTCCAATACTTCCTCGAAGAAAACAAACAAGTAGATTGGTCGTAAATAATCCTGAAATTTTTTTCATGCACATCGTGGAAGCCTTAATAGACTTTGATATCATCGAAATCGAACATCCTCTTAATCTGATCCCTAAAACAATAGCCGACGACGTCTCTGAGCCAGAACCTTTTTCGGAAGAAGAAGAGTCTAATTCAGATTCTGAAGGAATGGAGAACAATGATGACCACAAGGAAGAAGGGGGAATCCCACCTCAAAACAACTAACCTTGGCTAGCTAGAGACGCTTTGGCCATCCCAAGTTGAGTGCATAATCTTCCCCGACACCCGGAGAAGTTACTCCCTAAATTTGACCCCGAGATCTCAGGATTACTTGAAGATCATATCAAGAAGTTCATACTAGTGATCAAAATTATTAACGTCCAACATGAAGACATAGTACGCATACTTTTCTCCTATACGTTTGAAAATTCAACTTCCACGTGGTATTTTAATCTGCATGTAGGATCTATAACTAGCTGAATGAAGTTTCAGAAAGTTTTTCGAGACAAATTTTCCAAAGAAACTACTACAAGAACTTTGATGGTTGAATTGTTCATTGCCACCATGAATTTGAAAGAAAGGGTTAAAGATTTTAATTAAATATTCACAACTATCTTGAACAAATTCTAGCCAGAAGCTAAACCTACTCAGGAATTACAAATCGAAGTATATACCAATGCACTCCCAACCTCCATTTCCATGTTCGTCAAAAGGGCTGCTAAACGAACCCTAGCTAAGAATTTTGAAGAAGCCAAAACGGTATAATTCCAGATGAAAGGGTGTAAAGAAGGCGATGTCTCTTTAGTTAAGAAAGAAGTTCAACCCCCTCCTAGAAGAGGACTTCTCTTGACTAGACCACCAGGGAAACAAACAGAACAGACTCCCGACAAGAGTAATGGAGACATAGAATACCTAAAACACATCGTTAATAAATTATCAAACAAGATCATAGACATGAAGAGAAATGTTGGGGAAGGAAACCAGGGCCAAAGGCCCTATAAGCATTTCTTTAAAAGAAATCCATTGTTCAAATCAATTGAACCTCCCCCAACCAAATTAAATATCGATCTGGGAAATGTTGCATCTGATTCTTTCTGTACTTATCACCAGGAAAACCACTCCGAAAGAGACTGCCCTCAATGGGTGCATGCCATGAATTTGATGTCCAATCGGTTTCTAGATGAAGTCACCCTGACCAAACCACCAAGCAATTCAGTCATGAGTGTTTCCGATCAGGAAGAGGTTGACCCACAGGAAGATACAACCATGTTGATATGGGACCTTGACCTAATCATGCTTTCTGACGACCTGTTTGAGTCTCAAGAACAACTTGCATAAGTCTCGGTTGTGCAAACGTGAGGTAAAGGCTCGCCTGTCTCAAAAGATATCGCTGCCACCCAAAATTTGAGAAGTAAGACAACTCCCTTTCACCTGAAAGCACCTTTTTCTCCTAGAAAAAAACCTATAAGCATCCATACTCATGAGTCACCCAAACTAGATTACAACATAATTGAATATTTGAAGAAGTTAAAAGCTAATATATCAGTTATGGACATATGCAGGATCCCTCAGCAGAAGAGCTTTTTGCTACAAGATTTTAACTCAGTAGAAAACCCTAGGACTAGCAATGGTTAGGAAATAAATCTATCTCCCACAGATCCGGTGACTAAACCAACCGTGAACACCTTCTCGGAAGATAGGAAGGGAAAACCTTTTGTTCGACCGCTCCTCTTAACGTTTGAAGTCTTCAAAAGGAACCTCCACAATTGTTTGGTCGAATTAGGAGCATATTCCAATGTTATGCCCTTGTGTATTTGCAAAAAATTAAATGTCGTTCCTCTCAAAAGAGATAAACATGTAATACAACTAGATAGAGCCCAGGTTAAGGTCACGAGGGGACTCAAATATGTAATGATCAGAATAGTGACACATCCCAATTTTGTGCAAGTAATTGACATCATTATAGTAGATATCCCAGAGGCTGGGTTATTACTGAGTCGATATTGGTTTGAGAAGTTAAACGGATACTGTAGTACAGACTGGGCACACCTTTGGTTGCCACTAAAGGGACACAAAAACATGATCAAAATCGATAGGGAAAGGTATCTAAAACATACCGTCATTGACCTAGAAACCTTGAATGAACCCTCATCGAAAGATTTCCTCGTGTTGGGCAATTATTCCTGCGACTCCTACTTCGAAAAATTTTCCCCTCTCTTATCTGATTTCCCTCTCACCCATAACTTTAAAATGGTGTTTCAAGAGAAATCACCAATACTGACAGAAGAAACCCTCTTTTGCCAAGAACTTGCGCTAGAAAGCTCGGAGCTAGCAGTCTCACGAATCGACCGATCGACAAATCAAAGTCTCACACAATACTGAAAGGCATCGCCAACTTAGAAAACCTCTTTGATTTGAAAGAGCGATTTAAAGGAACCAAAAATGCGAAGACCGGTAGTTCCTGTCCCATGCATGAAATTATAAACCTCGGAACCCAGGAAAATCCCAAAAATGTGAATCTCAAAATATCCAAAGAGGAGAAGAAGTTTTATCTTAGACTCTTCAGAAAATATCAAGATGTCTTTGCATGGTCCTACCGAGACCTAAAAACTTATGACACTCATATCATTCAACACACTATCCCGTTAAAACCTGAAGTGAAACCCTTTCAACAAAAGCTCTCAAATTATCACCCCTCCCTCGAGCCTCTCATGTGTCAGGAGTTGAGGAAACTTATAGATGCCAAAATCATATTCTAGGTCAGACATTCTGCATGGGTAGCTAATTTAGTCCCGGTAAGGAATAAGTCTGGGGAGATTCGCTTATGCGTAGATTTTAGAAATCTCAATAGAGCTTCAAAAAAGGATAAATACCCGGTTCCACCCATGGAACAACTCTTGCAGACCATGTCTGGCTCCGATATTTTTTCCCTACTAGATGGTTTCTCAGGTTAGAACCAGGTTCTGGTTTCAGAGGAAGACCGTTTAAAAACTACCTTCTGAACCAATTGGGAAACTTTTGCTTATAAACGCATGCCCTTCGAGTTGATTAATGCAGGAGCAACCTTCCAGAGAGCCATGGACATAGCATTTCGTGGGCTGATCAACAAGTGTGTAGTAGTTTACCTGGATGATGTAATAGTGTATTCGAAGAACATAGAAGATCACATCCAACACTTAACTCAGATTTTTGAAAGGTGTAGGAAATACGGTATATCCTTAAACCCCAAGAAAACTATTTTCGGTGTCGAGGAAGGTAAGTTACTAGGCCACATTGTATCCCAAGCAGGCATTCGTATAGACCCCGAAAGAGTTAAGGCTATCTCTCAACTTCCATTACCTCACAACAAAAAGGCTATGTAGTCATTTTTTGGGAAAATTAATTTCGTAAGGAAATTCACTCCCGATTTTGCTGAAACTATCAAACCCTTACAAAAGATGATCCACAAAGATGCCGAATTGAAGTGGGAGGATGAACGAAAGAAATCCTTTAGTGATATTAAGACTGCCATATCCCAAGCCCCCTTGTTGCGGAGCCTCGATTTCAACGAGGATTTTTTCCTCTATACTTTCGCCTCCGATCAATCGTTAGCTGTAGTTTTGACTCAAAAAGATGATGACGAAAATGATGCCCCGATGTTTTTCATGAGCACTAACCTTCAAGGAGATGAACTGAATTACCCTGCCATAGATAAACAATCTTATGTGGTTTATAAGGCAGTAAAATATTTCAGATTTTACATCCTCAAGAATCACACCAAAGTAATCACTCCCCACCCCGTAGTCCAATCTTTATTTACTCAACAAGAGATGGGGGAAAGAAAAGGAAACTGTATGGCGGTGGTTTAGGAATTTGATCTAGACATAAAACCTTCGAAACTAGTCAAAGGAAAAGGGTTATGCAAACTGGCAGCTGAGGCTCAAGACCAGACAAATGAAGATCTCAGATGGGAGAATGAGATGGAATTGTGGTGTGGTGAAGTGTCATATATTTCCCCAGGACAAGAGTCTTGGTATGAGAAACTTACTTATCTCCTGCATCATGGGACTTGCCCAGAAAACTTAAACCCCAAGAAAAGAAGATCCCTCAGGTTAAAGTTCACACAATATCACCTCATAAATTTGGTACTCTTCTGGGTTAATTATGACAGGGTACTTTTAAGATGCCTTGAATGTAGAGATGCAGATAATGTCCTGAAGGATCTCCATGATGGTCCGACAGGTGGACATTTTGCAAGAGACACTACCACTCATAAGATATTGAGAGATGGTTATTATTGGCCCGCTTTGTTCAAAGATGCCCACACATATGCTAGAAACTGTAAAGTTTGTCAGACAAGCGCTGAGAGAGAAAAGAGAGCAGCAATCCCACTCCAATCTATGACTGTTTCTAGGCCTTTTAAGCAATGGGGGTTAGATATCATAGGAGAAATTATGCCAAGCTCTTCAAAACAACACAAGTACATTCTTATTGCCACTTATTACTTCACGAAATGGGTANTAATCACAAGGTTTGGTGTCCCTTCTATCCTGGTTTTTGATAATGCAGCTTATTTTTCTTCCACCTGATTGATAGAGTTTTCTCTAGAAAAAGGAATCATAATTAGGTACTCTACAAATTATTATCCACAGGGAAACAGGGTGGCCGAATCAACTAATAAGAACCTGGTGAGGATATTAAAGAAGACGATTGTAGACAACTAGAGAAATTGGCATAATCTACTCCATAACTCTCTATGGGCCGATAGGGTCACACCCAAAGAAGCTATAGGGAATTCCCCGTACTTTCTGGTGTACAGGAAGGAAGCTATTCTCCCAAATGGACTTTACCTCCCTTCACTTCAACTAGCCCAAGATTCCAGAGGGGAGCCTTCAGCAGTCATGCAAAGAATTGATACTCTGCTCATGCTATAAGAAGAAAGGGAAAAGGCTAAGTCAAAATTCATAGCCCACCAACAGATAGTGAAAAGATGGTTTTATAAGCATAAGGCTAAAGAGAAGAATTTTGAAATAGGAGACTTAGTCCTAAAATGGGACAGAGCAAACGAGCCAAAAGGGAAACATTCTAAGTTTCAGAATTTGTGGCTTGGGCCTTTCCAGGTGGTTGAGAAGATTGGGGCAGGCACTTATCGATTGCAAAACCTAAGGGGGGAACCTGATGCCCTCCTAGTAAATGGCCAAGCCCTAAAACAATATTTCCAATAATTAGATTAAAAAAATAAAAATAAATAAATAAATAAATAAATAAATAAATTAGTTTTTTCATTAGCTGAGAAATGAAGGAGAAACAAAGATTCTGATTTCGCCCAGTATGTTGCCATTTGTTGAGCACTCAACACACCCTAAAAAAAAAAAAAGCCTTTGTCAACTCTTACTTTTTGGGTACCACTTGATCTGTTGCACGGTCTAATTCGACCTCAGTATAAAAAAAATGTTTCCTTGCTTATGATTTTGTTTTCCGTTATAGTTTTTAAAGTTTGCTTGAACATCTGAAGATCTATAACTTAAAGACTAACATCTAAATTAAAGATTCAACAATCAATACTTTTCCCTACGCGCTTAAGAAATTTGGCGTCGGAGAGGATTAGGCTAGGTGAAAGAAAACCACTCGATAAAACCGTAGTTACCGATCCCCGATCAACGATCCTCATCGACGTCGACAAATACAGGTTTTCTTTTACGAATGAGCTTCACCAGGACAACGCCGATGACTGATCTCTTCGGCATCGACAAAAGGTTAAAAGAGTAAGCTTTTACGAAGAATGAAATAACATCGCCTATCGATGACTTCTCAAACATTTTCGGTATCAGGAGATTTCAAGGACGAGGACCAACAAAGAAACTACGCGTTATCTTTATTTATGAAAGCCGACCCCCGATACTCATTTGTCATTGGTGGTCTTAAAGATAAGCTTATTTTAGCACGCTCAACTCAAACAAAGTCTCAAGTCTGACTATTACCAGCGAACTGAGTTCCAGATCTCTGTTACTATGTGTCCTGATTCAATAATTCCACGTCAACATCAATCGATGTCGGAGGTTTCTTCTCATGAGTATATCAACAGGAACATACACAAAAAATACCGTCGATTCCCAATTTTCCCCCTAAGAAAGAGACACAATGGGACGTTTAGCTCTAAGATACGATGAATCCAAAGCATTTAAAGAACTATTTAATTCCAAAATATCCAACATTAGTTTCTAATCCATGTGCAAATCAAACGACAATTTAAACTTTTTGATACCACACATCATCCCCCACGCCCCCACCGTCAACCCACATAGAATTTAATTGCAGAGATTCGATGGTAGGTTGTTTGGAATTTCACTCATCATTCGAGCTAATTGGTTGATACTACTGATAGGATCTCCCCCGTTAAATCCTCTTAATTCATTGTAAACAAGATTATTCTATGTCCAAAGAAGTTCGGAACATCCATAGGAGTGAGACGAGGAATCCGGGTAAAGCTTCCAAGGTCCAGTGAGTATCAAACAATAGTTTTAGCAAGCGTTACAGGTATGTTTCGGCCTATAGATGTTTTATGCTTCGCTTCATATGTTTTATCCGATGCCACTCTTTACACATGCCTAAAGGATCTTTTTCAGTTGCAAGAATGATGCCTCCAAAGAAACCTACCACCAGGAAATCTCCGAGAGCACCAAAGCTACGTGAATCAGAGGTGGGTGAAGGATCTTCCCCAACGATCGCAAAACAACTAGAATTTACTCCAAATCCGGTGGCCATCATCAAAACATCCACCAAAAAGGATTTCGTTAAGCCCCAGGCCTTTAGAGACACAGAGGAAAACATCAGGACCAAGATAACATTCCCGCGCTGGGAAGAACTGTTCAAGAAAATCAAGCGAGAGTAATTCCCCGAATATACCCCACACAACAACCCCGATACAAGGAAGCTCGACGATGAAGTCCTCTCGGATGTCTGAAATGTGTACCTGCACATGGTAGCGAGTAGGACTCCAGTATTCTCCTGTATTGAACTCTTGAAGTGGCTTATTGATCACACTGACACACAAAGATGTTTGATTAATGATGACAACGGTGAATGCATCAGGGTTTTCCTGCCATTGAAGGTTCATAATTACTACAAGCTCAGGGAGCCGGAAGAGAGGCTGAACATTGATTTTGTTGTAAGTTTCTATGAGAAACACGACACCAACAAAGTGATGGCTTTGTGGTGGAGAGAAGACAAAAATTTCACAAATTGGACCTTCGACTGGTATCCGACAGCCAACCTAAGGGAGCCATACATCTATCTAATGGCCCTCCTCTAGGTTTTCAGAGGCTTGGATGCCTCTGGCGTATACTGTAGCTATTGCAGGAATAGGCTTCAACTAGGGTGCCATCATCTCCAAACAACTGAGCACTTGCATACGATAGGCTCAGACACCAAAGGAAGGAGAGACCCCATCTTTCCACATTGCATCTTATCTATTGGACGTCATCTGTGCCAAAAATGCATTTGTTGGAATGAACTTAAGATGGAACACCTTAGAACTCTCGATCCATGTATATTTCGACATCTTGTGGGAGAGCAGGTACAAGAAATCCCACTATCTCATTTGTGATCAATTTATCACACAAATTCATTCTTTATTGTTCAAGAAAGAGTGCCCAAGACTGTCGGATGCAGCTAAATGAATTATATCAAAAGTTGGCCACTGGTACTTGGATGAGTGGGAAACCTACATCAGGGTTTTCAGAGCTATCGGGGCACCACATCTATTACTTGTGTATGTCCCTGATCGACTAGTAGTCGGGTAAATTTGTTACCAAACCATACTACATGGTTATAATGCTACTCTGGTAAAAGATAAGAAGCAAGCCTTCATACCTTACGGGTTTCATGTCGGTTTCTACATGGTAAAGGACACTTCTCAGGCCAAGCAAGAAGGGTTAAGACAATTGGAATTCCAATTCCAGATTGCCCACTTTCACAAGAAGGACCCAAAAGGTTTATTCCCAAAGCACGCGTCCCAAGTATCTTCCTGCTGGCCATATGCCCATGACAGGTTTGAAGACGAGATCTTCACCGAAAATGCTCAAGACTGGAAAGAGGTGATGGTGAGGATGGATGACCCTAAGGCAACCAGGTACAATGCTATGAGCTTGGATGAGTAAGAAATAGTCCTGGAACAGACGACTCAAGAGGTCCTCAAGGCTAGAGAAGAAAGGGTAGCATCTAAATCAGTCGAAGCGGTAGAATCTCCCTAGGAAGCCACTACAATGTTTGTTGTTCTTTACTTTAACGATGAAGATGAATTGTTGTGTTATCATGTGATGGATTATTAGTGTAGGTGAATTATTTTGCTTGCCATTATCTTATCACATATGTGTTTTCTTTCTGATAATTAGTATCTCAGATAGTAATTGGATGCTCACATGGTTAATGTCTTAGTACTAGGCCAGTGGTATAAAATTGTCATCTACATGATTGAGCAGTGAGTTATCCCAAGCTCAGCCTCTTCTCCAGTAGTTAGAACTTAATCCTGTTTGATGCCAAGTTGTTTTATATCATCTTACATCTCATATCGATCCCACCCAAGAAAAAAGTACACAAAGAGATAGTCCAAACTAAAGGAAGAACCTTCACAAGAAAACATAAAACCCATCGATAAATTGGTCAGATCACAAGATCTAGAGAACCATTCCACCATTAAACGCTGCAGAGTCTAATTGGTCCTCGGTGGTGGGTTTGGTTCCTGTTGTTGAACTAAGGGATTTAGGACCCATCAACACATTGTTTGCAGTCAATTTTTAACATAGTGTCATCAAAACAAGACAATATGCATTCCACAACAATCTATAGAGGAGTTATGTTTCTTCTCATTTATCCATTTAATTTTTTAAAACAATCCCCAAATGAACAATGAGTCACTTATTTCTACTCTATCTAGTATCTACTCATCAAACACTGCCCATGAATTATTTCAATCATCAAAACAGACTCAAAAGTCGTGCCCAATTCTGTACTTCAATTCATTTAATAATTAAATTGCAATGGGGTTAAACTGTCACAAAACTTGTGTATATCTCTGCTACGATGCAGGATATTCATCAACACATATAATGGACAACCAAATACAAGCATCAATACTTTAATTGCAATGATCCTGACTTGTCATTTAAACACAGAGACAATAATCACCATTTTAATTCATACTATGCTTGGAATACACAGACCATTCGATAAAACACAAAGTATTTATGTGACTATATAGGTCCAACTAATCTGAATCTAAACATCCATAATGTTGGGCTCTCGATTAATATAACAAGGTAGCATAGTAAGCCTAATCTCATCACATAACTTGACCAAATTTTCAACAAAACCATTTTGTTTAAAACTCGTGACCATCTCTGATGACACAATCAATCATATTCATAGCATATACAGTGGATGGCCATACCATAATCATCATGATTGCAATACTCCCATGGCAATTAAAACATGCAGACACAGTAATAATTAACTCAACCCAACATGTTGTAGGAATGCCACACATACCCACGCATCACACAAGAAGCATTGTTGTGACTTAACCAATTAAAACTAATGTTGGGTCAACAATTCCATAATCACAATGTAAAAGACAACGACTATAGATTCGATCTCTTTTTCCCAACAAACCGGTTAACAATGCCGAGATTATCAATTAGATTGTTATATTAACCAATTGTAGTGACCAAATACCAACCAACACCACTGTCAACATAATCGATGGGGTGAGCCAATAATCAAACACTGTAAAAAATACACCACCAATCCATAACCATCAATAGTATACCCGACATGACATATGGTTCCCTTTTATAAAAAATGGTCTTGAGAAATCAAGGGTTTGCTCTGTGGACCAACACAGGGGAACTGGTAGTCAAATCCCATCATTGGGTGAGAACCTCTGAGACCAACGATGCACACACATGGTATACCACCAATGACTTTGCTGACAGGGTGACAATTTGGTATAGGAGAGACTATGAACATAGGAGAAAAGGCTCCATTTTGGCCTTGTAACAACACTTAGAACACGCAGGGTATAACCCTCGTGGCTCTCCCAATCAACCAAATAACAATGATGAGATAAAACAAAGCCGAGAGGAAGCAATATAACCCATTGCGCAACCATCACTAGTATGAACAACCCATACCCAAGTGAAACAATGTGCAGTGACACAAGGCGTTTCAAACCCAGTAAACCCCATAACAACAAACAACTGGGTATGGTGATAAGAAATCATGGAGACAGCCAGCCAATCTGGACCGAATAAAAAACCCTTCAAACAAGACCAATAAGGATGAAAGAGGGGCTTCATGGCTTCTAACACTCAGAAAGATCAATAACACTGTGACTTCCAACATTATTGCAATGAAAACCACATCAACGATTCATTCCAGAAAATACCACAAATTTACACAGTTTCCAAACTTAAGGAAAGTATAGACCCATACATCTCAAGCCAATATCTATTTCATAACCATAGAAAATTCATGGATGGCGAAAAGGCATACATGTAACCAAAAGCACCTTAAAATGCAAATTGACCGAGCGATTCTTCCTCTGCTTGAAAGTCGGAGCCTAACCACATGAACACACACTTGAACAATATCCTGACTAGGATGGCGTCCAATGGAAGGAGTAGGAGTGACGTGCAGTAAATGCACGTTGCCTCCACCCCCACTCATTCAATTCCTTAGTACACGCCAGTCAGATTCCCATTAAGACATTCAATTAAACCATGCATAAGAATTAGCATCCATCACTTGTCAAACACGCTACCCATATCACAATTATCCATTGCCAACTTATACCATAACACATATCAATCATGTTCCATATAACTCAACAATTCACATAGCTATTAACTTGTTAGCTAGGATTAGCAACAATTTTTTAATTTCAATGCATGTAGAGTAGCATATTACTATACTTTGATCTCTTCCTTTTGCATTTTGTTTATATTGCTTTTATTTCTTCTCAACTGCTTCTTATGTGCTGTTACTAACATATCTCTTGTGTAGGTGTCACAGTAACAGATCCAAGAATAGATAGAAAGGATAACAATGGGTAACATGGGCCATCATGACACGACATTAAAGCCTAGAGCAATCAAAACAACACACAACATGCCTTATCCATCATTCATTTGTCGCAATCGGAACCAACACATAATATACCTTATTTATCGTCAATAAAATCAAGATTTCATCAATCATGTGAGCAGTGTTGAACAACATCATAACCATGAAATAAGAACCAAATTTGATCTCCAATATACAAGGGGGTCCCACCTACTAGTATTATTTATCTTGTTATCTTATAATAATAGGATTTAGAAATACTTTGCGGGCAAAAACCTCGTTGCGATTTTAATCGTCAACAAGTGTTTCCATTACCTATGCTATCCTGATATGTCTTCACATCACCTTATGATATTCACACCACATTCTGATCTATTGTCATCACATTCACCCATGTTTCATTTCATCCACCTGTGGAGATCCAATTGTCCTGCCCTATAGTATGTATGTCGGTTGTTATTGATCCAACTAGGGAAAATCCCCCAAATATTGTGAAGTACAACCCTGTCCTTTCCTCCGGATTACCTAACTGTCCTATCCTACTAATCATTATTTATGGATACCTTCCTTTACTCCTACCTACCTATCCCTACCCTACACTTAACACTGGAAATGCATCCATTCACAACACATTAGACCCCTGTGGACCATAATAATCCTTTAGCCAACTATCATTGAAAAGTCCTTTGAGGGGTTGACCCTGCTTTGTTGAAAAATTTGCTACACCTACATCATCGATGTATACCATTCTAAAGGGTCCTAACCAATGCATGTGCATCTTTCTAGGGTGCTTTAAAAGTTTGTTGTCATTAATAATACCATAGATCCATGTTGCAGTTGTGCTAGGCCTTCTGCCTCTGCTTCTCGACCATCTAGCTATGACCCACAATTAGTTGGTCCTCTTCTAGTTCCAATAGCTTAGTAAATTGCTTCTAAAGGGAATGATCATTAGACATATGTGTCACGATAGAAATTTCTAGACTTGGTACAACCAATTCTAAGGGCATCACAACATCCTTACCATAGACTAACCTAAAAGTTGTATACTTAGTCAATCGTTTTTTGGTCATTCTATATACCCATAGTATTGTTGGAATCCACTCATCCCTGTTGTTGCATTGTACAAACTACAAACCTTAGTCGATACATATTCTAATATTTTGTTAAATGCTTTAATTGTGCCATTGGCTTGTAGGTGATATGGTGTACTATTTTTCCAATGGATCATGAATTCCTAAGTTAGCATGTGTTAGCACTCCGTAATTTTCCCGGACGTGGTAATATGGCCTTTCCAAACCAGAGAGGGCTCTCTCACTGTAAATTAGGCTTAGTGGCCAGATCTGAAATGGAAATAAGGTTTGTAAAAAGAATGGTGGTAGAGCTAGGATGAGGTATCCATTGGGCATGGAGTCAACTTTGTGGAAAATGGAATTATCAATGATTGGTTGATGGAACTATCAATGAAATAGAGGCTAGGTAGCCATCAATCTTTCAATGAAAATGTTTTTGTTGTGTAAAGGAATAAAAAGGAAAACATATAATTATAATAAGAGCACCAACCTAGATGAATTCTAAATAAGTTAAGAAGAAGATGCAACACTTTAATTGTTTTAATCTAGAGCATCAATATTAGATGAATTCCAGACCATCACTTTTCAATTTAAGTACACGAAGCTTGCAGATGAAATGAAAAAAGGGAAAAAATGATAAATACATACATACGAAAGAGACACACACTTCAAATTACCAGCACAAGAATCTCTGATTTGAAAGTAGTGTACTCCTGCATTAATTTTCCATTAAAATCCAGAAAAAGGCTACAAAATGCTCAATAGAAAATGCCTTTTATGCTTTTTCCCACCCTTAGTCAATCAAAATTACAAAAATATATAGAAAAAACTCTTCCTCAAGATGAGGAGGTCAAATTCAACCACTTTCCTACAGTTTGGACTCAATTTCAATGAAAATAAGAATTAACTAGCTAAAATATAGAAGTCAGCTTATTACATTAAATGCACCATAACAACTTTGACTAAAAGGACACCTAACTCTCTATCTTCATGCCATCAAGCCATACATTTTTTATAGGCGATCTGGTACAGGTGGATATTCTATGAGGTTGAGTTGGATGATGATTTGGCTTCCCTCTCATAGTTGCGTAGCGTGTTCTGCATTTCGCTACACAACTGTATTCTTCAACACTTATGCAACATGTTTACACAACGAAGTTTCTGCAGTTGGTATTTTTTTATTTTGTCTCAAAGGGTAAATTGGGTCGGGCTGAATTTTGGTCAACAACTTAATATCATCATGATGCTTCTACTGAATAAATTTGGGAAAACCCAGTTCACGGATCTCAAGAAAATAAAAAAATGGTTGTAGATGAATATGGCTCATTTCTCAAAAACAATGAAGCATTTTGACCTGAAATGTAAGTGAGCTTATTCATATTACCTTCATGCATCTCCTATAAAACTTTCATGGCAAACAAGCACACGTTTTAAGAGCTATGATAAAAATACACTTGCGCAACGAGCTTGCTACGCAACTTGAAACTACAACACTTGTGCATCGAGTGCCCTATTTCCATTTTCTTCGCTTGTTTGACTTGAATATGGAACCTAATGACCATTTACTAACATATGAACTTGAAAGCACATAATATAGAGCTCTTGAAACATTCATCATTCCTTAAAACACTGATTTGTCCATCAAAACGTAAACCCTAGAAGCTATTGGGTTACAGAATGACACTTAGCTTCATGTTGATATAACCTATATATAGTCATGTGTTGAATTAGCTTTAATATCACCTTCAAACTTGCCTATCTCATCCAATATGTGTCCGCTATGATGAAACCCATCTCTGCAAAAATTGACACTTACAACACTTGCGTAGTGTGCCCACATTGCACAATTTCTGCTTTTTCTTATCTCCAATGATAATTGTCGCAGTCTACACTTTTTGGGTTTCTAGGTTATGTATATGATGCAAATAATCTTAACACACTAACCTTGAAAAATACTTATTATGAAAAGATATATAGGTTGCAAGTTTCATAATAGCTGCAAAATTAAGGTTTGGGTTTTATCCCTTTCGTTATGATGGAAAAATATTAAAAAGGACAAAATCAAATATTTCCAAATCAATGATCTTACACTTCAACTACTTCTGTAAGCAAGTCTAACTTCCTCTTAGCCTCATGATCAATTTCAATTTGTTGTATTTTTTTTTTCAGAGTTCTGTTTTCTTTCTTTAAAGACAAGTTTTGCTAGTAGATATGCTTGAGCTGCCTGCGTAAAGTTAAAGACCTTTCTACCATTCTTTTGTTGTTATCAATGGCCTCATGACACCGATTAATGATTTTAAATGCATCCTTCATGTGTGCTCTTTGTTCCTCCCTCAATTGAATGATAGTATATTGTGCTTCACTTAACTTATTTTTGAGCCTTTTACTTGTCCTCTCAATAAGATGTGATAACATTGGCTCCAATGGGTATGGCGTCCTCCCTATGAGGCAAAAAATAACCCAAAGACTTGTTCCTGATCCATTGGCCTAGTCCTAACTCAAAAACTACAACCTGAAAACCTGCAACCAACTCATTCTGCAACTGAAGCCAAACTACAAACTGTAACTATACTGTACAATGCTAAAGACTACTACTGCCATCTTAAAACACATACTGAAAAACACCGAAACATATGCTCAAAGTGCTGAGCTTATTCAGACTGTTACCTACACTAAGCTGCTAAAAGAACTTGCCAAGTCAAGTGAAATAAAAAACCTAGTGTAGCCATGCAATTTCTTAGTCTGTTGTTTGAGATTTTTGCATGTCCTTCAGAGGCAAAGTGAGAAGCCTACTTGATGACAACTTTAATGTAAACTTAAAAACAAATTCAATGCTGACAAAATCTAAAACTTTCGGACTATTTACCACCTGCAAGCATGATGCAAAAGGATCCTTATAAGAATTAAAATTGATGTTGAGTTCATCCAATAGATTATGACTCTGTTCCAAGTGATTTATATGTTGTGAATCCACCTTTTCCTCTGCTTTTTTTCTCTCATACAAATATGATTTAGAGTTGTCATGAAAGGATTGAAAGTTTGCATAAAACTGATGCAATAAAATTGTTGCTGGGATGAAATACATGGTTGATTCTGACACCATTTGATCATCAATTTTATTTTAAGATTTACAACTGATCATAAGTTGCAAATTTTAACTGTTGAAACTCTCCATATAGCATGTTACAGGGTCATCAAACACACGAGAAGATTGTTGAAATTTGTTGTTGATTTGTTCCAATGAATCAGTGTGACTTTGCATCAGATCACACTCCTCTACTTAAGTAATGACTTTAAAATTTTCTTTCAGCAGTTCAAATGAAGCAAAACACAAAGGTAGAGAGTTACCTTCAACCAACTCACTATTGTCTTCATGTTCTTCACCATGACTATAATGTGCAGACCGACTGTTTTCTTTAAAATGTTGAGTGTTTTCATCAGAGTGATAAAGTAGAACACTCCCTGGTGACAAGCAAACAACTGGTTTCTCATAAAAGTCAGCATCCTAATCGTTGTTATATTCATCATATATAGTCATGTCAAAAATCCCTGCAATGTCATCAACAACGAAAAAGCTTGGAACATCAACTTGCTCTTCAATAGGTTGATCCTTATCCTCTACAACAATGTCATCATTGAAAACTTTGAAGAAGTTCATGGAACGATCAATTTTCTGCTCATGCTGAAAAAGAACAGGATGTAAATCAACTTCTTGTTTATGCACAATCTCATGTTTTGATGTTTCACCATTTTTTTTTTCTGCATTTGCAACATTCTCTAAATTATGATTTGGTAGCCTCTGACATGCTTGGAGATTGTTTTCCACTTCTCGGGCATCATCAAACATCTGTTGTAAGGTCTTAGATATTCTTTCCATCAGAAGGAAAGACAAATTTGGATGAAAGGCTGTTGCATAATGGAGCATGGTAGCAAATTCAATGGGTTGAATTTCCTTGGGCTTGTTGTAATAACTACTGGAAATCCTCCTACTAAACATAGAGACAGTTTCATTGGTCTGTCTTTTCATGGCATAAAACTCTGTGACACACTGGTCCTAAGACTTTGTTTCACCCAAAAAATTCAAAAAAGCATCCTTCAATTCATCCCATGAGCTGATTGATTCAGGATGCAAATTCCTAAACCATTCCTTTGCATTTCCCTATATTGACCGAGAAAATACTGGGACAAGCACATCATCATAATAAATATCAAAAAAATCTACAAAATGCTCAAAATATTGGACATGTTTATGAGCTTTGAGGGTATCAGGTTCTCCATCGAACTTAGGCAGGTATTTGTGGTGCTTTGGAGGAAAATCATGAAGAATAGAAGGAAATTTTGAAGGTCCGTATCTCTCTAGGATGTTAGATGGAATATGATTAAGGACAAGAGATGGTCTGTCAACTTTGGTTTCATGAGGTTCAAAATACTGAATATGGTCATCATATGATTTAGGACAAGGACCTTGTTCAGGATCAACAATGCAAGAAGAAAGTGTGTCTACAGTTTTTAAAGAAGAATATACGAATGTAGTTTTATGGTCTTCATTTGAATGCAACAAGTAAAGAATTATTCTTTTAAAAAACTCAGGAAAGGACAAAAAGATATTGATGAAACAAAATATTTCTTCCTAGAGAAAAATCAATCTTATGTACCTGGTTTTTCCACAGTTTCCTTTCATATCTCTGCCAACATGTCTCGTTCTCTAGTGTAGTCTCTGAATCTTATTTGAATCTTGATTGGAGTCACTAGGTGAATTATTTACAACCTCCTTGTGTCTGACTATTGTCCACCATTAGAATTCAGATCTAAACCTTATCATTTCTCCTAGGGAAAATTTCACTTTCATCCCCGACGACGACGCCAAGATGTTAGCACTCCCTATTTTTCCTGGCCGTGGGAGGAAAACCACGAAGGTAACCTTCAAATCACCTTTAAGATTGGAATATGGCCTTTCCAAACCAGAGAGGGATCTCTCAGTGTAAATTGGGGTCAGTGTCCATATCTGAAATGGAAATAAGGTTTGTAAAAAGATTGGTGGCAAAGATAGGATGAGGTATCCATTGAGCATGAAGTCAACTTTGTGGAAAATGGAATTATCAATGACTGGTTGGTGGAACTATGAATGAAACACAGGCTAGGTAGCTGACAATATTTCAGTGAAAATGTTTTTGTTGTGAAAGGAAGAAAAAGGAAAACATATAACTAAAATCAGAGCACCAACCTCGATGAACTCTGATTAAGTTAAGAAGAAGATGCAGTACTTTAATTGTTTTAATCTAGAGCATCAATATTAGATGAATTCCAGACCATCACTTTTAAATTTAAGTACAAGAAGCTTGTAGATGAAATGAAAAAAGGGAAAAAATGAGAATTAGATACATAAGAAAGAGACACACACTTCAAATTACCAGCATAAGAATCTTTGATTTGAAAGTACTGTATTTCTGCATTAATTTTCCATTAAAATCTAGAAAAGGCTACACAATGCTCAATAGACAATGCCTTTTATGCTTCTACCCATCCTTAGTTAATAAAAATTACAAAAATATATAGAAAAGACTCATCCTCAAGCTGAGGTGGTCGAATTCAACCACTTTCCTACAGTTTGGATTAAGTTTCATTGAAATAGGAACTAACTAGCTAAAATATAGAAGTCAACTTATTACATTAAATGCATCATAACAACTTTGTCTAAAAGGACACCTAACTCTCTATCTTCATGTCATCAAGCTTTGAAGTTATTATATGCGATCTGGTACAGGTGGAGATGCTATGAGGTTCAGTTGGATGGTGATATGGATGCCTTGTCATAGTTGTGTAGATTGTTATGCATTTGGTTGCAGAACTGGATTCTTCAACACTTGCGCAACGTGTTTTCACAACAAAATTTATGTAGTTGGTATTTTTTTATTTTGTCTGAAAGGTAAACTGGGTCAGGCTGAAGTTTGGTCAGAAACTTAGTATCATAATGATGCTTCTACTGGTGAAATTTGGCAAAAACCCAGTTCACGAATCTTGAGAAAATTAAAAAATGGATGTAGATGACGATGGCTCATTTCTCAAAAAAAATGAAGCATTTTGACCTAAAATTTAAGTGAGATTATTCATATTACCTTCATGCATCTCCTATAAAATTTTCATGAAAAACGAGCCCATGATTTAAGAGTTATGATAAAAATACACTTGCGCAACGAGCTTGTTATGCAAGTAGAAACTACGACACTTGCGCAATGAGTGCCCTATTTCCATTTTCTTCACTTTTTTGACCTGGAGATGGAACCTAATGACCATTTAATGAAATATGAACTTGAAATCACATAATGTAGAGCTCTGGAAACATTCATCATTCCTTAAAACACTATTTTTTCTGTCAAATCTCAAATCCTTAGAAGCTATAGGGTTACAGAATGAGACTTAGCTTCATGTTGATATAACCTTTATATATTCCTATGTTGAAGTAGATTTAATATCACCTTCAAACTTTCCTATCTCATCCAATATGTTTCCGCCATGATGAAACCTATCTCTGCAAAAACTGACATTTACAAAACTTGTGTAGTGTGCCCACGCTGTGCAATTTCTGCTTTTTCTTATATCCAATGCTAATTGTCACAGTCTGCACTTTTGGGGTTTCTAGGTTATGTATATGATGAAAATAATCTTAACACACTAACCTTGAACAATAATTATTATGAAAAGAGAGATAGCTTGCAAGTTTCATAATAGCTGCAAAATTAGGGTTTGGGTTTTATCCCTTTGCTTATCATGGAAAAATATCCAAAAGGACAAAACCAAATATTTCCAGCTCAATGATCTTACACCTCAACTACTTCTGTAAGCAAGTATAACTTCCTCTTAGCCTCATGATCAATTTCAATTTGTTGTAGTCTTTGTTTCAGAGTTCTGTTTTCTTTCTTTAAAGACAAGTTTTGCTAGTAGATATGCTTGAGCTACCTACGTAAATGTGAAGACCTTTCTACTATTATTTTGTTGTTATCAATGGCCTCATGACATCAATTAATTCTTTTAAATGCTTCCTTCATGTGTTCTCTTTTTTCCTCCCTCAATTGGATGATAATATCTTGTGCTTCCCTTAACTGATTTATGAGCCTTTTACTTGTCCTCTCAATAAGATGTGATAAAATTGGCTCCAATGGGGATGGCGTCCTCTCTGTGAGGCGACAAAGAACCCAAAGACATGTTCCTGATCCATTGGGTCGGTCCCAACTCAAAAACTACAACCTGCAAACCTGCAACCAACTCATTCTGCAATTGAAGCCAAACTGTAAACTGGAACTATACTATACACTACTAAAGACTACTATTTCCATCTTAAAACACATACTGAAAAACACCGAAAGAGATGCTCAAAGTGCTGAGCTTATTCAGGCTGTTACCTACACTAAGATGCTAAATGAAATTTCCAAGTCAAGTGACATAAAATAACCAGTGTATCCATGAAAGTACTTTTTCTATTGTTTGAAGTTTTTGCATGTCCTTCAGAGGCAAAGTGAGAAGCTTACTTGATGACAACATTAAGGAAGACTTGCAAACAAATTCAATGACGACAAAATCTAAAACTTTGGGTATGTTTACCACCTACAAGCATGATGAAAAAGGATCCTTATAAGAATTAAAATTGATGTTGAGGTCTTCCAACATATTATGACTCTATTCCAGGTGATTTATATGTTGTGAATCCACCCTTTCATCTGCATTTTTTCTCTCATACAAATATGATTTATAGTTGTCATGAAAGGATTGAAAGTCTGCATAAAACAATTGCAATAAAATCGTTAGTGGGACGAAAGACATGGTTGATTTTGACACCATTTGATCATTAATTTTATTTTCATATTTACAACTGATCATAAGTTGCAAATTTTGACTGTTGAAACTCTCCATATAGCATGCTACAGGGTCATCAAACACATGAGAAGATTGATGCAATTTGTTGTCGATTTGTTCTAGTGAATCAATGTGACTTTGCATCAGATCACACTCCTCTGCTTAAGTAATGACTTTAACATTTTCTTTCAGTATTTCAAATGAATCAAAATACAAAGGCATAGAGTTACCTTCAACCAACTCACTATTCTCTTCATTTTCTTTACCATGACTGTAGTGTGCATGCTAACTGTTTTCTTTAAAAAATACCAACTGCAGAAATTTCCCTGTGCAAATACGCTGCGCAAGTGCTGAAGGATACAGTTGCACAACGAAATGTAGAACAAGGAACAAGCTTGGAACATCAACTTTCTCTTCAATATGCTGATGTTCCAAGCTTTTTCCTTGTTCTGCATTTCTTTGTGCAACTGTATCCTTCAGCACTTGTGGAGCATGTTTGCATAACAAAATTTCTGTAGTTGGTATTTTTTATTTTTTATTTTGTCTCAAATGGTAAATTGGGTCAGACTGAATTTTGGTCAAAAACTTAATATCATCATTATACTTCTACTGGAGAAATTTGGGAAAAACCCAGTTCACGGATCTCGAGAAAATTCAAAAAGGGATGTAGATGATGGTGGCTCATTTCTCGAAAATGGTGAAGCATTTTGACCTAAAATTTAAGTGATCTTATTCATTTTACCTTCATGCATCTCCTATAAATATTTCATGGAAAATGGGCGCATGATTTAAGATTTATGATAAAAATACACTTGCACAGAGCGCTCGCTACGCAACTGGAAACTACAATACTTGCGCAACGAGTGCCCTATTTTGATTTTATTGAATTGTTTGACCTGGATATGGAACCTAATGACCATTTATTGACATATAAGCTTGAAATCACATAATATAGAGCTCTGGAAACATTTATCATTCCTTAAAACATTGATTTTTCCATCAAAACTCAAAACCCTAGAAGTTATAGGGTTATAGAATGAGACTTAGCTTCAAGTTGATATAACTTGTATATATTCATGTGATGAAATATCTTTAATATCACCTTCAAACATTACTATCTCATCCAATATGTGTCCACCATGATGAAACCCATCTATGCAAAAATTGACACTTACAACACTTGCATAGTTTGCTCACGTTGCAAAATTTCTTCTTTTTCTTATCTCCAATGCTAACTGTCACAGTCTGCACTTTCGGGGTTTTTAGGTTATGTATATGATGTAAATAATATTAACACACTAACCTTGAACAAGAATTATTGTGAAAAGAGATATAGTTTGCAAGTTTCATATTAGCTACAAAATTAGGGTTTGGGTTTTATCCCTTTGCTTATGATGGAAAAATATCAAAAAGGACAAAAATGCATATTTCCAGCTCAATGATCTTACACCTCAGCTACTTCTGTAAGCAATTCTAACTTCCTCTTAGCCTCATGATAAATTTCAATTTGTTGTTGTCTTTGTTTCATAGTTCTGTTTTCTTTCTTTAAAGACAAGTTTTGTTAGTATATATGCTTGAGTTGCCTGCGTAAAGGTAAAGAACTTTCTACCATTCTTTTGTTGTTATCAATGGCCTCATGACACTGGTTAATGATTTTAAATGAATCCTTCATGTTTGATATTTGTTCCTCCCTCAATTGGATGATAGTATCTTGTGCTTCTCGTAACTGATTTTTGAGCCTTTTACTTGTCCTCTCAATAAGATGTGATAGCATCATGCATATGGTGTCATTCAAAAAATATGCACCCTGATCACTGCTCAACATTTTGGGCAGCCAAACCTAGTGACCACATTCTCAAAGATGAATCGTGTGGTTGTCTCTACAACACAATATTTCACCGACGTAGATTTTGACCAATGCATCAAGTATTTTGTGGTTGTAATAATGTATCATGTGTTGGTTCTGTGTGCAATAGGATTGATCGGACCCACAAAATCAATTTCCCATTTGTCAAATGGATCTAATGTCATGGACGAGAAAAGTGGCAGTTCATCTCTTCTGGAAGGCTTCCCGATTTGTTGGAAAACATCGCAACGCTTGTGTTGGCCTTTTCAAATATTGACAACCACCATAACCTTGCGTGTAACACTTTCTATGTAGTTTCCTTTCTTGTGTTGTGTCCCTTTGCAATACCTTTACGTGCCTCGTAGAGGATCATGTCATACTATGTTCTAATACACACTTGCATAAGATCTTGTCTGCATCAAGCTTGTATAAGTGCTCTATGATCGATTGGTAGTTGGTACTTTGGGTCAGTAGTTTTCTGTGTTATGTCTAAGTGTACCCATCTGGTGCGTGACCTTTTTTTAAGTATGTTGCAATATCTACTAGTCGATTTGGCACCACTTCAACCTTGAAGAGATGGGAATCGAAGAGATCATCATTTAAACTACCTCAAGCTTCCCCTGACTCTATCCATGAAAAAGGGTTATGCCCAACATTTTTTTTGGCCGGATTGACAACTACTTAAAACTCAAATTCGTGGAAAAGAAAAATCCATCAACATATCCTCCCCCCTAACACTGGCTTGTTGACCAAATAATTGAGCATTGAATGGTCAATAAAAATCTTGAAGGAAGTTCCAAGCAAGTAATGTTGAAACTTCTTTAGGGCATATACCATCGCAATTCTTTCACGGTTCATGCTCATATAATTTTTTTTCAGAATCATATAGCTTTCCTGCTGGAAAAATAGATTGGATGATCAATGCTGTCTTCTTCGAGATGTGCAAGAAACATGTCAAGTGAAATAGAGGACACATCCACATGCACATGTAATATATTTTTCCAATATGGAAATAATAGGATTAGTGTGGTCACCAATCTCTCTTTCAATGTGTCCAATGCCTCCTGACATTCTTGGGTCAAAACGTATTTCGTATCTTTCTGCAATATTTTTTCCAACAACACAACAACCTTTGCATAACTCTGTATGAATTTCATATAATAACCTATGTTTCCAAAATTTGGACACAACTCACTTACATAAGTGGGGGTCAACATGTCCACTATTGTTGCAATCTTCTCCTGCTCTACTAGCAAGCCTTCCTTGCATACGACATGTCCCAATAACATTCCAAACAATGTATAAAAGATGCACTTTTTCAGTTTTAACAAGATCTACAACTACTTGCATATATCTAACATCAATCATAGTACCTACATATGCTCTTTGAGTAGGTTGAACACCATCCAATCATCTAAGAATGTCTCAAAAAACTTATGCATGAAGTCCTTAAAGGCTATGACCACAATTCTAGAAAACATCGTAGGTGCATTCTTCAAGACGATGGTGTTACTGTGTATGTAAATGAACCCCACTATGTCACAAACATTGTCTTGGATCTGTGCTCTTCCATGATCCACATCTAGTGATAAATTGAAAATCTATTTGTGAGTGAGTAAGCTTCGTGCCCACCCACATTCTCCATTACCGCATCTGTAAATGGTGTTGAAAAGGGATCATGTACACATACTGCATTTAAATCACGCAGGTCTACACAAATTCTTAGGTCGCCCGTCTTCCTTGGTTGCACCACCATTTGGATAATCCAGTATGAATCCTCCATAGAGATAATGATTCATGGCTCTAGCATTTGAATTAATTCTTTGCATATTTTTCCCTTGTAGTTCGGGTTCAGTCGATATGGTGTCTTCTTGACTAGCTTATCAATTGGCTTCAATTGAATATTCATCTCTTCAAGGGATCTTGTAATTCCATTCATCTCATAAAATCTCCTGGGAAACAATTCTTCATATTCTTTTAGCAAGTATGCCACTTGCATCATTATTTCCTGATCCCAATAATCCCCAATTATATCCATATTAGGGGCTTCTTCTTTGCCTATATTGTGTTTCATTGTTTTTAATGGTCACGTAGAGTCTTACACAGTGCTACTAGAGGCCTTTCCTTGAACTGCATGCTCTCCCTCAGTTTCATTGATACTTAATACTTGAGGGTCCTCTTACTATGTGTCATCACTATTAACCTTCCAACAGTATACTGATTGATTCAATTTTTCCATCGGCTTATGGTGTGCGTAGACAAATTTCTGCATAGTGTCTTTGGGCTACCAATGGAAGATGAAATACTTGATTTTTAACAAGACCTCCCTCTGTGCAGGGACCTCTGACATAAACTTGAACATTGGAAAAACTGACTACTCACTTCCTGCCAGTCCCCTATTTTCCTTCTTGTCTCCTCCAGGATATATTAGCTTCTAGATACCATATCCATGGTATGGACAAATCTATGAGCCCATTGTGTACTAGGAATCCTCTTGATTTTCCGATGACTCTCATAGAAACAAATATGTTCCTAAGGATCTTTGGTACCTTTGTATTGGATCATTAATTCAAATTTTGTCATGGGATAGAACCATAGTTTTACACACTCCATCACCTGCACCCATTCATATAGATCTACACAATGTGTCACCCACTAGCACACAAGTGTTATTTTGACTAATATGTCCATGGCCTGAATCCTTTGGTTCTCAGGCACACGGTCCTCCATCTATGATAGAAATATGTCTACTAGGATTGTTTCATTAAACCTCTATGGATCTCACAACTATGATCTAATCTAGCACACTGCTTTGGTGATTCACACACATCTCCTGGTTGATACCTCATACATCTTATTATGCCATATTTCCATTACATCCTTTGAATCTATGTCATAGGAATGAACACTTCTATAGCTCACTTCACCATCGACTGTCATATTTACATAGTCTTCCTTGCACCCTGTGATGTTTTATTTATTTTCTATGATCGAGCTCTGTGCATATTCATTCACGGGCTCATTGTATATGTCATCCTCATTTGGATATAATGGCACAATAATGTGCACGGTGTATGTCTCAAAGGATATCTACCCTTGCTTCATATTTAGTATGACATTATTATTGAATTCCCAGTCAATTCTAGGTAGATATGGATAGGGGTATGAGTCATCCATAATCCTATTCACTTGAAAGTCTACTTTAGTTTTTACCTTATCGATGTTCACTTCCACGTGCTCCAACCTGACAATGGGATAAATTATATATTGGTCAGTGTTATCCCCTAACCTAGGGATAACTAAGGAGATTATGTCTCGAGGCACACAGGTCCTAGACATGGAATATCGAGAGACAGATCGACTTGAGCATGGCCCTGGAAGGCCCATCCTTTCATTCTTCAACGCCTCCACTTTCTCAGCAACAACAACATCCATCACCTCGACCTAGTCCTACAACAGAGATGGATCTTGCTCCATGAGGTCATGAGTCTGGGTATCATGGTATGTGTCACTCTGATCCTCAAAACCTTTGAATATGTGCATTTAATTCTTTTTTCTTCTAATATGTGCTTGGATCTTATGCTTTTCCACTTGACCACACCTCGGGGAATGACAAGATTCCCTAGTAAGTTGGTACCCATAGGGTTTTAGTTTCCATTGGGGGGATTCATAAAAGGTCATCGTCTGTTCCCACCATACTTACCACTTTTCATCTTTTTCCTGCTCATACTTTCCATTACACTGGTCCAAGCATTGGGTTGGCCAAATATCTAAGGGTTGTACCTTACCTTGTGGGAATAAGGGGCTAAAGGCCCAGAGGGTAAAAGTAGCTGGAAAAAGATAAAATCCAAAAGACTAAAACCTTGAGATACTTCACCCAAGGATCCCCGAGAAAGCAATAAAAAGCTTCTCAACAAGAAACAGAGGGACCCATGGGGGGTCTTATCACAAGCAACCCTATTAGGTCCATGGGAATGTAGTTTTATGACACTACCAATAGTTGGTCACCATGCCATGGTAGTGGATCTTGGTGGCATATCCAAGAGAAAGGGGGTCTCATCACGAGCCAACCTTCTCATTTTTCATGAAATGCTTGTGGGTAACATTGCCACCACTGGTCACCATGCTAGGGAAGTGTCCCCTAACTAGCCTCTTGAAAGAAAAAGAAATAAGAATAAAGATAAAATGAATGAATGGGATTGGAAACATTTGCATCCATGACATGTGCAACTCACCCTCTTCAGAGGCACCCACAGGTAAGTCATACATTTCCCTTCTTTCACTGCACCCCTTGCCCAAACATCCCTTACCACCTCATCCACTCACATGGCATAGACTGACTTCCCCTGGAAACATCCCACATCCAATGAGAATTAGACCAATAGGACATCCTTACATTCCCTCCAAACTTGGCTTGTATATTAGTATAATGTCTTTGAGCACTTGTCTAGGTAAAAGGGGTTTTATGCACATGTTCAATAACTTGATGATTAGATGTGATTGACATTGCTATGATCCCTTTGACTTATGAGCACATGGAGGGTGTATTTGTTGATGTTACATGGCCACACCTGATGGAAAGATACCCCAATGGATAGGTACACATGGGGAGATGATTATTTCAGACCTCCATGGGGCTTAAATCCCACCGGATGGATGTTGAGACCCTAGAAGGGGGAAAAGATAGATAAGAGGATTGGACCAGAGAGAGAGGAGTATGTTTCACCAGGGGTAGCTTGGTAGGTCTAGAACCATGGGGATTATGCCCTTTCCATCATTATGTAGGCCTTGGAAGGCCCATGACATCACCCAGGTCACCCATGATGTCATACAACATTGTGAGATGTTTTGGAGGCAGTTGTGTGCCAAATGGTAAGTGTGGTAGGTTCTTGAGGCCCAAGAAGGCCTAACGTTTTTCTCCAGGAGGCCAACGTTGCCCAAAAAGGGCCTGACGTCACCCTAAAAGGGCATGACGTCACCTTAGTAGCTTGATTTAGGGTTTATTTGTGACATTTAATGTAAAAACTAGATATTATTTGTAATTAGCCATGTCATCCTTTTTGACCTAATTTTGGTCTTTAGTATTGTATAAATAAGGGGAAATTACCTCTTATTTTTCATCATCTTTCACTCACACTTGTGAGGTCTGAAATTTGTGCCCTAGCTAGTGTTTTGTGACTGAAATTTGGTGCGCACTTGTTGAAGGAAGACTAATCTTCGTGTTTTTGGGCATTTTCTTGGTGGAAAGTCTACAACTAGGTGATATGCTAGATTATTCTTGGTGAATGTAAGTAAAATTATGCAATTCTTCTTTCTTTTGAATGGTTATAGTATCTTTACTTTGCATTTTTCTAAATATTATGAAATTGCTAGCTTGAAACCCTAGGATATTAAGCACATGTTATTGTCGTTATCTCAATTTCTATCCACATACTAGATTGTGCCAAGGAGTCATTTTTCTTGAAGTCATTGTTAAGGGCATTGCCATTGCAACACCCTAGCACTTGTTTCATCATCTTATTCGCCACTTGCTTCACATTTTGAGTTAAAGAGGGAGGAAAATATACTAAGGCCTAGGGTTACCTACACCTTAGTAATCATTTTCCCCTAGGGTTTGGTGGTTGAAGCCTTGACTTACCAACACTTCATTTATCAACTCCCCTTGTCTTTGACTCTTCTATTATCATCCTTTTATTCAACATTTTCTGCCACTTTATTGACTCCATTTTCCCTAAGAAAGCACTAGTCCAAGTCCTCCATAAACTGATTGATCAACACAACCTTCAAAACCTATTCTTTGAACAACCTACTAACACTTTCTAACCCTAGAATAACTTGATCTACTAACCTATTTGTTGTTGTTGCTAAGGTAAGTTACAACCATTAAATGCAACATTAAAATATCATAAAGTAATTGTAAAAGCTGAATTATAGTTGGTCTTATGTGCTTCTGTCAAATGCTAATGTTATGACTTCAATGGTTAATGGTTTTAAGTCATTTGAAGCTAATTTTAAGATATTCTATGTGAAATATTTCTCTATAAACATTGTTGTTATAATGTTTATGTTTACTTCATCATATTCAACAAATTTATTTATTTAAGAAAGGAAATGGTTTTAAGAAGTGTTAACCAACAAGTGCTCTTGCAAATATATAGTTTTCCTATTGCTTTGTTCCGGGCAGGTACACTTCTGGCATATTATCTCTTTATTGGTTATTTAAACCAAACTTTCTGATCGGTGGTGACTTGTTAGAGGGGACCTTTTACCTAGCTACTTTCCCTTTGCCTTCTCAAAACTCCAGGGCACTAGGGATGTCTCCCTTGGGATTACCACCCTAAATAGAAAGAGACATCCTATTGAGGTGACAGTGATAGGATAGTCTCCCGTTACACCAATTTTCTTTCCTTTTACTTTCTCTACTATCAAAGTACAAATTGTGCAATAACATTTTGGCGCCATTGCCGGGGAACACTGAGTCAATTCTCCTCAAAGACGACACTTTTTATGTAAGCCTTTCCTCAAGAATCTTCTTACAAGCTTACCTGGCGACTCCACCAAGGGTGATTCCCTTACCTCTTTGATAATTTCAAGAAAATTATCTGGCGACTCCAAAATCCACAACGAGGTAAAAGACCCTCCCCAATCCTTTAGAAGAAAGCCTCCCCAAAACTCTCCTATAGTAAAATAACTCTTCGGAGGAAGTATTCCTTTAAACACAATGTCTAGCACGGGAACTCAGACCACCGTTTTAGCCCAAGCCAACAACCAAAGACAACGATCATCCAATCTTTTCAAACCACTAGACATTATAGCTATACTAGGCTACCCTAGGAAAATGCCCCCCAAGTATGAGAAATGGTTGCCTAAATTCACTGGTAATGATGCAATCAATGTTGAGGATCATATGAGCAATTTTTGGGCATTTTTCTAGCTTCATCCCATTAGTGATGATGCTTAAGACTTGGTTATGAAACTTTTCTCTGCTACCCCCCTTGATGGCTCAATACATTGGTACAATAGTCTTCCTAATGGCAGTATTAAAACCATGGATAAGTTAGAAGAAGTTTTTCTTAAACGATGGAGTATCAAGGAAGACCCAAACATGCTACTGACAAGGCTGAACAACCTCGTGAAACAAGAGAATTAGAACATTAGAGAATTCCACAGTAGGTTTGAAACTCTATTGCAAAAATTCCCCGTGATTCATCATCCAACTCATAATTTTCTTCTTTTTATCTATACCAAAGCATTTACTGGCCAACTAGGGTATCTCCTCAAATACAAGAACCCCCAAATGATCCAAGAAGCTCAAGAAATATCCACAAGGATTGACGACAATCTTCTATCATCCAAAGTTGAACCTTTCTCAACCCCAAGAATCAGAATAAACACTAAACCCAAGATAGTCCACAATGTTGAGACTGCCTCAAACATTAGTGTTAGATTGGCTAAGTTGCAGATGATTATAGATGGCATGGAAAAAATCCAAGAACTGATGATGAATAGGATTGTCAACCTGGAAATATCTCAACATCAAGCCTCTAGGGTACCATACAAGGGTCAATTCCAGAAAGGGAACCAAGTTTTCATACCAAAGAATGATCAAGAGGTTTCAAATACTTTATCTCCTACAAATGTGGTGGATGAAAACCCTTGGTGCTGACAATGCAATGAATCACACTGGGAGCATGAATGTCCTTACAAAAATGGGGGCCATGACCAAGTAAACATAATGAACCACACCATAAAGGCCCCCCGTATTTTCCTTAATATTTCCCCTAAGGAACATCAAGAGGGCATAAAAGAAGAAGCCAGGAAGGCTAGGATGGAGGTGATAAACAACTTGGACCAAGAATCAAGAGATATATTGAAGAAACAATAATTCTAGGTGTATACTAGACAAAAGAAGCTAAACCAACCTCTCTCTACTAATCCTGTAGTAGCCCAAAAGAGGCCTCCACCCATGAACATTCTCCTTCCTAGGAACCCTCCCAAAACTAAAAGAGTGGAACTAAACTTTGATTTCGAAGGGGCATTATCCAAGATTCATGTTACCATCCCCTTAAGAGAAGTCATAAAGGTACCATCTGTCAAGGAAAGATTTGATAATTTCTTCAAAGGATCAGATGGACTAATGGACCCTCATATCATGTTACAAGTTGATCATTTTAGGGTCTAGTATGATGAACACCCACCTTTCTTCATGACCTTGATTATGAATAACAAGTGCCTCAACAACTGTATGCTGGATACAAAGGCAGGTGCCAACATGATGTCCCTCAAGGTCATGCAACAATTGGGCCTAAAATTCACACGACCTTATAGGAATGTGTGTGGCTTTGAGTCTAGAGCCATACCCACACATGGGGTAATAGAAAATGTGGAAGTATTCCTTAAGAAATACCCCGAGAGAGTGATCCATATTGATATTGTGGTAGTAGATGTCCCAGATGTGTCGAGGATGTTATTATCTAGGAAATTTGCTTCAATGCTGGGAGTCACTCTTGAGATGGACCTCACCTACATCAATGCACCTATGAATGATGGAACAATAAGCCGTCTCCCAAATGTGCCAATGACCAGAATCCATGTGCAAGAAATTAATGACCTTGTCAAAACTGACAAGGCACATGAGCTAATCATGGAAAGTCTTCCCGAATTTTCTCCTGATGATATGCCCTTTGCTATGGAGGAAGACTTTGATCAAATACAATGACCTAAAAGAGAATATTACTGGCCACTCTTGGACAAGTATAAAGGTAAGGAAGTTGGCACTATCAAGCTATTAAATAAAGGATAAGACAATGTATTGATTCAACCATCCCAACAAGAATTTTTCACCGCAGAGTCCCACCCTCCTCCCTCTGCACAATATACTAGGGTTGTCCAAGAAACAACCAAGTTCAGAACCAAAGAATACAGAGAAGGATACATAGTATGGATGTGGGACACCACGAAGGGAAAGCCTACTAATGTCAAAGGGGATACACAATTTTGGTCTGGACCTTTCAAAACCAGAAGGAAGTCAGTCAATGATGCCTATTATTTATCCACATTGGAGGGAAGAAGGCGTCCTTTACAAGTTAGAAGGAACCTCCTCAAACCCCATCAAGGGGTGGAGACTTGAATTCACAGGTAAGTGCAGGTAAGTAGGCATTTAATTTCATTGTATATACCATTTGCATTTCATGCTAGAGTAGTTTGTATTCACATTTGTACATATGCTTGTTTTTCACTTTTTGTATTATATATATATGAGACGTGGGTGATATCACCACCCCAAATGATTGATAACAACCTTATGTTGAGATCAAGCAGGTCACAGGTTATGCTAGAGATGATGAGGTTCTCATGTGCTCTACGGTGAGCACATGTACCCGAGTTAGACCCAGATATTATCCCCTAACCTAGGGATAACTAAGGAGATTATGTATCGAGGCCCACAGGTCCTAGACATGGAGTACCGAGAGCCAGATTGACTTGAGCATGGCCCTGGAAGGCCCATCCTTTCATTATTTAGCGCCTCCACTTTGTGAATAACAAAAACATCCATCACCTTGGGCTGGTCCTGCGGCAGAGATGGATCTTGCTCCATAAGGTAATCAGTCTGGGTATCATGGTATGTGTCACTCTGATCTTCAAAACCTTTGAATATGTGCATTTAATTATTTTTTCTTCTAACATGTGCTTGGATCTTATGCTTTTCCACTTGACCACACCTGGGGGAATGACAAGATTCTGTAGTAAGCTGGTACCCATAGGGTTTGAGTTTCCACTGGGGAGATTCATAAAAGTTCACCGTCCGCTCCCACCGTACTTACCACTTTTCATGTTTTTCCCACTCATACTTGCCATTACATTGGTCCGAGCATTGGGTTGGAAAAATATCTAAGGGTTGTACCTTACCTTGTGGGAAGAAGGGGATAAAGGCCCAGAGGGTAAAATTAGCTGGCAAAAGATAAAATACAAAAGAATGAAATCTTAATATGCTTTGCCCAGGGATCCCCGAGAAAGCAATAAAAAGCTTCTTAGCAAGAAACAGAGGGACCCATAAAAATAATAAAAAAATACCTAGTTAGAGGATAGGGGGTCTCATCACAAGCCAACCTATTAGGTCCATAGGAACGTAGAGGTATGACACTACCAATAGCTGGTCACCACACCATGGTAGTGGATCTTGGTGGCATAGCCAAGAGAAAGGGGGTCTCATCACAAGTCAACCTTCTCATTTTCGTGAAATGCTTGTGGGTAACATTGCCACCACTGGTCACCACACAAGGGTAGTGTCCTCTAACTAGCCTCTTGAAAGAAAAAAATAATAATAATAAAGATAAAAAGGCATGAATGGGCTTGTAAACATTTTCATCCATGACAAGCGCAACTCACCCTCTTCAGAGGCACCCACAGATAATCCATACATTTCCCTACTTTCATTGCACCCCTTGCCCAAACATCCCTTACCACCTCATCCACTCACATGGCCTAGATTGAATTCCCCTGGAAACATCCCACATCCAATGAGCATTAGCCCAATAGCACGTCCTAGCGTTCCCTCCAAACTTGGCTTGTAGATTAGTATAATGTCTTTGAGCACTTCTCTGGGTAAAAGGGGTTTTATGCATAGGTTTAATAACTTGATGATTAGATGTGATTGAAATTGATATGATCCCTGTGACTTATGAGCCCATGGAGGGTGTATCTGTTGATGTTATAGGGTCACATCAGATGGATAGGTATACATGGGAAGATGATTAGTTCGGACCTCCATGGGGCTAAAATCCCACCAGATGGACGCTAAGACAGATCATAGGATTGGACCAGAGAGAGAGAGGACGACGTTTCACCAGGGGCAGCCTGGCAGGCCTAGAACCAGGGGGTTTGTTCCCTTTACATCATGATGTAGGCCTTGGAAGGCCCATGACATCACCTAGGTCACCCATGGCATCATCCATCGTTTTGGGATGTTTTGGAGGTAGTTGTGTGCCAAGTGGCACGTGTGGCAGGTTCCTGAGGCCCAAGAAGGCCTAACGTTTTGCTTTAGGAGGCCAACATTGCCCAAAAAGGGCCTAACATCACCCTAAAAGGGCATGAAGTCACCTTAGTAGCTTGATTTAGGGTTTATTTGTGACATTTAATGTAAAAACTGGATATTATTTGTAACTAGCCATGTTGACCTTTTTGACATAATTTTGGTCTTTAGTATTGTATAAATAAGGGGAAATTACCTCTTATTTTTCATCATCTTTCACTAACACTTGTGAGATGTGAAATTTGCGCCCTACTTAGGGTTTTGTGACTGAAATTTAGTGCGCACTTGTTGAAGGAAGGCTAATCTTGGTGTTTTTGGGCATTTTCTTGGTGGAAATTGTACAACTAGGTGATATACTAGATTATTCTTGGTGACTGTAAGTAAAATTCTACAATTCTTCTTTCTTTTGAATGGTTATAATATCTTTACTTTGTATTTTTCTAAATATTATGAAATTGGTAGCTTGAAACCCTAGGAGATTAAGCACATGTTATTGTCCTTATCTTAATTGTTATCCACCTACTAGATTGTGCCAAGGAGCCGTTTTTCTTGAAGCCATTGCTAAGGGCCTCCTTAGCTCGACTCTTCTTCTTCTATACTCTTCTAGATTCATTCTCTCTCACCTCATCTCATTTTCTTCCCCCATATTTCCATCCCCTCCCCCCCTCCGCTCGAGGGGTTTTACTTTGCTATTCTATCATGCTCCATGCACATTATCCCCTTATCTATCAACAACATCTTTATCCACGAAGAGTTTTCTTCCAAAAGTATCCTTCTAGGTTCGACTGCAAACTTTCTTTCAACACTACTAAAATATTTGTTGCATTCAACATCAAACTCAATAATATACCCTTCTTTCACACTATCAAACCAGAAATTCATATTTCTAGCCCAGTTATTATCCACCTATTTTTATTGACTACATCTTGTTCCCAAATCAATGGTTCTTAGACTCTCCATATAGAGTTACTCTCTGTCTGTCTCTTTATCCACTGATGTAATAACAAGGAAAATTTACAAAGAAAATTTCATGTAAATTTGTATATATGATCTATATTGGATCATTATATTGTTTGTCATCTATCTCGATCCTTTCAAAGTGGAAACGATGGGAGGAATCAACTTCCAGGGTCATTTTAGTGGCAAGTCCCAGTTTGGAAAATTGGGGTTGGGAACCTTCAGGGCCATTTTGAGGCATCAAATGACATTTTTTGGGGTTAAATATTTCCCAACATATCTCAAACCTAGTGACACTATTCTATACATCGAGACTTTTCCAACGATGTAAAAATCATGTCAATCAGAGCTCATATGCAAAATTTATGCCTCCCGCAAGTTGACCTATTCTGTTGACCACCATGGTACGAGAGGATGCCATGTCAGCCCCTGTTACTCATGCATATGGTGCTAGCCATGTATGTAAATTCAATAATATTCTAGAAGGTCCAAAACCCTATCACAATTAAGGGTTTAGGAAGTCAAATACCTACCCCTAGATGGCTACAAGCTATGCTAAATACCAGGCCACTAGGAGGAGAAGGGGTTCCATTATATTGCATTGTATCTTATTCCATAGCTCAGAAAAACATCTGAGAGTGGTATTATGTGAGAATAATGGAGGAGGAGAGATTCTGTAGCAACAATACAGGCCACAGGTCAAAGGAAACTCCATAGAGAGCGCCTCTTTCTTTGTACGTGCATCATTTCTATACCAGAGAAACGTGAGCAGAGAAACCTCACCTTCTAGTTGAGTTTTCTCCCGCATTAGGTTTCCCAGGTCATATATTGTGTTTATTTGTGGATGGTGTGTGTATTTTACTGTTCTCTATTTTCCACATTTTATTTATTTCATTCATAAGAGAAAAATCAATAGTTAAATATTATGGAAATCTAAAGGAATTTAACCTTCATATGTAGATTTCGGTTTTATTTATCAGATTTGTTGTGATGAACTATTTTAGTGGAATATCCATGACATTTTATAGAACAATATATGTACATTTTTTCCCATTGTTCGAATTTGATTTGCAGGTTCTTGGTCTCTTGTCATGCAGACTCGTCCTCCTTCTTAGAGATTCAGTCTTCCATCTCATTTTTTGAAGGTTTCCAAGTCATGTCCTTCCTTCAACGTGTAGCACAAAACCTTCAGGTCTCGACAA
Source organism: Picea mariana (assembly GCA_032191745.1). Classification (NCBI taxonomy): domain Eukaryota; kingdom Viridiplantae; phylum Streptophyta; class Pinopsida; order Pinales; family Pinaceae; genus Picea; species Picea mariana. The sequence goes on from JASDQU010104251.1 coordinate 453,420, forward strand.
TGGAGCCAATTATTGGCTCAGAGTTTCAGACCCAAGGTTCAAAATATTTTACCAACAAATACCCCATAGGCATCAAAATATTGAATATTCAAGGAATAAAGGTCTCACCCGAGACACCATGAGTGTTAGAATATTGAGAGATCTGAATAACATACAACTATATAAAACAACCGAACATTACTATTATAGCCTCCTATTCATACAACATCATATAATCACAATAAGAAATAGACGAGAAAAAATGAGAGTACACCGGATATACGTGGTAAAACCCTAAAATGGGGAAACATCCATGAGAAGGTATTGTCTTCTTTATTCTTTAGATATCTCCAATATTACACTTGAGAGCACCTCCCACACATCACACTCCATCTTCACATCATTACAATGTATATGATCACTATGTGATCCTCCATTTCAATGTATTTGTGTGTTGTGTCTCATGGGTCTCTCTTATCTTTATTACATACCAAGATATATGGAGGAATTACATCCCATTAATACATGTAGGATAAATGTAATTTCACCTCTTTACATAATACATGATAACAAGAGTGTTTTACCCCATGATGAATGTGGGACAACTCTTTTACATAAGAGTAAACATTATTAACTTCCAAATTAACACATTTCAACAATACCACAYAAGGCATCATTTCATATTCCAACWCYCCCCCTTAATGATGACTAGGGAGAAGGAACACTTATGGAGGAAGATGACATTATAATRACTTCCAATACTTCCTATAATAATAYGAAAGACAATACATTYTGGATTGATGCTTATGGAGGAATATGTCATTACATCAACCCTCCCCCTTGATAATACCTTCAAGAATTTCCCATGAGGCGAATAAGAACACACTTCGCCTCATGGATTTGATGAAGATAACAACTGCTTCTCACTGAATCATAAAATTGTGCCCAAACTAAGTTGTACAATGAACTCTTGTAGAAGACCACAACAGTGAACACAAACCTCAAATGGCCAATACAACAAAACATGTGGATAATAGAAAATCATCAGAACTAGAACTCAACTGATAGCTGAAAGAACTCTTGCAGAACACCGCAACAATGTACTTAAACCTTATATGACCAATACAACAGAACAAATGGCTAGCAAATGGTCATCACAACCATAACTCAACTGATAACTGAAAGTACTCTTGCAAAACACCAAAACAATGTACAAAAACCTCAAATGGCCAATACAACAAAACATGTGGCAAGTAAACAATTGTCCCAACTAAGCTTAATTGAGCTAAAATAACTCTTGCATAACACCACAAAAATGTACAGAAACCTTAGATAGCCAATACAATAGAACATGTGGTAGAGACTAGCAATATGCTTAGATATTGATCTACTTTCTCTCGCATATTCATATAATATCTCTGAACAACTAGTGAAACAGAACATACCGACAACTAATACAATGCTTAACTAGAGCTCTAACTCATCTACAACTAACATAACAATGGACTCTTTGTTAACCAAAAAACCAACCATTACATATCCACATGCTTTCCCTTGATGTCTATTGGATCATGGAAATTATAACAACCTTATTAGCTCACCCATAGCCTCAACCATGACTAGTTGGGTTGTTACAAAAACGATTACAATCATTATTGAAGATCTTCAAGTATTTGGTATGCATGCAATCTCTCCATGTCTTTTCATGCAATAAAAAATTGGTTGGCACACATAGTAGATCACTGGTTGGTGCAGGCGTTGCATCTTGGCACTGTGCGGTGCAAACTCTTAGGCACGCGTGCAATACTCACGTGTGGCGCATGTGCGATCTTTCCAAAACCTTAGGGATCCAACACTTAACCCACTGGAACTATTACCATTGGTTGTTATAGAATGAAGTGGTGTTTCCACAATCAAGAATGACGGTATGAAATTTCATAAATATTGGGAAGCTACCACGAAACTCCTTACTTCTGTGACATTAGTAGGAGAGGGCAATTCAAGAATGGTCTCTATCTATACATGATTAATATTCAACACACCTCCACTAATGACATGCCCAAGTACAGTAAGGATTACTTATCATGCTCATACTTCTTTATGTTTTCCAACCAACGATGTTTCCTTAGTGTTTCTAACACTTGATTTAGATGTAACACTGCTATTATCAAGTAGAACTAAATATCAAATGTCATCCAAATAGACTTGAAAAATGAATTTAGGAATGAATGAAACATATTATTCATTAAACGCATAAAATTATCTAGTGCATTACTCAAACCAAAAGCTATTACTAACCACCTGTAAAGACTTTGCTTCATCTCAAATGTGGTCTTCCAAGTGTCTTATTCATTGATTTTGACTCGATGATATCCAAATTTCAAATCTAGCTTAGTGAATTACTTTATGTACAACAAAATAGAGTATTTCCACACAAATCGAACACCTTAAGAAACCACTCACACAAAATATCAAAGATTAGTATACATGTGTATTACATTGTTAAAACCTCAAAGAGGGAAACAATCCACATCTCTAGCCAATGCAGCCACTTGAGACAATATATTAATGCAAAAGGAAAAAAAATTACATGAGAGTTTCTCATAACCGATCATCAACAAATGACCCTCCATGCTCTTTAAATAGAGATTATGGACTTATCAAGCCATGGATCGATATAGTCATTAGTATCGAGGAGAATATGAACCATTGGATCACTTTACATATATAACATATCATGGCCATTGGATTACATAAATACAAATTCATACAAATTCATACTAAGGAAACACACTTTACTTAAAGACACATTAGACCAAATTGATCTTAAGTAACTCCTAATTGTCTAAATATCCTAACAGCCCCCCTTGAGAACAACTTGGGATAAGAATGAAGGATTTGCAAAGGTGACATAATAGGATAAGGAAGGAGGAATTAGAGCCTATCCCCCCTTAATGACCACTACTTGAACTCCTAACATAGATAGAAGTTTGAAAAAAATTTCTTCTATAAGAGACTTTGTGAAAATGTATGCAACTTGATCATTTATAGGAAAAAATAACACTTCAAGAAAACGATCTTGAATAAGCTTTTTGATGAAGTGCATGTATAGCTCAATGTGTTTTCTATGTTAACGTTGAACTGGATCTTTGTTGAGCTTGATGGCACTCTGATTGTCACACCAGAGTGTGGTTGGATGTTGATGCTAGAATCCAAACTCTAAAATGATCCATGTAATCCACAAGGCTTATTGACTTGCATTAATTGTTGCTTGATACTTTGCATCTACTGAAGAAAGAGAAAGAGCACGTTGCTTCTTACAAGCCCAAGTGATAGGTCTAGAACCAAGAATGGAAACATAACATGTAGTAGACTTCTGATAATCAGAGTCACCAACCTAATCGGAATCAGAGAAACCAACCAACAAAGGAAGCCCCCCTAAATTGTAATGTATCCCAAACTAAATTGTACCCCAAATATACTGAGTATCCTTTTTTCTATTTTCCAATGGCTCTCATTGGGTGTTTGCATGTAAATTGGGCAACAAGACCAACGCCAAATAAAATATCATGATGGGTATGAGTCAAATATAAAAGGATACCAACTAACTGGTGGAACAAGGTGACATCTACTTAGGTGTAGTACAATTGGAAACAAGTTTGAATCCAAAATGGAAGGGAGATGAGGTTGGTTTACAATCTTCCATGTTAAAGTGGAGAAAAGGGTCACATGCATACTTAGATTGGGAAAGAAAAATTCCTTCTTTGGTTTTCAATACTTGAAGGCTAAGGAAATAATGCAAATAACCTAAGTCGATTGTTTCAAATTTCTTCTCAAGGATAAACTTCACATGGTTTAAAATTTTGGGATCACTAATAGTAAGAATAAAGTCATCAACATAAAGAACACGTATTATGATATGGGTACCTACTCTATTGGTATAGACATTGGAGTTAGATTTCTTAAGGTGACAAGAAAGGTTGGAGTCATTCTGAACATAGCCAAGAGGTTTTTCCATGTAAATTTATTCTTTCAAATCCCCATGCAAGAAGGAGGATTTAACATCCATTTGATGGACCTCCTATTTATGTGAGTCATCAAGGGATAGAACAAGGAGGATATATTTCATTTTGGTTACGAGGGAAAATGTTTCAATATACTCTATCCCTTCAACTTGAGAAAATCCTTTCACAACTAACTTAGGCTTATGTCTTTCGACACTTCCATCTTATGCATACTTAGCTCTATATACCCATTTATATCTAAAAAAATTTCTTCATTTCAAAAGAGGTACAAGATCCCAAGTATCATTCATTATTAAGGAACAATATTCTTCATTCATTGTTGTGTACTGATATCGATGGATAGAAGATTTTGTAAATGTTTTTGAATCATAAGTCTCTAAAAGTTGAGCCAAAAGAGAGGAGGCTTCTTGGTACCATGAACATGTATGATGCTGATCTGTAGGATCACCGACAAGATCACCATCTACTTCTTGTGTTGTATAGGCTCATCTAGGAAGTTGAGGTGGTGGTGCATGTTCATGTTCAATGAACCTAACTAGAGAAAGGTGAGCAGGGGAAGAGGGCTTTTTCATCCTCACTGTCATGATATCATTAAAAGAAAAATTGGGAATAGAGGATGGCATAGATGCCAAAGATGGTTGAAGTTCAATTTGAAACAACTAATAAAAAAAATCCAAATAAAAAAAAATGTTAAACCATTAAGAAATTCTTAGGGCTCTATGCATACCATTATCTATGAGAGGAAAGTATACTTGCTCCTACACTTCCAGTGGTTAGCTTTACATAAATCTAAAAACATTGGTTAGTCATGTTTCTTCTACTGTACAGTCTAATGATTTTTTTTTTCCAAGTTGTACAGTCTAATGAAAATTAAAAAGAAAGATGAACCAATAGCATCCAAGGAAAAAAGAACAGTAAAAAACAACATGCATGGCCATGCAACGAACAAGAAATAAGATGAGCTAATGCAAACATGGACAAGAAACAAGCAGAGCCAACGAAATTCAATGGAGAGGACATAAGAAAAAGAGAAGATGAAAGGGTGAGAATGTCTTATCTCCTCTGCTTTTCAAACGGTCACAAACGATCTTAATATATTTTTCCTTTGCTAACATTCCAAGGTGGGACTGGCCATTCCATCCACTTCCATCCAAAATTTGAATTCACAACGAAAATATCCATCTAGATTTTGCTCATTCGAGTGTTCTTTTCATTTTTCGTTATTGAAAATATCATTGGTGTTATATGATAAAAAGAAAAAATCATAATATGAGTAGGTAGTTGTTACACATTATTTTGGTCACCTCAGTGATCCACTGACAACATGTGCTCATGTTCCTTGGTAATATTGAAAGAGACTTTCTCCATGA